>CM035091.1:71954482-72546742 GCA_020205505.1 Panax japonicus
TCCAGTGCTAAATTTCAGTGAAAGTTGTACACCAGAGATCCTGACACCATACTTAGACGGGATTGTAAGCAAATTAATTGTACTCTTACAGGTATACCATTGTCCAGAGTACTCAATTTTTTTAGGAATGGGTTACAGATAGTCCATTCATCATATCACCTAGAATTACTTTCAAAGTTAGTGTGCGCCTTCTCGGGGGACTAATGGCTTTAGGATACACAATTGCGCCCATTCTCAAAAGAAATAGTCATGTCTTCTCTGATGACAGGGTGTGTGTAAAAAGTGATTGGTTAGAGCCAATTAATCGCAAGTATGTTCAGGTACCACATTATTGACTCAGACTTAAGATTTTGCTCATAGTCCATATTTAATTTGTCTTTGTACTTGTGTGATTACATGTTCTTTCTAGCTTGTGAATGTTGAATCGTCAATGATGTTAATGGTATGAAATATTTGATTGATTATACACATCTTTTTTTCTACTTTGTCCAAATCAAACCAATCTTTATGCATTGCCTGATGATCTAAAGACGAAGCTCAGTATAGATGATGATATGATTTTGAGCCGTAAAGAAGCTTTATCCCGAGCCTCTGCTGATCAAAGAAGCAGATATCTCAGTCGGTGTGTTTGATCCGTCTATCTTGGTTTTAAATTTGTTCTTTTTGTAAGAAACCATACACTGGATGGAGCAATCATATAGACGCACTGAAGGTTCTTTTTCTATTTGGATTTGTAGTAAATGATATTATGATTGCCTATTTGTCTTTTTCTGCTTATGAGCAATACGGTGTACATTAGTACCACGTAGAAACTCTATCGTCTTTGTGTATTGATTTTGACACTAAGTGCCTCTGGTGACCTATTTGCTTCATTTTCCTGACTTATTATTATTTTTAAATTTGCAGGAAGACTGCTTCTACGACCTGCCTTACAATACTTGGTATCAAATTTTTGTGCTACGTTTACGGAAGACAAGGGACGAAATTATGAAGTGTACTCTCTCTATATATGTATATATATATACTTTGATTGAATAATTGTGGTAGCTTTAGATGGTTAATTGTAAAGATAATGAATGATTATGTAGTGGATGATTTTATTATGTTAATAATATTTTAGTTTTTTGTATTTTTGTCATTATTTGCTATGGGGACATTGAGTCAGCCAGGTACACAAAAAGAATGTCATATTTTGATTTGGCAACAATATAATTCGTTACCAAAGCATTGAACAAGTTTTAATATAACAACAATTTTTTATACATTTAGCAACAAATTTTCATTGTTAATGGCATTACAAATATAATATTTGGCAACGAAAAATTAACCTAATAACAACGAAGAGTATATTGTTGTTAATACTAATACAAAAGGCAACATTTTTATCGTTGCAAATCATATCAACTTTTGTTGCACATATAATGAAACGACAACATATAATGTTGTTGCTAATCGACGACTTTCGTTGTTATTGAAAAATAACCAACAATAAACATTTTCGTTGCTGATTCAGCATAATGTCGTTACCAAATAATATAATCAGCAACAAAAATCGTTGCTAAAAAGTTAACATTCCGCAATGAAAGCAAGCTTAGGCAACAATTTTCATAATCTACTGCAACGAAAAATGTCGTTGCAAAATGGTGTCAATTGCAACGAAAATGCATGGTCATTGCAAAAAATAATAGTTCATTTCGTTGCCAATTAGCAGGCTTTTGCAACGAAATGGAGTTTTTAGAAATGAAATTTTAATTATTCTGCAACAATACATTTTGTTGCTAAAGGATCGATGTCTCTGTACGAAAGACAAATTTCGTTGTAAAATGTATTACTTTTGGCAACGAAAAAAAACGTTTGTTGC
This sequence comes from Panax japonicus, assembly GCA_020205505.1. NCBI lineage: Eukaryota > Viridiplantae > Streptophyta > Magnoliopsida > Apiales > Araliaceae > Panax > Panax japonicus. Next base: position 71,956,344 of record CM035091.1, read on the forward strand.
GAAATAATTATCAACGCTCATTGCGTAGCGAAAAATGCAACAACATTAAAGTCGTTACCAAAACCCTTTTGCAATGAAATTTGGAACCTTTAGCAATGAAAATTGGTTGTTGCTGAAGCCCTATTTTTTGTAGTGGTGATAGGTCTGATTGTTTCCCTGCAAAAGACTTGTGTAGTTTAGTCTTTAGGGAATGTATAAATGTTTACATGCTATATATCCGTTCTAGGAATATTACCCTGCAATGCGGATGTTAGCTGTTTATAATACAGGATAACATGTTAATTTAAATATGTATGTACACATGTTTCTTCATATTTCTCATTACATGGAGATGAATATGGCATGAAATTACAAGTAATTATTTTTACAAGTAATGAAAAAGCATGAAAAGACTTTCCTTCGTGTTTGGTTTATCAGAGGCTGACCTATCTTAGGTTACTCTAACGGCTTTTTGGCATGAAGGTTCCCAAATCATCGCAATTTACTTGACATGAAGTTAATCCGGTCTTTCAACTATAGCAAATTTGGGTGGTGCCTTTCTGAGCCTCATTGGAATTAGTCTTCATACGAGTCTAGTAATCAAATACCGACAGGATAGCCTCCTGGTGGAGGAAGCACACAACATACATTCACATACAACGTGTCTCACCGTTTATGAAAATGATGACATGTACGAAGCACTAATATCACAAGCAGATATAGTGTAAAGGATTAAGGTAAAAAAAAAATATGCATTCGTACACATTCATCATAAATGTAAATGCAACATTCACACACAAGCTTATAACAATTTTGAAAAGATTTTAATAGCAACTTAAGTCCTCTTACTGGCATCCCCAGCAGAGTCGCTACCTGTCGACGTCGGGATTTTTATTTGTATCTTTTCGTTACTTGTTCTTTGGTGTTCTTGTAAGACCCCAACTTATTATAAATAAAATTGAATTTTCCTTTATTCATTATTCTAAATTAATAAGGGTTAATTTGATATAATGCTTTGGTTATGGGTGAAATGTGAAAATTTTACAAAATAAGCAAGTGGTTACAAAATATTCTTTTTGTCGGGAATATTTATTTGGTCGTGGAATGTTCTTATTGTCGGGAATCTCCGTACGCCGGCAGCAGTCATTTGTGGGCCCCATAACAGAAAACATTTGGATGAAAGAAAACGACAAAGGTTGAGTTTTATAAATAACGGCGTAAATTGTTACCGTTAACACTGTTAGGTTACCTGGTGGTTAAAATACAGTAATACGCGTGGTTGCACAGTAGCACACGGTATTGCACAGTATTGTTGAATTATTGATTCGTACGTAAGAAGGCACTACTCAATAATTATTACAGTAGTTACTGTTCAATATTTTATTGATTCAGTAATTGTTGCGTTGTTAGTTTATATTATTATTGTTTTAATAATTGTCACTACACAGTATTTTCCATTATCAGATCAATAATTCATATTATTTGAATAATATTATTAGATAACATTTTTGGCAATGTCTAGAAATTTCTGTCAAGGAGAGGTTAGGTCATCTAATTGCGCGCCAGTAAGGAGAAATCCTTATTGGAAAGCCCCCTATTTCCTGGGAACGGCCTGATTGTCATAATTGTGATTCTATAATATTATTTGTGAATAATTAATTATTGATTTATATGACAATGAAATATTTATTTGATATAAATGATGGATTTATTTATTTTATGTGGTTATGATTGAAGGAATTAATACTGAGATGTTTTATCAGTATTTTGTCGGAAGGGAAGTATTAAAAATCACCTGTTTGTGGATTTCGGATATTTTATGTTAGGAATTTGGAAAAACTTTCTCCTGTAAAGTTGTAGAGAATTTGATTTCAGGCAGATTGGACATAAAATCTGTATTTTTCTGATAAACGGTCTATTTTCTATGAATTATTGAAGTTTCAGAAAATAAAATAATTTTTATTAAATTTATGGGTAGGACCCTAATTTTGGTTGGTGGATTACACACATGGGCTGCTGAATTTCTTCCAATATGGCTGCCCACAATTTCAAAGCATGTGTAGTAAATGTGTTTAATAAATAATATTAATTTATTATATAGTCTCCTTTGGCGTTCTAACATTTTTCTATAAATAGAGGGCTAAGTTAGAATTGAAAATCAGACCAGAAATAAGTTTTCTATCTTTCTCTCTCTATATTATCGAGCGTATTCTTGTGAGTATACTTTGAGTGTTGCTATACGGTGCAAGTTTCTGTCAGCACTATACCCAAAATTCAGTCAGAAGTACGGTTATTTTGAGGCAATGGGATGTTATTTTCTTCTTAAATGATATTATTTTCTTCAATATCATTATGCCGAATTATTAGTGAACTTTTTAATCAAATTTGGAACTTTTTGTGTCAGGGGTACTATTCATGTATACGGCACTATTCTCGTATACGGCACTATTCACGAATATGACAGCATTCACTGAAAAATGAAAATTTTCCTTTTTGTCCAAGATGTCTATTTTGGCTACTATCTTTGATTGTATCCATGTTTTGATCGTTATTTTTGAATTCTGCTTCAAAATCAGTTATTATGAAGTATTATTGATCTTGGATAAACTGTTATACGAATCCCTAATATTTGTCCTTCTATCTCACTGGATTCGTTCTTAAAAATATTTTTCATCATCCTCAGTCTTTAATGATGATATTATTGAATATCTTTGGCCTGTAGTGCAAAGATGAATAATTAACTGATGAATATCTTTGGCCCGTAGTGCAAAGATGAACAGGTGTTGAGATGAACATGACCAACTGGTGATACAAATGAATATCTTTGGCCTGTAGTGCAAAGATGAATATTTAATTAAAGATGTATATTGATTGTTGTTACAGGGATAAAAATTGACGATGGACTTTTAAACATTAGAAGATAGTAGAACTCATTTTCTACGTGACTCTTCTAATGGATTGTTGTTTTCGCTGTATTTGTTGATCTAAAACTTGTTGTCTATTTTATTTTATCAGATTTTTCCCTGTTGAAGACTAACGATAATTTGTTGTATATTGTCTTAGTCATAATGTTCTTTACTGGGCTAGTTGAGCTCACCCTTTCCTTTTTGTTCCATTTTTCTTCTCAGGAGGTGAGAATATAGCAGGATCGAGTCGGGGTATGGAGTGATGGTTCTAGGAAGATGTTTTAGCAGTCCTCACTATTTTTATAAAATAGTGTTTGAATAATTATAATGAGGACTTATTTGCGTGTGGATATTGTCTAGAAGACAATATTTGTATTTAAACTAACAGTATTTATTGTCATATTTCACACGACATTTGTATTATTGAATTTGTAGTTTGCTTTATGTACCATGAATTTGGCGACTCATAATGGGCGTTGTATACCTATTTTGGGGGCATCACAGGTTCTCATGTTAGGTGAGATTTGTTTGAAAAAACAAGTGAAAAAGGTCCGACATGTATCATGTCGACGATGGATTGTTAAGATTCGCTAGTTAGTTTTTTATATGGTTGTACCAACACAACCGAGAAAAGGTTTGCACATTGACCAAGTGATGTGGCACTGCTAAACGGGTCGGTGAAACCGAGATTCATTAGGGTCCAGGTACTTGATTATGCGAAGGGAAGGTGTTAGGCACCCCCCGACATCCATGTTACCACGTTGTCCGCCACTTTTCAAGAAACTATTATATGAATGTGTGTGTGTGTGTGGATCAATGTGCAATTATTTGGAAGTAGTGTGAGGCCTCGTTCGCACCTATATACACACGGTTTGAATTTGTGTAAAAATTCAGTTTTAAACAAGATATAGCAGTGATGTTTTAGAAAAGAGGTTTTTTAAACCTATATGCTCAATAGTAATTGAGACCTTTTACACTCCCATTTTTATTAAGTGTTCAGCTTGATTGTTTTAAATTTCGAGATACGAAGCATCTTTGAGAAAATAATGTACAAAATAATGCCGAACTCCTCGTGGGTATGAAAACCATCTAAGGAAATCCAAACACCTGTGAATAAATTTATGAGCTGCTTACAGGTGAAAATGTCCATCACGGGAACTGAATCTAGATCCAGTAGACTGAATCTTTGATCACATGATTCCTAGGCTCACATGATGCCGCAATTGATAATAATGTAGTAAACATGCATATATATAAAAGCTGTAAATATATATATACAGACATGATCAACCACCACGAAGCACCTCCATGGGGGATCAGAAATGTAAATAAAGATGTAAAAGCAATCAACCGCCACGAAGTAAACTCTAGGCGGGACGAAAAGTAAATAAAGCTGTAAAGACGGTCAACCGCGACGAAGTAAACTCCAGGCAGGACTGAATGTAAATATATATATATATATATATATATATATATATATATATATATATATATATAAGCGGTAAACGCACCGAATATAAAATCTAGGCTCATCGAACAGAGTTCGACACATAGTTCAACACACAGTTTATATATAAATATATATATATATATATATATATATATATATATATATATATATATATATATATATATATATATATATAAGCAAATAAACGCTCCAAACCGAAGTCTAGGCTCAATTGAGGCATAACTCGATAATGTTAGTCCATATATATATATATATATATATATATATATATATATATATATATATATATATATATATATATATATACAGACATAAATGAAACCACAGACCGAAGTTCGGGAAAACGCACACAACACGACTCTCAACGTGAAGAATAGTGTGTGCAAAGATGAAGAGAAAGGCTTTAAAGTGTGTGAGAAGACTTACACTGGGATGCCAAAGAAGACTTCTATATCTTTAAAAGGATGAACACTCGGCTCCCTCCGGTACAACAATAGTTATATGTGAGCTCACAAGTGTTTAAAATGAGAAAGCACTCAGTGTAGGGTGAGTACAGAGCAAATTTGACAGGGCTTCCTCGCCTTTTTTCTTACAAAATGGCCACCACAAGCCCTCTATTTATAGAGGGGGGGAGCCATAGTTGTACCTGCGGCTAGCCAGGTTGCCCGGGGCTTCGCGGGTCCCGTCGTCTTGAAGTACGTGCATGCATGACATGTGATTAGAGGTTGTACGAAGTCAGGAAGATGGAACAATTCCCTCCGGTCTTCAAGCTTCAAATTTATCTGTTATCCTGCGTAATAGTCACTCAGAATTGGACATCCTTGGTTCTTGTGGGACATTGCTGTGTAGAAATGTATGTATTGAAATGTTGAGATAGCGCGATGTGGCGATTAAGGTGGAAAGATGATGACTTTGCCCCTCACCGGTGTTATCGCAGGTTTAGGGAGATAAAGCATATAAACCCCCAAATTTGGGTACTTGAAACCCGAACTCGGTGCTTCACGATACCATTTTTATGAGCAGAATAATACTAATAATAATAACAATAACGTAAATAACAAACTTAGTTACATATATCAGAGTCTAATCCCAAGTACGCAACCTTTAATATAATTACTTACATGATATATAATATATATCATTGCCTTAATACAGTCTAACTATTATAAAAGATACCATTAAACATATTCTATTTTCTTTCCTTTGAACTTGTTCTTGTCTGAACCTTCAGGTTGATCACGATTAGCTGAAAATATTTAAATTAAGCAAGGATGAGGATTTGAGTGCCCAACAAGTAATAACAATTAGAAATATAACTAGCTGAAAGAAAAAAATGTTTTCTTTGTACATCACTTTTACAACGAATTTTATAGTTGTGAAGTAAACTGAACCGATAATAATAACATAATAATCATATCTCAATTTTTTGAAACTACGTATTGACTTTATATATAGGTATTAGTTGATAGGCTATGAACATCATTTTTAGTTTTCGCTAAGGTTTAACAGAACTTCATTTGTAAACCGTCATAACTTACAGGCACGAGGGTGATCTGCTCAATGTTCCCTATATTGATCAATACTACATTACAAAAATGATATTATCGTTCACTCTGTCCGCCTTGGGCGCATAAAAGTTTTCCCTTGATCGGGATGTTCATACTTAGTCTGGAATCCGAACCAAAACATTTTAATTGGATACAAAAAGGTTTTTATCATATTCAATGATATTTCAAAATCTGTGTCTAGCTGGTCAAATAGATAGACATATATATATATATATATATATATATATATATATATATATATATATATATATATATATATATATCAAAATATGATTAAATACAATGATTATCCAAGTGGGGACACTTGTATAACCATATTTTGAAATTAACGAACATAATATATATATATATATATATATATATATATATGTGTGTGTGTGTGTGTGAGTTATATAATATAATATCATGTTTATATACAATGATCAGATATAATATATATGACAATAAAGTTAATAATATAGTACAATAATAATATAATTTTGAAACTTCTTACTCATATCCATTGCATAAAGAAAATGCAAAGGTAAGATACTTGCATGGCCTGCTGCTTACAATGCGCAACTTAGATTTATCTTTTATATAGCAATCTATCAGTAATAAGATCATTTTTTATTAGAATAACATATCGTAACACATAATACTGCTTATTGCAGTCATCACATAACCTAATCACATTGTCACACATATTCAATAGTAATTGAATCACAAACAAATATTAATAAAGTCAAAATATCTAAGTCCGGATTAATTTCTGAAACATGTCGGTGTACCGACAACTTTACCGGGTAATTATCGAGTCTAAGACTCTATCATGTAATTCCACATCTGTAAGTATTAGTCATATTATTTTTAAATGACTTATAATAATTTTAAAACATTTATTATAATTTATTATGAATTTTCAAACACCAAAATCATTATTAAATGATTTAAATATTAAATAATTCAATTATCATTAATATTAAACTAGTTACTAAAACCATTGCCAAAATGTTAAAGTTATTTATAATAACTCAAAATACTTTTAAAATATTAATATTATCCTTAAATGATTTTTAAAAGAATTAAAATCACCTTTAAATAATTACCATTAATATTTAATTATTAATGTCTTATTCATCAAAATATAAAAAGTCCTTAATTATAACTTAAAATATTTTTAATCCATCTATTTCCATTTTAAATGATTTTTAAATCAATAAAACCATTTTTAAATTATTTATTTAATATTATTATTAAATAACTCTAATATCATTTATAATAAATTAATAATCATTAATATTAAATTATTAATGAAATTATCCTTTAAATATTAAAATTTATATTTTATAACTTCAAATATCTTTAAACACTTTATTTTCATTTTAAATGATTTTTATAATAATAAAATCATTTTTAAACTAATTTATTTAATATAATTATTAAATAATTCTAATATCATTAATAGTAAATAATTAATGAAATTTACCTTTAAATATTGAAAGTTATATTTTATAACTAAAAATATTTTAAAACTATTTATTTTCATTTAAAATGATTTTTCTAATATTAAAATCATTTTTAAACTGATTTATTTCAAATAATTATTAAATAAATCTAATATCATTAATATTAAAATATTAATATTTTTCATGAAAAAATATCAAAAGTTATATTTTATAACTTAAATAACCTTTAAATCATTTTTCTATAATTTTTAAGTCATTAATTCAGTTTTCCATAATTTATTTAATACATTTATTAAATAACTTTAATTACCATTAATATTAATTAATTAATGAAATTCATCACAAAATTTTAAAAGTTATCAAAAATAACGTAAATTATTTTCTTATACCATAATATAATTTTAAATGATTTTTCAAGTATTAGAATCATTTTAACTAATTTATTTAATATTATATTAAAAAAATTAAATACTTTTAATATTCCAAAAATATTAAATATTTATAAAATATATTTAAAATAATTAAAAACTAATTTTCGAATTTTAAAATAATTTTTTGGAATTTATTTTGTATTTTTTCATAATTAGAATCTAATTTTCTATAATTATTTTATAAAAATATAATTTTGAAATAGAATCTGTCGCTAAAGACTACCTATAGCGACATAACCGTCAGCTATAGGTGTTCTTCATGCAAACCTAGAACACCAACTCAGTTACCAAGCTAGCTAGTTTGACCATAATTAATTCTATGATCCAATCGATTGCTGGGCTTGAAAAGATGTTAGAGTTGTAGTACAGATGTAGAACTACAACCACCAACCAAGATTATAGCTATAACATGCCACAACAGTAATATATATTTAATCAAAAAGCTTGTCAAACATGTTCTTCATTTCTGGGTTAAACAGAAATGAAGAACAGTCCTAGGGTGCCACTTTCCAGCCTCCACTACATGCTGATGGTGTAATGTTTTAGTGATCTATAAACTTCAGTGTGTAGACAATATGTAGGACAACATTTCTATTACATAAAATCAACAAAACAACAACATAATAGCAAGATCTTGTCCGGCCAAACCATGTCAGAAGCCACGCATATGAACTTTCTGGGTTACCCAGAAAGCTCATCCGTGAACCTTTTGCTTGGTTTGACCATCCCCCAAATCTCATATGTTTGTGATAAAAGCAATCTAAGAGCATTAACATGCAGTATAACTACCATACTATAAATATATTACAACAACAACAAAAAAAACAACCAGAAGCAAGATCAAAGCCACATAAAATCTTGTCAGGCGTTTCTGGGTAACAATCTGGGTTACCCAGATCAGTTCGGTCATGGCAGGTCAACGGCATTTGACCACTAATAACTTGTGATGTACACATTATTTATGCATGAATCCAGTTCCAGATCAAAGATCTCCTAACATACTTCAAATACAAACATTAAAATAACCAAAAACATAAACAAAAATGCTTTACATCCTTTGACATTCATTGTCAGAACACGAAATAAATTTTTTCCAGATTTTGAAAAACTTCAAATCTGAGCCTCTAGATGTTATGGATCTAACATCTATCAACCTAGATCACTTAACTAGACTCCATACAACATATTTTAACACTTAAACACCAAATCCAACATAGCATACAAGATCAAAATTTTCAGTTTAGGTTTATGCATTTCTTGGATAATTTCTGGATTCTGGGCTAATTAATGATCTGTTAAGGGAAGTGGTAGGGCTTGTCTAAGAGACTGATATACCTTAATATTTTCGTGGGGTTTTAGTGAGAGAGAGTTGGTGAGAGCTTTGGAAAGAAATGAGCAAAAATCAGGACTTTCTCTCTCTAACTCTTATATACTAAGCTAGATGCATGAATTGGCTGTTGAAATGGCTGAGTTGCTGTCATTTAATATCACACGGAGTTGTTAAATTAGGTCAACAACTAAAGTTTTGTCCAAAAATACAAGTTACCTATCAATTATGCAAGAGGGGCAATATTAATATGGTCATTTGTCTTTCTAATTTAATGGCACTTAGGTCCTTTGGCAAACCCTTAGGGTTTGACCCTTAGGGTTTGACCCTAAGGTTCCACCAATAATTATTATTTTTCTAGGATTTCTTAATAGGCCAAAAATAGAATTTAAGTTTTTAAAATTACAAATTAGGTTTTTCTAAAATAGTTTAGGTTTCTAATAATATAAAATATGACACATTAGTTTTAAGGTTCACTAATTAGCAATTAGGGTTTCATTTTAACAAATTAGGGTTACTAATTTAGAAATTAGGGTTTCTAACAATTAGGGTCCACCAATATTAATTAGGGTTTAAAATAATTAGGGTTTTTCCTAATTAAAATTAAATTCTATAATACATAACATTATTCATATAACACAGCTACATAACAGTCTCAAACTCATTCTTGAGTTTCAAATCAGGGTTTCCCAAATTTAGAAATTAGGGTTCTCAGTTAGTAATTAGGATTATATAATTTAAAAAAAATATGGTTTCTAGAATTCAATATTTCTAAATATTAATTAGAGTTTACCTAATCAATATAAAATTATATAATACATAACATACACCATATAACACAATTATATAACAGTGTCGAACTCAACATGAGTTTTAAATTAGGGTTTTCATTTAGTCAATTCGCTAATTATTCTTTATGGTTTCTAATTTAAGAAATTAGGGTTTTAATTTATAATTAGGGTTTCTCTTGATTATTAAAAATTATAATTATCATGAATCATATAACACATTGACTTAACAAATTTTAAAGTCTCATTTGACTTCGAAACTAGTGTTTATCAGTAAAATTAGGGTTTTGCAAGTTGATACTAAAACTGCTCCCTAGATTAACCTTACACACCTAACATACATATTTATAACAGTGACAAATAATAATATAATGTTATTATTTTCATTCTTTGATAAAAATCCAAAATTAGGGTTTGGATTCCATATCTGATATATCTGGCATATATACCTTTATTAATTAAGTTAAAATAATTAACTTAATTAATATAAATTAAATTCATATAAAAAAATAAAATAATTATTATAACTATTCAAAGAAAATTATTTCATATATTATTTAAATAATATATAACTATATTTTTATGGAAAATAATTAATAAAAACATTTCTACTATAAAATTAATTATTATAAGAATATACTTTATAATAATCAGTAATTCTAAAATAAAATTATTTGTAAACATTCATATTATAAATATATTTTTATTTATCATATAAATACATATACACCTTATCTTGTACAAATCCTCATCCTTAAAATAAAAAAAATTATATGCAAAATTTCTGATTTAATTATATAGAAAATATCAGGTTGTTACATTCATACTCCCTTATAAAGATTCTGTCCTCGGAATCACCATTTTAAAACCTATACATACTAGGGTACGTAGCATACACAATTATTTTAAGTAGATCTCGATCATAATCTGATCGAACTGATCTTTAACTATTCATATAAAGCTTGTCTTTCTGATTAAACAGAAATTTAATTTCTAAAAGAACTCAAATTCCTCTTTCAAAATAATTTATAAAATTATTCATTATATATATAGAAAAATTGTATATAAGAAAATAAAATTTGTTCGAATAATACATAGAGTTGCATCCTCGGCTGCTACCGTATCTTGTACATTCACGTTGAAGACTCCTGGGGTTGACTTTTTTGATTTGTTTGTTGAAGTCGGTCCTGTTATCGCCAATGTCCTGCTGCCTTTTCCCGTATTCACATTCCTTGCCTCCCTTCTCCTTCTTGAACAGTCTTTCACCTTATGCTCCATTAATTCACAAATAAAACAACTAATGTACGTTCTTGGATTGGGACAGTTCAGCCTCTAAATCCTGGCGATCCGATTGCCTTGAAGTCTTTGACGTTTGTCATTCGATTATCTGACTGATTTTTTCGCCGCTGGTATTCCGTTCTGCATAGCTTGATCGTCCATATTTACAAAATTCTGTATCGGATCTGGTTGTCCTCCAGCTTTGTTGACAGGTTCTTCTGCCCTTTAGTTTTGTTTTCGGCTTGGCAACATTATCATAAATTATTCTTATTAACGTACATACTAAGCCATATCGTATACGCTTAACATATAACACGAAATTTTCTATTCAAATAGTCATGTACTCAAAATATTAGACTTTGAAAACTTTGGTTTACTGTATTAACCAGTGTTCAGATAAATAATTATTATCTTTATACCAACTTATTTTGTTAATCCCACATAGACTCATATTCATAACACTTGACATACTATAACATATTCTGCTTTAAACATCTGATATCCCTTTGTGACTCAAAAGTCGGGAATCGTTGCCACAACTTATATAAAAGTTAAGAATATTATATTTCACAGACATACTTTTCATATACACTACAGAGAATCATACATATTCAAGTAATACTAATACTACTTATTTCTTACGCCTGCATGAATGATCATTTTCTTCGTATTCTGTCTATTCCCATTATCCTCAATAATCCATTCACACCTAACTATACCTAGTTCGTCCAACTTACCACACATTATGAGTTTAAGAACTCATCACAAACATCTGAGTTTAAGAACTCGAGCTTGTCCATATATTCTTTAACTATAATCTGCCTATCTGCAACACTATCGTTTTTGGGTCCAGTACTATATTTTCCAAAATAACCACCTCATTGAGGTACCTTTCAATATGAGCCTCTATTTCAGCTATTAGCTTTGACATTGGCTCGGTTATGAAAGTTAAATCTTTCTTTACAATCTGAGTATATCCTAATTCTTTTCTATCTGACATCTACACACATAAATTATCTTGATTAACAAATAATATATATACACAACAATTAAGAGTTTTATATAAGTTATCTTTTATTTTGTTTGACGATGAACTTATTCAATTCATCTCCTTTTTATACTCTATATGAGTTATTTGTATTTGCAACGTTTCCTTCTGTTCTAAGGTTATAGCCTAAGGTCTAGCCCACCTAAGATTTTTAACCCTAAAGCTCTGATACCAACTTATAAAGCCCCTAAACTCGGATACTTGAAACCCGAACTCGGTACTTCACGATACCATTTCTATGAGCAGAATATAATACTAATAATAATAATAATAATATAAATAACAAACTTAGTTTACATATATCAGAGTCTAATCCCAAGTACGCAACCTTTACTATAATTCCTTACATGATAGATAATATATATCATTGCCTTAATACCGTCTAACAATTACAAAAGATACTATTAAACATATTCTGTTTGTTTTCCTTTTCACTTGTTCTTGTCTGAACCTTCAGGTTGATCACGCTTAGCTGAAAACATTTAAATTAAGCAAGGATGAGCATTTGAGTGCCCAACAAGTAATAACAATTAGAAATATAATTAGCTGAAAGAAATAAATATTTTCTTTGTACATCACTTTTACAACGAATTTTATAGTTGTGAAGTAAACTGAACCGATAATAATAACATAATAATCATATCTCAATTTTTTGAAACTACGTATTGACTTTATATATAGGTATTAGTTGATAGGCTATGAACATCATTTTTAGTTTTTGCTAAGGTTTAACAGAACTTCATTTGTAAACCGTCATAACTTACAGGCACGAGGGTGATCTGCCAAATGTGCCCTGTATTGATCAATACTACATTACAAAAACGATATTATCGTTCACTCTGTCCGCCTTGGGCGCATAAAAGTTTTCCCTTTATCGGGATGTTCATACTTAGTTTGGAATCCGAACCAAAATAATTTGATTGGATACAAAATGGTTTTTATCATATTCAACGATATTTCGAAATTTGTGTCTAACTGGTCAAATAGCTCAGACATATATATATATATATATATATATATATATATATATATATATATATCAACATGTGATTAAATACAATGATTATCCAAGTGGGGACACTTGTATAACCATATTTCGAAATTAACGAACAGAATATATATATGAGTTATATAATATAATATATACGACAATGAAGTTAATAATCTAGTATAATAATAATATAATTCTGAAACTTCTTACTCATATCCATTGCATAAAGAAAATGCAAAGGTAAGATACATGCCTGGTCTGCTGCTTACAATACGCAACTTAGATTTATCTTTTATATAGCAACCTATCAGTAATAAGATTATTTTTCTGATTAGAATAACATATCGTAACACATAATACTGCTTATTGCAGTCAGTACATAACCTAATCACATTATCACACATATTCAACAGTCATTGAATCATAAAAAAACATTAATAAAGTCAAAATATCTAAGTCCAGATCAATTTCTGAAATATGTCGGTGTACCGACGACTTTACCGGGTAATTATCGAGTCTAAGACTCAATCATGTAATTCCACATCTGTAAGTATTAGTTATATTATTTTTCAATGACTTATAATAATTTTAAAATATTTATTATAATTTATCATGAATTTTTAAACACCGGAATCAATTTTAAATAATTTAAATATTAAATAATTCAATTATCATTAATATTTAATTAATATTAAACTATTACTGAAACCAATGCCTAAATGTTAAAGTTATTTATAATAACTCAAAATACTTTTAAAGTATTAATATTATCCTTAAATGATTTTTAAAAGAATTAAAATCATCTTTAAATAATTACCATTAATATTTAATCATTAATGTCTTATTCATCAAAATATAAAAAGCCCTTAATTATAACTTAAAATATTTTTAATCCATTTATTTCATTTTAAATGATTTTTTAATCAATAAAACTATTTTTAAATTATTTATTTAATATTATTATTTAATAGCTCTAATATCATTTATAATAAATTAATAATCATTAATATTAAATTATTAATGAAATTATCCTTTAAATATTAAAAGTTATATTTAAAACTTAAAATATCTTTAAACACTTTATTTTTATTTTAAATGATTTTTATAATAATAAAATCATTTTAAAACTAATTTATTTAATATAATAATTAAATAATTCTAATATCATTAATAGTAAATAATTAATGAAATTTACCTTTAAATATTGAAAGTTATATTTTATAACTTAAATAACCTTTAAATCATTTTTCTATAATTTTTAAATCATTAATTCTATTTTCCATAATTTATTTAATATATTTATTAAATAACTTTAAGTACCATTAATATTAATTAATTAATGAAATTCATCACAAAATTTTAAAGTTATCCAAAATAACTTAAATTATTTTCTTATACCATAATATAATTTTAAATGATTTTTCAAATATTAAAATCATTTTAACTAATTTATTTAATATTATAATTAAATACTTCTAATATTCCAAACATATTAAATAATTATGAAATATATTCAAAATAATTAAAAACTAATTTTCGAATTTTAAAATAATTTTTAAGAAATTTTTTTTGTATTTTTTCATAATTAAAAACTAATTTTCTATAATTATTTAATAAAAATATAATTTTTATATAGAGTTTGTCGCTAAAGAACACCTATAGCGACAGAACCGTTGCTATAGGTGTTCTTCATGTTCTTCATGCAAACCAGAACACCAAATCAGTTACCAAGCTAACTAGTTTGACCATAATTAATTCTATGTTCCAATCGATTGCTGGGCTTGAAAAGATGTAGTACAGATGTAGAACTACAACCACCAACCAAGATTATAGCTATAACATGCCACAAAAGTAATATATATTTAATCAAAAAGCTTGTCAGACATGTTCTTCATTTCTGGGTTACCCAGAAATGAAGAACAGTCTAGGGAGCCACTTTCCAACCTCCACTACATGATGATCGTGTAATGTTTTAGTGATCTATAAACTTCAGTGTGTAGACAACATGTAGGACAACATTTTTATTACATAAAATCAACAAAACAACAACATAACAGCAAGATCTTGTCCGGTCAAACCATGTCAGAAGCCACACGTATGAACTTTCTGGGTTACCCAGAAAGCTCATCCGTGAACCTTCTGCTTGGTTTGACCATCCCCCAAATCTCGTATGTTTGTGATAAAAGCCATCTAAGAGCATTAACCTGCAGTATAACTACCATACTATAAATTTATTACAACAACAACAACAACAACAAAAATAACCAGAAGCAAGATCAAAGCCACATAAAATCTTGTCATGCGTTTCTGGGTAACAATCTGGGTTACCCAGATCAGTTCGGTCATGGCCGGTCAACGACATTTGACCACTAATAACTTGTGATGTACACATTATTTATGCATGAATCCAGTTCCATATCAAAGATCTCCTAACATACTTCAAATACAAACATTAAAACAACCAAAAACATAAACAGAAAATGATTTACATCCACTGACATTCATTGTCAGAACACGAAATAAATTTTTTCCAGATTTTGAAAAACTTCAAATCCGAGCCTCTAGATATTATGGATCTAGCATCTAGCAACCCAGATCACTTAACTAGACTACATACAACATATTTTAACACTTAAACACCAAATCCAACATAGAATACAAGATCAAAATTTTCAGTTTAGGTTTATACCTTTCTTGGATAATTTCTGTATTCTGGGCAAATGATCTGTTAAGGGAAGTGGTAGGGCTTGTCTAAGAGACTGATATACCTTACTATTTTCAGTGGGGTTTTAGTGAGAGAGAGTTGGTGAAAACTTTGGAAAGAAATGAGCAAAAATGAGGACTTTCTCTCTCTCTAACTCTTATATACTAAGCTAGATGTATGAATTGGCTGCTGAAATGGCTGAGTTGCTGTCATTTAATATCATATGGAGTTGTTAAATTAGCTCAACAACTAAAGTGTTGTCCAAAAATACAAGTTACCTATCAATTATGCAAGAGGGGCGATATTAATATGGTCATTTGTCTTTCCAATTTAATGGCACTTAGGTCCTTTGGCAAACCCTTAGGGTTTGACCCTTAGGGTTTAACCCTAAGATTTCACCAATAATAATTATTTTTCTAGGATTTCTTAATAGGCCAAAAATAGAATTTAAGTTTTTAAAATTACAAATTAGGTTTTTCTAAAATAGTTTAGGTTTCTAATAATATAAATTATGAACATTAGTTTTAAGGTTAACTAATTAGCAATTAGGGTTTCATTTTAACAAATTAGGGTTACTAATTTAGAAATTAGGGTTTCTAACAATTAGGATCCACCAATATTAATTAGGGTTTAAAATAATTAGGTTTTTTCTAATTAAAATTAAATTCTATAATACATAACATTATTCATATAACACATCTACATAACGGTCTCAAACTCATTCTTGAGTTTCGAATTAGGGTTTCCCAAATTTAGAAATTAGGGTTCTCAGTTAGTAATTAGGATTATATAATTTTAAAAAAATAGGGTTTCTAGAATTTAACATTTCTAAATATTAATTAGGGTTTACCTAATCAATATAAAATTATATAATACATATCATACACCATATAACACAGTTATATAACAGTGTCGAACTCAACCTGAGTTTTAAATTAGGGGTTCCATTTAGCAATTAGCTAATTATTATTTAAGGTTTCTAATTTAAGAAATTAAGGTTTTAATTTACAATTAGGGTTTTTCTTGATTATTAATAATTATAATTATTGTGAATCACATAACACATTGACTTAACAAATTTTAAAGTCTCATTTGACTTCGAAACTAGTGTTTGTCAGTAAAATTAGGGTTTTGCAGGTTGATACTAAAACTGCTCCCTAGATTAACTTTACACACCTAGCATACATATTTATAACACTGACAAATAATAATATAATATTATTATTCTCATTCCTTGATAAAAATCCAGAATTAGGGTTTGGATTCCATATCTGATTGATCTGGCATATATACCTTTATTAATTAAGTTAAAATAATTAACTTAATTAATATAAATTAAATTCATATAATAAAATAAAATATTTATTATAACTATTCAAAGAAAATCATTTCATATATTATTTAAATAATATATAACTATATTTTCATGGAAAATAATTAATAAAAACATTTCTACTATAAAATTAATTATTATAAGAATATACTTTATAATAATCTATAATTCTAAAATAAAATTATTTGTAAACATTCATGTAATAAATATACTTTTATTTATCACATAAATACATATACACCTTATCTTGTACAAATCCTCATCCTTAAAATAAAAAAAAAAGTATACGCAAAATTTCTGATTTAATTATATAGAAAATATCGGGTTGT
This sequence comes from Panax japonicus, assembly GCA_020205505.1. Lineage (NCBI taxonomy): Eukaryota > Viridiplantae > Streptophyta > Magnoliopsida > Apiales > Araliaceae > Panax > Panax japonicus. The sequence goes on from CM035091.1 coordinate 71,973,945, forward strand.
TACAAAGCAGACGTTGCTCAGGGTTATCTCTGAGAGTGGACTGCTGCAAGTGTCGAAGGACCTCAGTGTCATCTCTGAGGTGTGCCTGTCTTCCCGGTGTTATCTCAGGATCTTGTACTGAGTGCTTCGGTGTGAGTACCGAGGTTGAAGCTGATTGCATGCATTGAAAACAAGCATTTCTGGGGTTATCTATGGAACTGCATTCCTTGGGGTTATCTCCAAGGTTGGTAGCTGGTACTCCTAGTGTTGGAACTGAGCCTGAATATCTTTGGGTTATCTCCGAGATGGATCGGTCTTCTCCGGTGGAATTTCTGGTATTGGAACTGCATGCCTCGGGGTTATCTCCGAGGTTGGACCTGATACTCCTGGTGTGTGTTCCGGGGTTGAGGTTGAACTTCCGTTAGTATCCGGACTTGATATGAGTTGTCTTCCAGGGTTATCTCTAAAAGACGAATCTGCCTTCCTACAATGTCAATAATATGTGTGCAGAAAATTTCGAGTGTCTACACTGCTTACAGCTGGAAATGTCCATCACGGGAAACGAATCTAGATCCAGTAAACAAAATCTGTGATCACATGATTCCTAGGCTCACATGATGTCGCGATTGATAATAAAGCAGTAAGCAGGTATATATATAAAAGCTGTAAATATATATATACAAACATGATCAGCCACCACGAAGCACCTCCATTGGGGATCATAAATGTAAATAAAGCTATAAAAGTAATCAACCGCCACGTAGTAATCTCTAGGCATGATGAAAAGTAAAGAAAGCTATAAAGACGATCAACTGCCATGAAGTAAACTACAGGCGGGATTAAAAGTAAAGAAAGCTGTAAAGACGATCAACCGCCACGAAGTAAACTCCAGGTGGGATTAAAAGTAAATATATATATATAAGCGGTAAACGCACCAGATGTAAAATCCAGGCTCATCGAACAAAGTTTGACAAACAGTTGATATATATAAATATATATATTAAAGAAGTAAACACTCCGGATGTAAAAATCCAGGCTCATCGAACCAAGTTCAACACACAGTTCATATATATATATATATATATATATATATAGAAGATATTTCTAGTTCTACTACCCCTTCAGTTATTCATACTAGAAGAGATTCTGAAGTTCTTAGTAATCCTCTGGTTAGAGACACAAGGGATTTATAAGGGGCTAGAGGCTGGAAATGCCATCCAGGGGGAAAAAACTGGGCAGCAAACCTACTAGGATCATTGCTGGGTTTCATATTAGGTTCAATATGGAATAAGTGATTTTCCCATCTGAGCAGAGCAGAAGGACGCGGAAGGGAAGAAGAGAGAGAAGAACTGAGAAGCGCGCACCAGAAGGACGCGGAAGGGAAGAAGAGAGAGAAGAACTGAGAAGCGCGCACCAGAAGGACGCGGAAGGGAAGAAGAGAGAGAAGAACTGAGAAGCGCACATACATACACAATTTAAATAACTAAAATAAAACAGTTTTATTAATAACTGAAACTATTTACAAACAAAAGATTACAAATGACTTACAGTTTACTGAAATTGAAACATTAGAAGAAGAGAAGAAGAGGGGCTAAGTAGGCTAGACAGCGGTTGAGTCTAAAGATTCGCCAGAGAAGGAGCTCTGGGTCTTTCGAAGTCTGCCTCAATGTCCCACTCTAAGTGATTTTAGGTGGTACAAAGATGTCTTTACATCTAGAGTTATGATGAGAAATGATAGTAATAAACCATTTTGGAAAGAAAAATTTGTTAATGGTTTACCTTCTTTATTTGCCCACAAAGTAAGAGAAGAATTGAGCAAAGATTTAGGATTTATTGATTATGATAATTTAACCTATGGTGATATAATAAGTCATATTCAAAAGATAGGTTTAAAAATGTGTATTGACTTCAAGTTAGCCAAACAAGCAAGAAAAGATAAAAATAAAGCCAAATATGAGTTAGGCACGTTCTGTGAACAGTATGGTTTACCGCCGATTGCTCCCTCTAGAAGAAAGCATAGGCATAAAGATAAACATATTGAGTCACATAAAAGTCATAAACGCCGTAAAAGACGATATAGTCACAAAGATTTTCCCATCTGAGCAAATACTCAGAAGGAGGATGACTAGAAGCTGAGGACGAAGCCTTAGCTGGGTTACTGAAAGGATCAACTGGAACAGGTTGACTTGCCAAAGCCGAACTGTAAGGCTTGGGCATGGTGCCAAGAACTGTAAATTTATTACTGGTCTGGACTGTTGGGTTTACTGGGTGAGGAACCATAGCTCCTCTGAGTTGATTGAGTGGGCCAGTAGGGCGACCCGGACCCCTTGAGGAAGAAGCTCCTCTGGTGCTCATTTGTGAATAGTACCTGTATTAATGAATTCTCTAGTAAGAAAATCTGGAACTGAGTTGTTACTACCTTTAATATATTCAATATCAAAATCAAAAATGCTTAAAATGGCTTGCCATCTAGCGAAGGAATGCTTAGAGGCTACATTTTCAACATCCTTTTCAAGAATGAATTTTGCTGATTTACAGTCTATTCTAACTAAGAATTTCTGGTTGAGAATATCTCTCTGGAATTTTTTAATACATAAAACAAGTGATAAGATTTCTTTTTTAATAGTACTATATTTTAACTGTGTAGGGTTCCATGCGCCAGAATGGAAACGAACAATTTGTTCATTGGAAGTTGGAGTAAGTTGTTGTTTGAGTATGCCACTGAATCCAATATCAGAGGCATCAGTTTCAATTATTTTGAATGCTGAATCATTTGAGATGCCAAGGCAAGGCAAAACCTTGACATATTTTTTAACTTGTTGGACGACAGAAGTATGAGTTTCAGTCCATGGAGGTGGATTACTTTGTAAGCGCTGGAAAAGAGGCTTACAAATCTTCCTAAGGTCCTTGTAAAATTGGCCAATATAATTGAGTGACCCAAGGAACCTTTGTAACTGATTTTTGTCGGTAATCTTATCAGGGAACCGGTCGGCGAATTGAATAGCTCTGTCAATTGGCCGCGTGAGTCCATGATAGAGGATTAGACCGAGAAACCTGACTTTAGTCAGAAACAGACTACACTTGGAAGGAGAAAGAACAAGACCATTGGTTTTAACCGTTTTGAAGAATGAATTCAAATGTTTGATATGTTCTTCAATAGTCTTGGAGAATACAAGAATATCATCGATGTAAACAATAATAAAATGACTGAAAGGATTCAAAATATTGTTGAGAATATTCTGAAATTCACTGGGTGCATTTTTTAGTCCAAATGACTGAACATTCCATTCGTAGTGTCCGAACGGAGTAGTGAATGCAGTCTTATACCTATCATCTGGATGAATGGCTACTTGCCAAAATCCGGACTTAAGGTCAAATTTACTGAAAATGGTAGAGACGCTTAACCTACTAAGGCGATCATCCTTGTTGGGTAAAGGGTACCTAATCCATTCTAAAACTTTGTTTAATGGCTTGTAATTAATGACTAGACGAGGAACTCCTCTTTCTTTCTCAGCTTCATTATTGACATAGAAGGCTGGGCAAGACCAAGGTGATTTACTATGTCTAATTAGACCTTTATTGAGAAGATCATTAATTTCTATTTTGCATAATTCCATCTGTTCATGACTCATTTGAATAGGCCTAGCCTTTGTGGGAATTAAATGTTCTTTAAATTCTTTTGCATAAGGCAACCTAACTGTGTGCTTCTTCCTATGCCAAAAAGCATTGGGAGAGTCAGAACATAAATCTTTTAATAAATAATCTTTTAATTCTTTTATTCTTTCTTGAACTCTATTTGTTTTGAGCTGTTCTTCGACTTGTTGGTATTTAATTTCTTCTTTAAGAAACTTTAGGTGATTAATTTTGCAATTAAGCATATTAACTGATTTGGAAATTGATTCTTCTTGAATAAATTTTAAATCTCTTTCCTTTGGTTTAATAAGAAATTTAAAGGTGATTCTCTTACCTAAATGTTCACAACTTAACCCTTTGTTACTAGTAGTAAATGGGTATAATAAATATATAAATGGAAGACCTAAAATGATTTTATCAGTAAGGTTGCGTACTAAGACAAACGAGGTCTTAAAACACATACGGTCCTGACAAATATGTACATTAGGTAACTTATACTTTATTTCCATTTGACTACCATTAGCTGAATTAAGTTTTTCACTGGTTTTCTTGTAATACCTAGTGGGGATAATACCTTCTTGAAAACAATTCAAATCTGCACCAGTATCAACTAGAGCAGGGAGTTGTATAGAGAAAGTCTTATCAATAACTAAATTAATAGATATATACCACTTTTGAATAGTAATATCTTTAATTCTTTTAAGAGATAGACCTTGAATAAAAAGATCGGACTCTTTAGCTCCAGATGATTCCGGTTCATCATGACTTTCATCACTAGAAGAAGAATCATTAACTTGAAGATCTGATTTTTTATCCTCAATTTCTTTTCTTAAGTTAGAAATATCCAATTTTAAATTAGAAATTTCTTTTTTAAGTTTATTAACTTCTTGATTTAACTCTGGGAGGGTAACTTCTTTAATTGGAGACTTAAATCTTTCAAGTGTTTTATTTAAACTAAAAATAGGTTTTTCTTTGGCTCTAAGAACCTTGTCAGTGACCTTTTTATCTTTGGTTAATAAATCTTTTAACTGCTTCAAATACTGAGTTTTTAATTCTGGATCTGTAATTTTACTAATTAAATCAACTAATAAAGAACTTTCTTCCTCATCTTTAGTGAGTACGTTAATTCTTTTACAACATTCTTTATTACAATTATCTGCACATATAGTGACTTCATTTTCTGAATCAGAAATATTGCTAGATGAATAACTGTTAGAAGATTCTGGGACATCAGAGGCTTCATTGCTACTGCTACTATTATTGTCAATTCTCATCAATTCTAGTAATTGTTCTGTATCTTCAGTAGAAATATTTAACTGAGTTAATTTTTGCTTGACTCGACATTCATTTTTATAATGACCTTTCTGTCCGCAGTTATGACAGATGATTTTACTCTTGTCAAATTTCTTTGATTTATTATATGATTTTCTCTTAGATGACTTAGGTTTATTATAGTAAGTATCTTGATTATTACTTTTGTTGTCTTTTTTGTGACTATATCGTCTTTTACGGCGTTTATGACTTTTATGTGACTCAATATGTTTATCTTTATGCCTATGCTTTCTTCTAGAGGGAGCAATCGGCGGTAAACCATACTGTTCACAGAACGTGCCTAACTCATATTTGGCTTTATTTTTATCTTTTCTTGCTTGTTTGGCTAACTTGAAGTCAATACACATTTTTAAACCTATCTTTTGAATATGACTTATTATATCACCATAGGTTAAATTATCATAATCAATAAATCCTAAATCTTTGCTCAATTCTTCTCTTACTTTGTGGGCAAATAAAGAAGGTAAACCATTAACAAATTTTTCTTTCCAAAATGGTTTATTACTATCATTTCTCATCATAACTCTAGATGTAAAGACATCTTTGTACCACCTAAAATCACTTAGAGTGGGACAAGTGAGATTACTTAATTGGTCATGAATTCTTTCTGTAATATTACTAGGGGTTCCTACAAAATGTTTGATTATAGTGAAAATTAAAGTGTTAACTCCATCAGGAAGGCCAATACCCAAATCTACATTGAAGATGGGATTGCCTTCATTATCTCTTTGAATAGCATGAATAATGGAAATTCTGATATCTTCTGTGAGATGTTTCTCCCACCAAGACCTGAGAATACCAGTAAATCCACTAACTAATAATTCAACAATATCTGGTTGAGATAAAGTGTTGAACTTAGTTATATAACTGTTTGCTACCATTGACATGTGATTGAGTTTATTAAGAATTTCTTGTTCACTAAATCCGTCTATATTCCATTCGTAAATTTTATTAGAGGAAACTGAAAACTGTTTATCTAGATTTCTCTCTTCGAATTGTAAATCCGGAGGAGTCGGTCTAGAGTACCAATTTCTAGTAATACTTGTATTTTTGACTGTTAATTTATTCAACTGTTCATTGAGGTTAGATATAGATGATTGGTCAGAAGAACTTTCATTGTTATCATCAGATTCTACCTGGTCGATAACAGCAATTGTTCCACTTGGGCCTGGTTCTGTTTTTAGTTTGTTAAATAATTTTTCTATTGACTGGACTAATTCACTATCTTTATTGGGTAAGCTTAGATTATACCTATTTTCTGGTAATTTTATTAAAGGTTGTTCAATTTTTGAATCAGGTTTTTTAATAATATTTTCTTCAAATTTTTCTTCAATTCTATCTAACTGTTTTCCTACAGTAGCTAGATATTGATTACTAAAATTTAATTGTTCAATAATTTTTTTATCATCGTTAGTTCCATTAGGTATTTTAAAGGGACTAGCTATGATAGAAGTATTTTTAACTGGAATTAAAACTGTTTCTAAGGGAGGATGAGTAGAAGATACTTTAGTTTTATATTCTTTTGTCCATTGGGTTTTACTGATAACATTACATTTACCTTGATATTGTTCATACCAATCGTAAAAAGTAATATTAATTTCTTCATTTTTAATAAATCTTTTCCATCTATTTACTATCTTATCTCTTTCCTTTTTCGGTCGGATGATTAGATCTGAATAGATGTCTTTTTGTTTTATTAGATTTTGAATTAAAATCTTTAACTAAGTTTTCCCAATCTAACACAAAATCTTTTTTAAGAACTCTTAATTGGTTATTAATAGGAGCATTAAAATCAGATTGAGTTGGATATACCGAGGATGCCGGAGAAGAAGAAGCATCATCTTCAACGGTATCATTCTGAGTATAGCAAGGATGACTAACTTGTCCTTGATTAAGGATACCTTTAAGTTTGATATCTCTAACCAGAGGATTACTAAGAACTTCAGAATCTCTTCTAGTATGAATAACTGAAGGGGTAGTAGAACTAGAAATATCTTCAATGATAACTGGGGATCTAGTTCTTTCAAAACTAATTTTAACGGTTCCATCAGAAAATTATTGAATATTTTCAATATTTAACAAATTATTGACTATGGGTTGTTGAGGTAATTCATTTGGCAAAGTCCATTGATTAGGTAAGTTAATATCCTTCCAAAGAATTGTTCTTGGGATCTGGATATTAGCATCACTAGTTGAACTTTGAATTAAAACTGTTTGATCTTTTGGACTTTTATTAAGAGCATGAACGTTCAGATTTGACTTCATTGTCTTATAATAAATCCTATAAATCAAAGCAATGGGCTGAGATCCTTCAATCATTTGAGTTATCTCTCCATCAGTTTTAATGTTTAATGATAAAGCTTTAAATAAGTTTTGATCACTGAGACTAAGGGTGAAATCAGGAAAGCAATTGAAATGGATAGGTCCATTATGCAAACTTGCTTCCATGGCTCCAATTATACTTGGATAATAATTTAAAAATCTTGCATCTCTAAGGCAGAGATAAATAGATGAATTAATTCCTTTTCTGTTTAGTGGTTTGACTGCAACTTGTACAAGACCTATGTGAATAAAATTGTATCCTTTCTTTCTATGTTTATTAACGACTTCTGGTGATAATAAACTACAATTTTCATATTCTTTGTTAATTGCATAAACTCTTTCAACCGTTTTGACATTATAATCTGTTTTGAATTTGTCTGAAAAGGTTAACTGATAAATTTCTTTTGGAGATACTCTAGGTATATTCCAATTATGTAAAACTTGATTAATGTTTTCATAACTATGTTCTTCTTGGTTAACTATGTCCGGAACAGGGGGCAAAGCTGACCTGTTACTAACTAAGGAGCTAGATCTGAATAATCTACTCATCTATACAGTTTCAAAACCAAAATCTGAACTCAGAGTTCATTCATACATACCCCGTTTACCCTAAGTAGGCTCATACCTATGTTCTAAAACCTGACACTGCTCACACCCTGGAGACTTACAAAGGTTTATGGCGAACTAGGTGGACTACAGGTAAGTAAGGTGACTGCAGAACTAAGAGGAAGAAGAAGTTTTGAAATAGAGAAGAAGAGTTTGATTAAAAAGATCTTACTAGACAGTTACAAGCAACATAACTTGGCTCTGATACCAGAGTTAAATCAAGAAGTTAATAAACTTAAAAAAGAAATTTCTAATTTAAAATTTGATATTTCTAACTTAAGAAAAGAAATTGAGGATAAAAAATCAGATCTTCAAGTTAATGATTCTTCTTCTAGTGATGAAAGTCATGATGAACCGGAATCATCTGGAGCTAAAGAGTCCGATCTTTTTATTCAAGGTCTATCTCTTAAAAGAATTAAAGATATTACTATTCAAAAGTGGTATATATCTATTAATTTAGTTATTGATAAGACTTTCTCTATACAACTCCCTGCTCTAGTTGATACTGGTGCAGATTTGAATTGTATTCAAGAAGGTATTATCCCCACTAGGTATTACAAGAAAACCAGTGAAAAACTTAATTCAGCTAATGGTAGTCAAATGGAAATAAAGTATAAGTTACCTAATGTACATATTTGTCAGGACCGTATGTGTTTTAAGACCTCGTTTGTCTTAGTACGCAACCTTACTGATAAAATCATTTTAGGTCTTCCATTTATATATTTATTATACCCATTTACTACTAGTAACAAAGGGTTAAGTTGTGAACATTTAGGTAAGAGAATCACCTTTAAATTTCTTATTAAACCAAAGGAAAGAGATTTAAAATTTATTCAAGAAGAATCAATTTCCAAATCAGTTAATATGCTTAATTGCAAAATTAATCACCTAAAGTTTCTTAAAGAAGAAATTAAATACCAACAAGTCGAAGAACAGCTCAAAACAAATAGAGTTCAAGAAAGAATAAAAGAATTAAAAGATTATTTATTAAAAGATTTATGTTCTGACTCTCCCAATGCTTTTTGGCATAGGAAGAAGCACACAGTTAGGTTGCCTTATGCAAAAGAATTTAAAGAACATTTAATTCCCACAAAGGCTAGGCCTATTCAAATGAGTCATGAACAGATGGAATTATGCAAAATAGAAATTAATGATCTTCTCAATAAAGGTCTAATTAGACATAGTAAATCACCTTGGTCTTGCCCAGTCTTCTATGTCAATAATGAAGTTGAGAAAGAAAGAGGAGTTCCTCGTCTAGTCATTAATTACAAGCCATTAAACAAAGTTTTAGAATGGATTAGGTACCCTTTACCCAACAAGGATGATCTCCTTAGTAGGTTAAGCGTCTCTACCATTTTCAGTAAATTTGACCTTAAGTCCGGATTTTGGCAAGTAGCCATTCATCCAGATGATAGGTATAAGACTGCATTCACTACTCCGTTCGGACACTACGAATGGAATGTTCAGTCATTTGGACTAAAAAATGCACCCAGTGAATTTCAGAATATTCTCAACAATATTTTGAATCCTTTCAGTCATTTTATTATTGTTTACATCGATGATATTCTTGTATTCTCCAAGACTATTGAAGAACATATCAAACATTTGAATTCATTCTTCAAAACGGTTAAAACCAATGGTCTTGTTCTTTCTCCTTCCAAGTGTAGTCTGTTTCTGACTAAAGTCAGGTTCCTCGGTCTAATCCTCTATCATGGACTCACGCGGCCAATTGACAGAGCTATTCAATTCGCCGACCGGTTCCCAGATAAGATTACCGACAAAAATCAGCTACAAAGGTTCCTTGGGTCACTCAATTATTATAGATGATTGGTCAGAAGAACTTTCATTGTTATCATCAGATTCTACCTGGTCGATAACAGCAATTGTTCCACTTGGGCCTGGTTCTGTTTTTAGTTTGTTAAATAATTTTTCTATTAACTGGACTAATTCACTATCTTTATTGGGTAAGCTTAGATTATACCTATTTTCTGGTAATTTTATTAAAGGTTGTTCAATTTTTGAATCAGGTTTTTTAATAATATTTTCTTCAAATTTTTCTTCAATTCTATCTAACTGTTTTCCTACAGTAGCTAGATATTGATTACTAAAATTTAATTGTTCAATAATTTTTTTATCATCGTTAGTTCCATTAGGTATTTTAAAGGGACTAGCTATGATAGAAGTATTTTTAACTGGAATTAAAACTGTTTCTAAGGGAGGATGAGTAGAAGATACTTTAGTTTTATCTTCTTTTGTCCATTGGGTTTTACTGATAACATTACATTTACCTTGATATTGTTCATACCAATCGTAAAAAGTAATATTAATTTCTTCATTTTTAATAAAATCTTATCACTTGTTTTATGTATTAAAAAATTCCAGAGAGATATTCTCAACCAGAAATTCTTAGTTAGAATAGACTGTAAATCAGCAAAATTCATTCTTGAAAAGGATGTTGAAAATGTAGCCTCTAAGCATTCCTTCGCTAGATGGCAAGCCATTTTAAGCATTTTTGATTTTGATATTGAATATATTAAAGGTAGTAACAACTCAGTTCCAGATTTTCTTACTAGAGAATTCATTAATACAGGTACTATTCACAAATGAGCACCAGAGGAGATTCTTCCTCAAGGGGTCCGGGTCGCCCTACTGGCCCACTCAATCAACTCAGAGGAGCTATGGTTCCTCACCCAGTAAACCCAACAGTCCAGACCAGTAATAAATTTACAGTTCTTGGCACCATGCCCAAGCCTTACAGTTCGGCTTTGGCAAGTCAACCTGTTCCAGTTGATCCTTTCAGTAACCCAGCTAAGGCTTCGTCCTCAGCTTCTAGTCATCCTCCTTCTGAGTATTTGCTCAGATGGGAAAATCACTTATTCCATAATCAAGGACAAGTTAGTCATCCTTGCTATACTCAGAATGATACCGTTGAAGATGATGCTTCTTCTTCTCCGGCATCCTCGGTATATCCAACTCAATCTGATTTTAATGCTCCTATTAATAACCAATTAAGAGTTCTTAAAAAAGATTTTGTGTTAGATTGGGAAAACTTAGTTAAAGATTTTAATTCAAAATCTAATAAAACAAAAAGACATCTATTCAGATCTAATCATCCGACCGAAAAGGAAAGAGATAAGATAGTAAATAGATGGAAAAGATTTATTAAAAATGAAGAAATTAATATTACTTTTTACGATTGGTATGAACAATATCAAGGTAAATGTAATGTTATCAGTAAAACCCAATGGACAAAAGAAGATAAAACTAAAGTATCTTCTACTCATCCTCCCTTAGAAACAGTTTTAATTCCAGTTAAAAATACTTCTATCATAGCTAGTCCCTTTAAAATACCTAATGGAACTAACGATGATAAAAAAATTATTGAACAATTAAATTTTAGTAATCAATATCTAGCTACTGTAGGAAAACAGTTAGATAGAATTGAAGAAAAATTTGAAGAAAATATTATTAAAAAACCTGATTCAAAAATTGAACAACCTTTAATAAAATTACCAGAAAATAGGTATAATCTAAGCTTACCCAATAAAGATAGTGAATTAGTCCAGTCAATTGAAAAATTATTTAACAAACTAAAAACAGAACCAGGCCCAAGTGGAACAATTGCTGTTATCGACCAGGTAGAATCTGATGATAACAATGAAAGTTCTTCTGACCAATCATCTATATCTAACCTCAATGAACAGTTGAATAAATTAACAGTCAAAAATACAAGTATTACTAGAAATTGGTACTCTAGACCGACTCCTCCGGATTTACAATTCGAAGAGAGAAATCTAGATAAACAGTTTTCAGTTTCCTCTAATAAAATTTACGAATGGAATATAGACGGATTTAGTGAACAAGAAATTCTTAATAAACTCAATCACATGTCAATGGTAGCAAACAGTTATATAACTAAGTTCAACACTTTATCTCAACCAGATATTGTTGAATTATTAGTTTGTGGATTTACTGGTATTCTCAGGTCTTGGTGGGAGAAACATCTCACAGAAGATATCAGAATTTCCATTATTCATGCTATTCAAAGAGATAATGAAGGCAATCCCATCTTCAATGTAGATTTGGGTATTGGCCTTCCTGATGGAGTTAACACTTTAATTTTCACTATAATCAAACATTTTGTAGGAACCCCTAGTAATATTACAGAAAGAATTCATGACCAATTAAGTAATCTCACTTGTCCCACTCTAAGTGATTTTAGGTGGTACAAAGATGTCTTTACATCTAGAGTTATGATGAGAAATGATAGTAATAAACCATTTTGGAAAGAAAAATTTGTTAATGGTTTACCTTCTTTATTTGCCCACAAAGTAAGAGAAGAATTGAGCAAAGATTTAGGATTTATTGATTATGATAATTTAACCTATGGTGATATAATAAGTCATATTCAAAAGATAGGTTTAAAAATGTGTATTGACTTCAAGTTAGCCAAACAAGCAAGAAAAGATAAAAATAAAGCCAAATATGAGTTAGGCACGTTCTGTGAACAGTATGGTTTACCGCCGATTGCTCCCTCTAGAAGAAAGCATAGGCATAAAGATAAACATATTGAGTCACATAAAAGTCATAAACGCCGTAAAAGACGATATAGTCACAAAAAAGACAACAAAAGTAATAATCAAGATACTTACTATAATAAACCTAAGTCATCTAAGAGAAAATCATATAATAAATCAAAGAAATTTGATAAGAGTAAAATCATCTGTCATAACTGCGGACAGAAAGGTCATTATAAAAATGAATGTCGAGTCAAGCAAAAATTAACTCAGTTAAATATTTCTACTGAAGATACAGAACAATTACTAGAATTGATGAGAATTGACAATAATAGTAGTAGTAGCAATGAAGCCTCTGATGTCCCAGAATCTTCTAACAGTTATTCATCTAGCAATATTTCTGATTCAGAAAATGAAGTCACTATATGTGCAGATAATTGTAATAAAGAATGTTGTAAAATAATTAACGTACTCACTAAAGATGAGGAAGAAAGTTCTTTATTAGTTGATTTAATTAGTAAAATTACAGATCCAGAATTAAAAACTCAGTATTTGAAGCAGTTAAAAGATTTATTAACCAAAGATAAAAAGGTCACTGACAAGGTTCTTAGAGCCAAAGAAAAACCTATTTTTAGTTTAAATAAAACACTTGAAAGATTTAAGTCTCCAATTAAAGAAGTTACCCTCCCAGAGTTAAATCAAGAAGTTAATAAACTTAAAAAAGAAATTTCTAATTTAAAATTGGATATTTCTAACTTAAGAAAAGAAATTGAGGATAAAAAATCAGATCTTCAAGTTAATGATTCTTCTTCTAGTGATGAAAGTCATGATGAACCGGAATCATCTGGAGCTAAAGAGTCTGATCTTTTTATTCAAGGTCTATCTCTTAAAAGAATTAAAGATATTACTATTCAAAAGTGGTATATATCTATTAATTTAGTTATTGATAAGACTTTCTCTATACAACTCCCTGCTCTAGTTGATACTGGTGCAGATTTGAATTGTATTCAAGAAGGTATTATCCCCACTAGGTATTACAAAAAAACCAGTGAAAAACTTAATTCAGCTAATGGTAGTCAAATGGAAATAAAGTATAAGTTACCTAATGTACATATTTGTCAGGACCGTATGTGTTTTAAGACCTCGTTTGTCTTAGTACGCAACCTTACTGATAAAATCATTTTAGGTCTTCCATTTATATATTTATTATACCCATTTACTACTAGTAACAAAGGGTTAAGTTGTGAACATTTAGGTAAGAGAATCACCTTTAAATTTCTTATTAAACCAAAGGAAAGAGATTTAAAATTTATTCAAGAAGAATCAATTTCCAAATCAGTTAATATGCTTAATTGCAAAATTAATCACCTAAAGTTTCTTAAAGAATAAATTAAATACCAACAAGTCGAAGAACAGCTCAAAACAAATAGAGTTCAAGAAAGAATAAAAGAATTAAAAGATTATTTATTAAAAGATTTATGTTCTGACTCTCCCAATGCTTTTTGGCATAGGAAGAAGCACACAGTTAGGTTGCCTTATGCAAAAGAATTTAAAGAACATTTAATTCCCACAAAGGCTAGGCCTATTCAAATGAGTCATGAACAGATGGAATTATGCAAAATAGAAATTAATGATCTTCTCAATAAAGGTCTAATTAGACATAGTAAATCACCTTGGTCTTGCCCAGCCTTCTATGTCAATAATGAAGCTGAGAAAGAAAGAGGAGTTCCTCGTCTAGTCATTAATTACAAGCCATTAAATAAAGTTTTAGAATGGATTAGGTACCCTTTACCCAACAAGGATGATCTCCTTAGTAGGTTAAGCGTCTCTACCATTTTCAGTAAATTTGACCTTAAGTCCGGATTTTGGCAAGTAGCCATTCATCCAGATGATAGGTATAAGACTGCATTCACTACTCCGTTCGGACACTACGAATGGAATGTTCAGTCATTTGGACTAAAAAATGCACCCAGTGAATTTCAGAATATTCTCAACAATATTTTGAATCCTTTCAGTCATTTTATTATTGTTTACATCGATGATATTCTTGTATTCTCCAAGACTATTGAAGAACATATCAAACATTTGAATTCATTCTTCAAAACGGTTAAAACCAATGGTCTTGTTCTTTCTCCTTCCAAGTGTAGTCTGTTTCTGACTAAAGTCAGGTTTCTCGGTCTAATCCTCTATCATGGAATCACGCGGCCAATTGACAGAGATATTCAATTCGCCGACCGGTTCCCAGATAAGATTACCGACAAAAATCAGCTACAAAGGTTCCTTGGGTCACTCAATTATATTGGCCAATTTTACAAGGACCTTAGGAAGATTTGTAAGCCTCTTTTCCAGCGCTTACAAAGTAATCCACCTCCATGGACTGGCACTCATACTTCTGTCGTCCAACAAGTTAAAAAATATGTCAAGGTTTTGCCTTGCCTTGGCATCTCAAATGATTCAGCATTCAAAATAATTGAAACTGATGCCTCTGATATTGGATTCGGTGGCATACTCAAACAACAACTTACTCCAACTTCCAATGAACAAATTGTTCGTTTCCATTCTGGCGCATGGAACCCTACACAGTTAAAATATAGTACTATTAAAAAAGAAATCTTATCACTTGTTTTATGTATTAAAAAATTCCAGAGAGATATTCTCAACCAGAAATTCTTAGTTAGAATAGACTGTAAATCAGCAAAATTCATTCTTGAAAAGGATGTTGAAAATGTAGCCTCTAAGCATTCCTTCGCTAGATGGCAAGCCATTTTAAGCATTTTTGATTTTGATATTGAATATATTAAAGGTAGTAACAACTCAGTTCCAGATTTTCTTACTAGAGAATTCATTAATACAGGTACTATTCACAAATGAGCACCAGAGGAGCTTCTTCCTCAAGGGGTCCGGGTCGCCCTACTGGCCCACTCAATCAACTCAGAGGAGCTATGGTTCCTCACCCAGTAAACCCAACAGTCCAGACCAGTAATAAATTTACAGTTCTTGGCACCATGCCCAAGCCTTACAGTTCGGCTTTGGCAAGTCAACCTGTTCCAGTTGATCCTTTCAGTAACCCAGCTAAGGCTTCGTCCTCAGCTTCTAGTCATCCTCCTTCTGAGTATTTGCTCAGATGGGAAAATCACTTATTCCATATTGAACCTAATATGAAACCCAGCAATGATCCTAGTAGGTTTGCTGCCCAGTTTTTTCCCCCTGGATGGCATTTCCAGCCTCTAGCCCCTTATAAATCCCTTGTGTATTATAAGGATATCCTGCTAGAAACCGAGTCTGTTAACATTAAACCCGTCTATGCACAGAATGATAAATCAAAAGTTCTTTATCATTCTCTGTATATCAAACAGTTCATTCATCTCACTGATTGGGGAAAGAATCCCTCCGATCTTATGAGTCTTTCCAGTCAAGATAATCAATTCTGTTATTATGATTATATTGAAGCCTGGTATAAGGTTCTCCTTCACCAGAACGAGTCCCTCAGTCATTCATGGTTCATTCAATTTGACCATAAATTCAAGAGTCCATTTCCTTATTGGTTTATCCTTTGGTGGTATAGGCTAGGATCCTGTTACGATCTTCTTCCTGATCCATTGAAGATCCAGTTAAACCATTTCCATAATCATTTTAAACCCTCCAAATTATATGAAGGTGTTCCACCCACACTTTTATTCGTTAGTAAATATAAAATCCCCTGGATACTCAAATGGGAATACAGTATTCCTCCTCCAGGATCTCAAGTCAACAGTACTCCTAATGATCCTCTTCCTCGTGTCTCTCGCCTCTTTTATGTTAAGTGGTGGGATAAATTCAACGCAGATAGGATAATTACTCAAGTACAACAGGAATTTCCTCAGGTCTCTCCTGCACCAGTTCTTTCAGTTACACCCAAGGCAGCAGCCATTAAAGAAAAAGATTTTCTTTCAGTTAAAACCGGTGCTGCATCCGGTAAAGAAAAGGAGTCAGAAAAATCAGTATCTAAAGTCAGTCCTACGGGATCATCATGTTCTCGTAGTATTTCAGATTTTAAAGATTGCACCAGTAAAGAGTTATTAAAAATTGCTCAAGTTCTCAATAAAAGAATTGACGAAGCTCTAAATGAAGAAGCTTCTGCTCATTCTTCCCAAGGAGATTCAGTCAGCCAGTTCGCCGATGATGATGGTGATTATGATCCATACGACACAGTTAATTTGCAGGATGGTCAGGATCCATTTGCCTGATCCCCTTCTTAATCAATCAATGTGGATAAGGCAATATCCGCGCTCCAGTCAACCAGCACCTGCTCCGGCAGCCACAGTATCCTGCCCCGGCAGCATAGTCAGCAGCATCTTCAGTCAGCAACACGCATTCCAGCATCTGGCCCCACGGCCGCATTTGTCAAAAGTTAGTGCCAGCTTTTCCACCGAAAGCTGAATTAGTCATAAGTGTGTCGGCCATTTGGTCATTATTGCGTCTGTATTATTTAGTCAAAAGTTACTACTGTTCATGTACAGTAACTTGTCTGTAATTTGAATTTCATTTGTATTTCATTTACATTTGCATTTGTAATAGTTCTTTTCCTTAGTCTATAAAAGGAAGAAGAACTCAGTCATTGAGGCAGACTTCGAAAGACCCAGAGCTCCTTCTCTGGCGAATCTTTAGACTCAACCGCTGTCTAGCCTACTTAGCCCCTCTTCTTCTCTTCTTCTAATGTTTCAATTTCAGTAAACTGTAAGTCATTTGTAATCTTTTGTTTGTAAATAGTTTCAGTTATTAATAAAACTGTTTTATTTTAGTTATTTAAATTGTGTATGTATGCGCGCTTCTCAGTTCTTCTCTCTCTTCTTCCCTTCCGCGTCCTTCTGGTATCAGAGCCAAGTTATGTTGCTTGTAACTGTCTAGTAAGATCTTTTTAATCAAACTCTTCTTCTCTATTTCAAAACTTCTTCTTCCTCTTAGTTCTGCAGTCACCTTACTTACCTGTAGTCCACCTAGTTCGCCATAAACCTTTGTAAGTCTCCAGGGTGTGAGCAGTGTCAGGTTTTAGAACATAGGTATGAGTCTACTTAGGGTAAACGGGGTATGTATGAATGAAATCTGAGTTCAGATTTTGGTTTTGAAACTGTATAGATGAGTAGATTATTCAGATCTAGCTCCTCAGTTAGTAACAGGTCAGCTTTGCCCCCTGTTCCGGACATAGTTAACCAAGAAGAACATAGTTATGAAAACATTAATCAAGTTTTACATAATTGGAATATACCTAGAGTATCTCCAAAAGAAATTTATCAGTCAACCTTTTCAGACAAATTCAAAACAGATTATAATGTCAAAACGGTTGAAAGAGTTTATGCAATTAACAAAGAATATGAAAATTGTAGTTTATTATCACCAGAAGTCATTAATAAACATAGAAAGAAAGGATACAATTTTATTCACATAGGTCTTGTACAAGTTGCAGTCAAACCACTAAACAGAAAAGGAATTAATTCATCTATTTATCTCTGCCTTAGAGATGCAAGATTTTTAAATTATTATCCAAGTATAATTGGAGCCATGGAAGCAAGTTTGCATAATGGACCTATCCATTTCAATTGCTTTCCTGATTTCACCCTTAGTCTCAGTGATCAAAACTTATTTAAAGCTTTATCATTAAACATTAAAACTGATGGAGAGATAACTCAAATGATTGAAGGATCTCAGCCCATTGCTTTGATTTATAGGATTTATTATAAGACAATGAAGTCAAATCTGAACGTTCATGCTCTTAATAAAAGTCCAAAAGATCAAACAGTTTTAATTCAAAGTTCAACTAGTGATGCTAATATCCAGATCCCAAGAACAATTCTTTGGAAGGATATTAACTTACCTAATCAATGGACTTTGCCAAATGAATTACCTCAACAACCCATAGTCAATAATTTGTTAAATATTGAAAATATTCAACAATTTTCTGATGGAACCGTTAAAATTAGTTTTGAAAGAACTAGATCCCCAGTTATCATTGAAGATATTTCTAGTTCTACTACCCCTTCAGTTATTCATACTAGAAGAGATTCTGAAGTTCTTAGTAATCCTCTGGTTAGAGATATCAAACTTAAAGGTATCCTTAATCAAGGACAAGTTAGTCATCCTTGCTATACTCAGAATGATACCGTTGAAGATGATGCTTCTTCTTCTCCGGCATCCTCGGTATATCCAACTCAATCTGATTTTAATGCTCCTATTAATAACCAATTAAGAGTTCTTAAAAAAGATTTTGTGTTAGATTGGGAAAACTTAGTTAAAGATTTTAATTCAAAATCTAATAAAACAAAAAGACATCTATTCAGATCTAATCATCCGACCGAAAAGGAAAGAGATAAGATAGTAAATAGATGGAAAAGATTTATTAAAAATGAAGAAATTAATATTACTTTTTACGATTGGTATGAACAATATCAAGGTAAATGTAATGTTATCAGTAAAACCCAATGGACAAAAGAAGATAAAACTAAAGTATCTTCTACTCATCCTCCCTTAGAAACAGTTTTAATTCCAGTTAAAAATACTTCTATCATAGCTAGTCCCTTTAAAATACCTAATGGAACTAACGATGATAAAAAAAATTATTGAACAATTAAATTTTAGTAATCAATATCTAGCTACTGTAGGAAAACAGTTAGATAGAATTGAGGAAAAATTTGAAGAAAATATTATTAAAAAACCTGATTCAAAAATTGAACAACCTTTATTAAATTACCAGAAAATAGGTATAATCTAAGCTTACCCAATAAAGATAGTGAATTAGTCCAGTCAATAGAAAAATTATTTAACAAACTAAAAACAGAACCAGGCCCAAGTGGAACAATTGCTGTTATCGACCAGGTAGAATCTGATGATAACAATGAAAGTTCTTCTGACCAATCATCTATATCTAACCTCAATGAACAGTTGAATAAATTAACAGTCAAAAATACAAGTATTACTAGAAATTGGTACTCTAGACCGACTCCTCCGGATTTACAATTCGAAGAGAGAAATCTAGATAAACAGTTTTCAGTTTCCTCTAATAAAATTTACGAATGGAATATAGACGGATTTAGTGAACAAGAAATTCTTAATAAACTCAATCACATGTCAATGGTAGCAAACAGTTATATAACTAAGTTCAACACTTTATCTCAACCAGATATTGTTGAATTATTAGTTAGTGGATTTACTGGTATTCTCAGGTCTTGGTGGGAGAAACATCTCACAGAAGATATCAGAATTTCCATTATTCATGCTATTCAAAGAGATAATGAAGGCAATCCCATCTTCAATGTAGATTTGGGTATTGGCCTTCCTGATGGAGTTAACACTTTAATTTTCACTATAATCAAACATTTTGTAGGAACCCCTAGTAATATTACAGAAAGAATTCATGACCAATTAAGTAATCTCACTTGTCCCACTCTAAGTGATTTTAGGTGGTACAAAGATGTCTTTACATCTAGAGTTATGATGAGAAATGATAGTAATAAACCATTTTGGAAAGAAAAATTTGTTAATGGTTTACCTTCTTTATTTGCCCACAAAGTAAGAGAAGAATTGAGCAAAGATTTAGGATTTATTGATTATGATAATTTAACCTATGGTGATATAATAAGTCATATTCAAAAGATAGGTTTAAAAATGTGTATTGACTTCAAGTTAGCCAAACAAGCAAGAAAAGATAAAAATAAAGCCAAATATGAGTTAGGCACGTTCTGTGAACAGTATGGTTTACCGCCGATTGCTCCCTCTAGAAGAAAGCATAGGCATAAAGATAAACATATTGAGTCACATAAAAGTCATAAACGCCGTAAAAGACGATATAGTCACAAAAAAGACAACAAAAGTAATAATCAAGATACTTACTATAATAAACCTAAGTCATCTAAGAGAAAATCATATAATAAATCAAAGAAATTTGACAAGAGTAAAATCATCTGTCATAACTGCGGACAGAAAGGTCATTAGAAAAATGAATGTCGAGTCAAGCAAAAATTAACTCAGTTAAATATTTCTACTGAAGATACAGAAAAATTACTAGAATTGATGAGAATTGACAATAATAGTAGCAGTAGCAATGAAGCCTCTGATGTCCCAGAATCTTCTAACAGTTATTCATCTAGCAATATTTCTGATTCAGAAAATGAAGTCACTATATGTGCAGATAATTGTAATAAAGAATGTTGTAAAAGAATTAACGTACTCACTAAAGATGAGGAAGAAAGTTCTTTATTAGTTGATTTAATTAGTAAAATTACAGATCCAGAATTAAAAACTCAGTATTTGAAGCAGTTAAAAGATTTATTAACCAAAGATAAAAAGGTCACTGACAAGGTTCTTAGAGCCAAAGAAAAACCTATTTTTAGTTTAAATAAAACACTTGAAAGATTTAAGTCTCCAATTAAAGAAGTTACCCTCCCAGAGTTAAATCAAGAAGTTAATAAACTTAAAAAAGAAATTTCTAATTTAAAATTGGATATTTCTAACTTAAGAAAAGAAATTGAGGATAAAAAATCAGATCTTCAAGTTAATGATTCTTCTTCTAGTGATGAAAGTCATGATGAACCGGAATCATCTGGAACTAAAGAGTCTGATCTTTTTATTCAAGGTCTATCTCTTAAAAGAATTAAAGATATTACTATTCAAAAGTGGTATATATCTATTAATTTAGTTATTGATAAGACTTTCTCTATACAACTCCCTGCTCTAGTTGATACTGGTGCAGATTTGAATTGTATTCAAGAAGGTATTATCCCCACTAGGTATTACAAGAAAACCAGTGAAAAACTTAATTCAGCTAATGGTAGTCAAATGGAAATAAAGTATAAGTTACCTAATGTACATATTTGTCAGGACCGTATGTGTTTTAAGACCTCGTTTGTCTTAGTACGCAACCTTACTGATAAAATCATTTTAGGTCTTCCATTTATATATTTATTATACCCATTTACTACTAGTAACAAAGGGTTAAGTTGTGAACATTTAGGTAAGAGAATCACCTTTAAATTTCTTATTAAACCAAAGGAAAGAGATTTAAAATTTATTCAAGAAGAATCAATTTCCAAATCAGTTAATATGCTTAATTGCAAAATTAATCACCTAAAGTTTCTTAAAGAAGAAATTAAATACCAACAAGTCGAAGAACAGCTCAAAACAAATAGAGTTCAAGAAAGAATAAAAGAATTAAAAGATTATTTATTAAAAGATTTATGTTCTGACTCTCCCAATGCTTTTTGGCATAGGAAGAAGCACACAGTTAGGTTGCCTTATGCAAAAGAATTTAAAGAACATTTAATTCCCACAAAGGCTAGGCCTATTCAAATGAGTCATGAACAGATGGAATTATGCAAAATAGAAATTAATGATCTTCTCAATAAAGGTCTAATTAGACATAGTAAATCACCTTGGTCTTGCCCAGCCTTCTATGTCAATAATGAAGCTGAGAAAGAAAGAGGAGTTCCTCGTCTAGTCATTAATTACAAGCCATTAAACAAAGTTTTAGAATGGATTAGGTACCCTTTACCCAACAAGGATGATCTCCTTAGTAGGTTAAGCGTCTCTACCATTTTCAGTAAATTTGACCTTAAGTCCAGATTTTGGCAAGTAGCCATTCATCCAGATGATAGGTATAAGACTGCATTCACTACTCCGTTCGGACACTACGAATGGAATGTTCAGTCATTTGGACTAAAAAATGCACCCAGTGAATTTCAGAATATTCTCAACAATATTTTGAATCCTTTCAGTCATTTTATTATTGTTTACATCGATGATATTCTTGTATTCTCCAAGACTATTGAAGAACATATCAAACATTTGAATTCATTCTTCAAAACGGTTAAAACCAATGGTCTTGTTCTTTCTCCTTCCAAGTGTAGTCTGTTTCTGACTAAAGTCAGGTTTCTCGGTCTAATCCTCTATCATGGACTCACGCGGCCAATTGACAGAGCTATTCAATTCGCCGACCGGTTCCCAGATAAGATTACCGACAAAAATCAGCTACAAAGGTTCCTTGGGTCACTCAATTATATTGGCCAATTTTACAAGGACCTTAGGAAGATTTGTAAGCCTCTTTTCCAGCGCTTACAAAGTAATCCACCTCCATGGACTGACACTCATACTTCTGTCGTCCAACAAGTTAAAAAATATGTCAAGGTTTTGCCTTGCCTTGGCATCTCAAATGATTCAGCATTCAAAATAATTGAAACTGATGCCTCTGATATTGGATTCGGTGGCATACTCAAACAACAACTTACTCCAACTTCCATTGAACAAATTGTTCGTTTCCATTCTGGCGCATGGAACCCTACACAGTTAAAATATAGTACTATTAAAAAAGAAATCTTATCACTTGTTTTATGTATTAAAAAATTCCAGAGAGATATTCTCAACCAGAAATTCTTAGTTAGAATAGACTGTAAATCAGCAAAATTCATTCTTGAAAAGGATGTTGAAAATGTAGCCTCTAAGCATTCCTTCGCTAGATGGCAAGCCATTTTAAGCATTTTTGATTTTGATATTGAATATATTAAAGGTAGTAACAACTCAGTTCCAGATTTTCTTACTAGAGAATTCATTAATACAGGTACTATTCACAAATGAGCACCAGAGGAGCTTCTTCCTCAAGGGGTCCGGGTCGCCCTACTGGCCCACTCAATCAACTCAGAGGAGCTATGGTTCCTCACCCAGTAAACCCAACAGTCCAGACCAGTAATAAATTTACAGTTCTTGGCACCATGCCCAAGCCTTACAGTTCGGCTTTGGCAAGTCAACCTGTTCCAGTTGATCCTTTCAGTAACCCAGCTAAGGCTTCGTCCTCAGCTTCTAGTCATCCTCCTTCTGAGTATTTGCTCAGATGGGAAAATCACTTATTCCATATTGAACCTAATATGAAACCCAGCAATGATCCTAGTAGGTTTGCTGCCCAGTTTTTTCCCCCTGGATGGCATTTCCAGCCTCTAGCCCCTTATAAATCCCTTGTGTATTATAAGGATATCCTGCTAGAAACCGAGTCAGTTAACATTAAACCCATCTATGCACAGAATGATAAATCAAAAGTTCTTTATCATTCTCTGTATATCAAACAGTTCATTCATCTCACTGATTGGGGAAAGAATCCCTCCGATCTTATGAGTCTTTCCAGTCAAGATAATCAATTCTGTTATTATGATTATATTGAAGCCTGGTATAAGGTTCTCCTTCACCAGAACGAGTCCCTCAGTCATTCATGGTTCATTCAATTTGACCATAAATTCAAGAGTCCATTTCCTTATTGGTTTATCCTTTGGTGGTATAGGCTAGGATCCTGTTACGATCTTCTTCCTGATCCATTGAAGATCCAGTTAAACCATTTCCATAATCATTTTAAACCCTCCAAATTATATGAAGGTGTTCCACCCACACTTTTATTCGTTAGTAAATATAAAATCCCCTGGATACTCAAATGGGAATACAGTATTCCTCCTCCAGGATCTCAAGTCAACAGTACTCCTAATGATCCTCTTCCTCGTGTCTCTCACCTCTTTTATGTTAAGTGGTGGGATAAATTCAACGCAGATAGGATAATTACTCAAGTACAACAGGAATTTCCTCAGGTCTCTCCTGCACCAGTTCTTTCAGTTACACCCAAGGCAGCAGCCATTAAAGAAAAAGATTTTCTTTCAGTTAAAACCGGTGCTGCATCCGGTAAAGAAAAGGAGTCAGAAAAATCAGTATCTAAAGTCAGTCCTACGGGATCATCATGTTCTCGTAGTATTTCAGATTTTAAAGATTGCACCAGTAAAGAGTTATTAAAAATTGCTCAAGTTCTCAATAAAAGAATTGACGAAGCTCTAAATGAAGAAGCTTCTGCTCATTCTTCCCAAGGAGATTCAGTCAGCCAGTTCGCCGATGATGATGGTGATTATGATCCATACGGCACAGTTAATTTGCAGGATGGTCAGGATCCATTTGCCTGATCCCCTTCTTAATCAATCAATGTGGATAAGGCAATATCCGCTCTCCAGTCAACCAGCACCTGCTCCGGCAGCCACAGTATCCTGCCCCGGCAGCATAGTCAGCAGCATCTTCAGTCAGCAACACGCATTCCAGCATCTGGCCCCACGGCCGCATTTGTCAAAAGTTAGTGCCAGCTTTTCCACCGAAAGCTGAATTAGTCATAAGTGTGTCGGCCATTTGGTCATTATTGCGTCTGTATTATTTAGTCAAAAGTTACTACTGTTCATGTACAGTAACTTGTCTGTAATTTGAATTTCATTTGTATTTCATTTACATTTGCATTTGTAATAGTTCTTTTCCTTAGTCTATAAAAGGAAGAAGAACTAAGTCATTGAGGCAGACTTCGAAAGACCCAGAGCTCCTTCTCTGGCGAATCTTTAGACTCAACCGCTGTCTAGCCTACTTAGCCCCTCTTCTTCTCTTCTTCTAATGTTTCAATTTCAGTAAACTGTAAGTCATTTGTAATCTTTTGTTTGTAAATAGTTTCAGTTATTAATAAAACTGTTTTATTTTAGTTATTTAAATTGTGTATGTATGCGCGCTTCTCAGTTCTTCTCTCTCTTCTTCCCTTCCGCGTCCTTCTGGTATCAGAGCCAAGTTATGTTGCTTGTAACTGTCTAGTAAGATCTTTTTAATCAAACTCTTCTTCTCTATTTTAAAACTTCTTCTTCCTCTTAGTTCTGCAGTCACCTTACTTACCTGTAGTCCACCTAGTTCGCCATCGGCGAACTGGCTGACTGAATCTCCTTGGGAAGAATGAGCAGAAGCTTCTTCATTTAGAGCTTCGTCAATTCTTTTATTGAGAACTTGAGCAATTTTTAATAACTCTTTACTGGTGCAATCTTTAAAATCTGAAATACTACGAGAACATGATGATCCCGTAGGACTGACTTTAGATACTGATTTTTCTGACTCCTTTTCTTTACCGGATGCAGCACCGGTTTTAACTGAAAGAAAATCTTTTTCTTTAATGGCTGCTGCCTTGAGTGTAACTGAAAGAACTGGTGCAGGAGAGACCTGAGGAAATTCCTGTTGTACTTGAGTAATTATCCTATCTGCGTTGAATTTATCCCACCACTTAACATAAAAGAGGCGAGAGACACGAGGAAGAGGATCATTAGGAGTACTGTTGACTTGAGATCCTGGAGGAGGAATACTGTATTCCCATTTGAGTATCCAGGGGATTTTATATTTACTAACGAATAAAAGTGTGGGTGGAACACCTTCATATAATTTGGAGGGTTTAAAATGATTATGGAAATGGTTTAACTGGATCTTCAATGGATCAGGAAGAAGATCGTAACAGGATCCTAGCCTATACCACCAAAGGATAAACCAATAAGGAAATGGACTCTTGAATTTATGGTCAAATTGAATGAACCATGAATGACTGAGGGACTCGTTCTGGTGAAGGAGAACCTTATGCCAGGCTTCAATATAATCATAATAACAGAATTGATTATCTTGACTGGAAAGACTCATAAGATCGGAGGGATTCTTTCCCCAATCAGTGAGATGAATGAACTGTTTGATATACAGAGAATGATAAAGAACTTTTGATTTATCATTCTGTGCATAGATGGGTTTAATGTTAACTGACTCGGTTTCTAGCAGGATATCCTTATAATACACAAGGGATTTATAAGGGGCTAGAGGCTGGAAATGCCATCCAGGGGGAAAAAACTGGGCAGCAAACCTACTAGGTAAACAGTTTTCAGTTTCGTCTAATAAAATTTACGAATGGAATATAGACGGATTTAGTGAACAAGAAATTCTTAATAAACTCAATCACATGTCAATGGTAGCAAACAGTTATATAACTAAGTTCAACACTTTATCTCAACCAGATATTGTTGAATTATTAGTTAGTGGATTTACTGGTATTCTCAGGTCTTGGTGGGAGAAACATCTCACAGAAGATATCAGAATTTCCATTATTCATGCTATTCAAAGAGATAATGAAGGCAATCCCATCTTCAATGTAGATTTGGGTATTGGCCTTCCTGATGGAGTTAACACTTTAATTTTCACTATAATCAAACATTTTGTAGGAACCCCTAGTAATATTACAGAAAGAATTCATGACCAATTAAGTAATCTCACTTGTCCCACTCTAAGTGATTTTAGGTGGTACAAAGATGTCTTTACATCTAGAGTTATGATGAGAAATGATAGTAATAAACCATTTTGGAAAGAAAAATTTGTTAATGGTTTACCTTCTTTATTTGCCCACAAAGTAAGAGAAGAATTGAGCAAAGATTTAGGATTTATTGATTATGATAATTTAACCTATGGTGATATAATAAGTCATATTCAAAAGATAGGTTTAAAAATGTGTATTGACTTCAAGTTAGCCAAACAAGCAAGAAAAGATAAAAATAAAGCCAAATATGAGTTAGGCACGTTCTGTGAACAGTATGGTTTACCGCCGATTGCTCCCTCTAGAAGAAAGCATAGGCATAAAGATAAACATATTGAGTCACATAAAAGTCATAAACGCCGTAAAAGACGATATAGTCACAAAAAAGACAACAAAAGTAATAATCAAGATACTTACTATAATAAACCTAAGTCATCTAAGAGAAAATCATATAATAAATCAAAGAAATTTGACAAGAGTAAAATCATCTGTCATAACTGCGGACAGAAAGGTCATTAGAAAAATGAATGTCGAGTCAAGCAAAAATTAACTCAGTTAAATATTTCTACTGAAGATACAGAAAAATTACTAGAATTGATGAGAATTGACAATAATAGTAGCAGTAGCAATGAAGCCTCTGATGTCCCAGAATCTTCTAACAGTTATTCATCTAGCAATATTTCTGATTCAGAAAATGAAGTCACTATATGTGCAGATAATTGTAATAAAGAATGTTGTAAAAGAATTAACGTACTCACTAAAGATGAGGAAGAAAGTTCTTTATTAGTTGATTTAATTAGTAAAATTACAGATCCAGAATTAAAAACTCAGTATTTGAAGCAGTTAAAAGATTTATTAACCAAAGATAAAAAGGTCACTGACAAGGTTCTTAGAGCCAAAGAAAAACCTATTTTTAGTTTAAATAAAACACTTGAAAGATTTAAGTCTCCAATTAAAGAAGTTACCCTCCCAGAGTTAAATCAAGAAGTTAATAAACTTAAAAAAGAAATTTCTAATTTAAAATTGGATATTTCTAACTTAAGAAAAGAAATTGAGGATAAAAAATCAGATCTTCAAGTTAATGATTCTTCTTCTAGTGATGAAAGTCATGATGAACCGGAATCATCTGGAACTAAAGAGTCTGATCTTTTTATTCAAGGTCTATCTCTTAAAAGAATTAAAGATATTACTATTCAAAAGTGGTATATATCTATTAATTTAGTTATTGATAAGACTTTCTCTATACAACTCCCTGCTCTAGTTGATACTGGTGCAGATTTGAATTGTATTCAAGAAGGTATTATCCCCACTAGGTATTACAAGAAAACCAGTGAAAAACTTAATTCAGCTAATGGTAGTCAAATGGAAATAAAGTATAAGTTACCTAATGTACATATTTGTCAGGACCGTATGTGTTTTAAGACCTCGTTTGTCTTAGTACGCAACCTTACTGATAAAATCATTTTAGGTCTTCCATTTATATATTTATTATACCCATTTACTACTAGTAACAAAGGGTTAAGTTGTGAACATTTAGGTAAGAGAATCACCTTTAAATTTCTTATTAAACCAAAGGAAAGAGATTTAAAATTTATTCAAGAAGAATCAATTTCCAAATCAGTTAATATGCTTAATTGCAAAATTAATCACCTAAAGTTTCTTAAAGAAGAAATTAAATACCAACAAGTCGAAGAACAGCTCAAAACAAATAGAGTTCAAGAAAGAATAAAAGAATTAAAAGATTATTTATTAAAAGATTTATGTTCTGACTCTCCCAATGCTTTTTGGCATAGGAAGAAGCACACAGTTAGGTTGCCTTATGCAAAAGAATTTAAAGAACATTTAATTCCCACAAAGGCTAGGCCTATTCAAATGAGTCATGAACAGATGGAATTATGCAAAATAGAAATTAATGATCTTCTCAATAAAGGTCTAATTAGACATAGTAAATCACCTTGGTCTTGCCCAGCCTTCTATGTCAATAATGAAGCTGAGAAAGAAAGAGGAGTTCCTCGTCTAGTCATTAATTACAAGCCATTAAACAAAGTTTTAGAATGGATTAGGTACCCTTTACCCAACAAGGATGATCTCCTTAGTAGGTTAAGCGTCTCTACCATTTTCAGTAAATTTGACCTTAAGTCCAGATTTTGGCAAGTAGCCATTCATCCAGATGATAGGTATAAGACTGCATTCACTACTCCGTTCGGACACTACGAATGGAATGTTCAGTCATTTGGACTAAAAAATGCACCCAGTGAATTTCAGAATATTCTCAACAATATTTTGAATCCTTTCAGTCATTTTATTATTGTTTACATCGATGATATTCTTGTATTCTCCAAGACTATTGAAGAACATATCAAACATTTGAATTCATTCTTCAAAACGGTTAAAACCAATGGTCTTGTTCTTTCTCCTTCCAAGTGTAGTCTGTTTCTGACTAAAGTCAGGTTTCTCGGTCTAATCCTCTATCATGGACTCACGCGGCCAATTGACAGAGCTATTCAATTCGCCGACCGGTTCCCAGATAAGATTACCGACAAAAATCAGCTACAAAGGTTCCTTGGGTCACTCAATTATATTGGCCAATTTTACAAGGACCTTAGGAAGATTTGTAAGCCTCTTTTCCAGCGCTTACAAAGTAATCCACCTCCATGGACTGACACTCATACTTCTGTCGTCCAACAAGTTAAAAAATATGTCAAGGTTTTGCCTTGCCTTGGCATCTCAAATGATTCAGCATTCAAAATAATTGAAACTGATGCCTCTGATATTGGATTCGGTGGCATACTCAAACAACAACTTACTCCAACTTCCATTGAACAAATTGTTCGTTTCCATTCTGGCGCATGGAACCCTACACAGTTAAAATATAGTACTATTAAAAAAGAAATCTTATCACTTGTTTTATGTATTAAAAAATTCCAGAGAGATATTCTCAACCAGAAATTCTTAGTTAGAATAGACTGTAAATCAGCAAAATTCATTCTTGAAAAGGATGTTGAAAATGTAGCCTCTAAGCATTCCTTCGCTAGATGGCAAGCCATTTTAAGCATTTTTGATTTTGATATTGAATATATTAAAGGTAGTAACAACTCAGTTCCAGATTTTCTTACTAGAGAATTCATTAATACAGGTACTATTCACAAATGAGCACCAGAGGAGCTTCTTCCTCAAGGGGTCCGGGTCGCCCTACTGGCCCACTCAATCAACTCAGAGGAGCTATGGTTCCTCACCCAGTAAACCCAACAGTCCAGACCAGTAATAAATTTACAGTTCTTGGCACCATGCCCAAGCCTTACAGTTCGGCTTTGGCAAGTCAACCTGTTCCAGTTGATCCTTTCAGTAACCCAGCTAAGGCTTCGTCCTCAGCTTCTAGTCATCCTCCTTCTGAGTATTTGCTCAGATGGGAAAATCACTTATTCCATATTGAACCTAATATGAAACCCAGCAATGATCCTAGTAGGTTTGCTGCCCAGTTTTTTCCCCCTGGATGGCATTTCCAGCCTCTAGCCCCTTATAAATCCCTTGTGTATTATAAGGATATCCTGCTAGAAACCGAGTCAGTTAACATTAAACCCATCTATGCACAGAATGATAAATCAAAAGTTCTTTATCATTCTCTGTATATCAAACAGTTCATTCATCTCACTGATTGGGGAAAGAATCCCTCCGATCTTATGAGTCTTTCCAGTCAAGATAATCAATTCTGTTATTATGATTATATTGAAGCCTGGTATAAGGTTCTCCTTCACCAGAACGAGTCCCTCAGTCATTCATGGTTCATTCAATTTGACCATAAATTCAAGAGTCCATTTCCTTATTGGTTTATCCTTTGGTGGTATAGGCTAGGATCCTGTTACGATCTTCTTCCTGATCCATTGAAGATCCAGTTAAACCATTTCCATAATCATTTTAAACCCTCCAAATTATATGAAGGTGTTCCACCCACACTTTTATTCGTTAGTAAATATAAAATCCCCTGGATACTCAAATGGGAATACAGTATTCCTCCTCCAGGATCTCAAGTCAACAGTACTCCTAATGATCCTCTTCCTCGTGTCTCTCACCTCTTTTATGTTAAGTGGTGGGATAAATTCAACGCAGATAGGATAATTACTCAAGTACAACAGGAATTTCCTCAGGTCTCTCCTGCACCAGTTCTTTCAGTTACACCCAAGGCAGCAGCCATTAAAGAAAAAGATTTTCTTTCAGTTAAAACCGGTGCTGCATCCGGTAAAGAAAAGGAGTCAGAAAAATCAGTATCTAAAGTCAGTCCTACGGGATCATCATGTTCTCGTAGTATTTCAGATTTTAAAGATTGCACCAGTAAAGAGTTATTAAAAATTGCTCAAGTTCTCAATAAAAGAATTGACGAAGCTCTAAATGAAGAAGCTTCTGCTCATTCTTCCCAAGGAGATTCAGTCAGCCAGTTCGCCGATGATGATGGTGATTATGATCCATACGGCACAGTTAATTTGCAGGATGGTCAGGATCCATTTGCCTGATCCCCTTCTTAATCAATCAATGTGGATAAGGCAATATCCGCTCTCCAGTCAACCAGCACCTGCTCCGGCAGCCACAGTATCCTGCCCCGGCAGCATAGTCAGCAGCATCTTCAGTCAGCAACACGCATTCCAGCATCTGGCCCCACGGCCGCATTTGTCAAAAGTTAGTGCCAGCTTTTCCACCGAAAGCTGAATTAGTCATAAGTGTGTCGGCCATTTGGTCATTATTGCGTCTGTATTATTTAGTCAAAAGTTACTACTGTTCATGTACAGTAACTTGTCTGTAATTTGAATTTCATTTGTATTTCATTTACATTTGCATTTGTAATAGTTCTTTTCCTTAGTCTATAAAAGGAAGAAGAACTAAGTCATTGAGGCAGACTTCGAAAGACCCAGAGCTCCTTCTCTGGCGAATCTTTAGACTCAACCGCTGTCTAGCCTACTTAGCCCCTCTTCTTCTCTTCTTCTAATGTTTCAATTTCAGTAAACTGTAAGTCATTTGTAATCTTTTGTTTGTAAATAGTTTCAGTTATTAATAAAACTGTTTTATTTTAGTTATTTAAATTGTGTATGTATGCGCGCTTCTCAGTTCTTCTCTCTCTTCTTCCCTTCCGCGTCCTTCTGGTATCAGAGCCAAGTTATGTTGCTTGTAACTGTCTAGTAAGATCTTTTTAATCAAACTCTTCTTCTCTATTTTAAAACTTCTTCTTCCTCTTAGTTCTGCAGTCACCTTACTTACCTGTAGTCCACCTAGTTCGCCATCGGCGAACTGGCTGACTGAATCTCCTTGGGAAGAATGAGCAGAAGCTTCTTCATTTAGAGCTTCGTCAATTCTTTTATTGAGAACTTGAGCAATTTTTAATAACTCTTTACTGGTGCAATCTTTAAAATCTGAAATACTACGAGAACATGATGATCCCGTAGGACTGACTTTAGATACTGATTTTTCTGACTCCTTTTCTTTACCGGATGCAGCACCGGTTTTAACTGAAAGAAAATCTTTTTCTTTAATGGCTGCTGCCTTGGGTGTAACTGAAAGAACTGGTGCAGGAGAGACCTGAGGAAATTCCTGTTGTACTTGAGTAATTATCCTATCTGCGTTGAATTTATCCCACCACTTAACATAAAAGAGGCGAGAGACACGAGGAAGAGGATCATTAGGAGTACTGTTGACTTGAGATCCTGGAGGAGGAATACTGTATTCCCATTTGAGTATCCAGGGGATTTTATATTTACTAACGAATAAAAGTGTGGGTGGAACACCTTCATATAATTTGGAGGGTTTAAAATGATTATGGAAATGGTTTAACTGGATCTTCAATGGATCAGGAAGAAGATCGTAACAGGATCCTAGCCTATACCACCAAAGGATAAACCAATAAGGAAATGGACTCTTGAATTTATGGTCAAATTGAATGAACCATGAATGACTGAGGGACTCGTTCTGGTGAAGGAGAACCTTATGCCAGGCTTCAATATAATCATAATAACAGAATTGATTATCTTGACTGGAAAGACTCATAAGATCGGAGGGATTCTTTCCCCAATCAGTGAGATGAATGAACTGTTTGATATACAGAGAATGATAAAGAACTTTTGATTTATCATTCTGTGCATAGATGGGTTTAATGTTAACTGACTCGGTTTCTAGCAGGATATCCTTATAATACACAAGGGATTTATAAGGGGCTAGAGGCTGGAAATGCCATCCAGGGGGAAAAAAACTGGGCAGCAAACCTACTAGGTAAACAGTTTTCAGTTTCGTCTAATAAAATTTACGAATGGAATATAGACGGATTTAGTGAACAAGAAATTCTTAATAAACTCAATCACATGTCAATGGTAGCAAACAGTTATATAACTAAGTTCAACACTTTATCTCAACCAGATATTGTTGAATTATTAGTTAGTGGATTTACTGGTATTCTCAGGTCTTGGTGGGAGAAACATCTCACAAAAGATATCAGAATTTCCATTATTCATGCTATTCAAAGAGATAATGAAGGCAATCCCATCTTCAATGTAGATTTGGGTATTGGCCTTCCTGATGGAGTTAACACTTTAATTTTCACTATAATCAAACATTTTGTAGGAACCCCTAGTAATATTACAGAAAGAATTCATGACCAATTAAGTAATCTCACTTGTCCCACTCTAAGTGATTTTAGGTGGTACAAAGATGTCTTTACATCTAGAGTTATAATGAGAAATGATAGTAATAAACCATTTTGGAAAGAAAAATTTGTTAATGGTTTACCTTCTTTATTTGCCCACAAAGTAAGAGAAGAATTGAGCAAAGATTTAGGATTTATTGATTATGATAATTTAACCTATGGTGATATAATAAGTCATATTCAAAAGATAGGTTTAAAAATGTGTATTGACTTCAAGTTAGCCAAACAAGCAAGAAAAGATAAAAATAAAGCCAAATATGAGTTAGGCACGTTCTGTGAACAGTATGGTTTACCGCCGATTGCTCCCTCTAGAAGAAAGCATAGGCATAAAGATAAACATATTGAGTCACATAAAAGTCATAAACGCCGTAAAAGACGATATAGTCAAAAAGATTTTCCCATCTGAGCAAATACTCAGAAGGAGGATGACTAGAAGCTGAGGACGAAGCCTTAGCTGGGTTACTGAAAGGATCAACTGGAACAGGTTGACTTGCCAAAGCCGAACTGTAAGGCTTGGGCATGGTGCCAAGAACTGTAAATTTATTACTGGTCTGGACTGTTGGGTTTACTGGGTGAGGAACCATAGCTCCTCTGAGTTGATTGAGTGGGCCAGTAGGGCGACCCGGACCCCTTGAGGAAGAAGCTCCTCTGGTGCTCATTTGTGAATAGTACCTGTATTAATGAATTCTCTAGTAAGAAAATCTGGAACTGAGTTGTTACTACCTTTAATATATTCAATATCAAAATCAAAAATGCTTAAAATGGCTTGCCATCTAGCAAAGGAATGCTTAGAGGCTACATTTTCAACATCCTTTTCAAGAATGAATTTTGCTGATTTACAGTCTATTCTAACTAAGAATTTCTGGTTGAGAATATCTCTCTGGAATTTTTTAATACATAAAACAAGTGATAAGATTTCTTTTTTAATAGTACTATATTTTAACTGTGTAGGGTTCCATGCGCCAGAATGGAAACGAACAATTTGTTCATTGGAAGTTGGAGTAAGTTGTTGTTTGAGTATGCCACCGAATCCAATATCAGAGGCATCAGTTTCAATTATTTTGAATGCTGAATCATTTGAGATGCCAAGGCAAGGCAAAACCTTGACATATTTTTTAACTTGTTGGACGACAGAAGTATGAGTGTCAGTCCATGGAGGTGGATTACTTTGTAAGCGCTGGAAAAGAGGCTTACAAATCTTCCTAAGGTCCTTGTAAAATTGGCCAATATAATTGAGTGACCCAAGGAACCTTTGTAGCTGATTTTTGTCGGTAATCTTATCTGGGAACCGGTCGGCGAATTGAATAGCTCTGTCAATTGGCCGCGTGAGTCCATGATAGAGGATTAGACCGAGAAACCTGACTTTAGTCAGAAACAGACTACACTTGGAAGGAGAAAGAACAAGACCATTGGTTTTAACCGTTTTGAAGAATGAATTCAAATGTTTGATATGTTCTTCAATAGTCTTGGAGAATACAAGAATATCATCGATGTAAACAATAATAAAATGACTGAAAGGATTCAAAATATTGTTGAGAATATTCTGAAATTCACTGGGTGCATTTTTTAGTCCAAATGACTGAACATTCCATTCGTAGTGTCCGAACGGAGTAGTGAATGCAGTCTTATACCTATCATCTGGATGAATGGCTACTTGCCAAAATCCGGACTTAAGGTCAAATTTACTGAAAATGGTAGAGACGCTTAACCTACTAAGGAGATCATCCTTGTTGGGTAAAGGGTACCTAATCCATTCTAAAACTTTGTTTAATGGCTTGTAATTAATGACTAGACGAGGAACTCCTCTTTCTTTCTCAGCTTCATTGTAAGATCTTTTTAATCAAACTCTTCTTCTCTATTTCAAAACTTCTTCTTCCTCTTAGTTTTGCAGTCACCTTACTTACCTGTAGTCCACCTAGTTCGCCATAAACCTTTGTAAGTCTCCAGGGTGTGAGCAGTGTCAGGTTTTAGAACATAGGTATGAGTCTACTTAGGGTAAACGGGGTATGTATGAATGAACTCTGAGTTCAGATTTTGGTTTTGAAACTGTATAGATGAGTAGATTTACTAGTAGGCTAATAATCAAGATACTTACTATAATAAACCTAAGTCATCTAAGAGAAAATCATATAATAAATCAAAGAAATTTGACAAGAGTAAAATCATCTGTCATAACTGCGGACAGAAAGGTCATTATAAAAATGAATGTCGAGTCAAGCAAAAATTAACTCAGTTAAATATTTCTACTGAAGATACAGAACAATTACTAGAATTGATGAGAATTGACCATAATAGTAGCAGTAGCAATGAAGCCTCTGATGTCCCAGAATCTTCTAACAGTTATTCATCTAGCAATATTTCTGATTCAGAAAATGAAGTCACTATATGTGCAGATAATTGTAATAAAGAATGTTGTAAAAGAATTAACGTACTCACTAAAGATGAGGAAGAAAGTTCTTTATTAGTTGATTTAATTAGTAAAATTACAGATCCAGAATTAAAAACTCAGTATTTGAAGCAGTTAAAAGATTTATTAACCAAAGATAAAAAGGTCACTGACAAGGTTCTTAGAGCCAAAGAAAAACCTATTTTTAGTTTAAATAAAACACTTGAAAGATTTAAGTCTCCAATTAAAGAAGTTACCCTCCCAGAGTTAAATCAAGAAGTTAATAAACTTAAAAAAGAAATTTCTAATTTAAAATTGGATATTTCTAACTTAAGAAAAGAAATTGAGGATAAAAAATCAGATCTTCAAGTTAATGATTCTTCTTCTAGTGATGAAAGTCATGATGAACCGGAATCATCTGGAGCTAAAGAGTCCGATCTTTTTATTCAAGGTCTATCTCTTAAAAGAATTAAAGATATTACTATTCAAAAGTGGTATATATCTATTAATTTAGTTATTGATAAGACTTTCTCTATACAACTCCCTGCTCTAGTTGATACTGGTGCAGATTTGAATTGTATTCAAGAAGGTATTATCCCCACTAGGTATTACAAGAAAACCAGTGAAAAACTTAATTCAGCTAATGGTAGTCAAATGGAAATAAAGTATAAGTTACCTAATGTACATATTTGTCAGGACCGTATGTGTTTTAAGACCTCGTTTGTCTTAGTACGTAACCTTACTGATAAAATCATTTTAGGTCTTCCATTTATATATTTATTATACCCATTTACTACTAGTAACAAAGGGTTAAGTTGTGAACATTTAGGTAAGAGAATCACCTTTAAATTTCTTATTAAACCAAAGGAAAGAGATTTAAAATTTATTCAAGAAGAATCAATTTCCAAATCAGTTAATATGCTTAATTGCAAAATTAATCACCTAAAGTTTCTTAAAGAAGAAATTAAATACCAACAAGTCGAAGAACAGCTCAAAACAAATAGAGTTCAAGAAAGAATAAAAGAATTAAAAGATTATTTATTAAAAGATTTATGTTCTGACTCTCCCAATGCTTTTTGGCATAGGAAGAAGCACACAGTTAGGTTGCCTTATGCAAAAGAATTTAAAGAACATTTAATTCCCACAAAGGCTAGGCCTATTCAAATGAGTCATGAACAGATGGAATTATGCAAAATAGAAATTAATGATCTTCTCAATAAAGGTCTAATTAGACATAGTAAATCACCTTGGTCTTGCCCAGCCTTCTATGTCAATAATGAAGCTGAGAAAGAAAGAGGAGTTCCTCGTCTAGTCATTAATTACAAGCCATTAAACAAAGTTTTAGAATGGATTAGGTACCCTTTACCCAACAAGGATGATCTCCTTAGTAGGTTAAGCGTCTCTACCATTTTCAGTAAATTTAACCTTAAATCCGGATTTTGGCAAGTAGCCATTCATCCAGATGATAGGTATAAGACTGCATTCACTACTCCGTTCGGACACTACGAATGGAATGTTCAGTCATTTGGACTAAAAAATGCACCCAGTGAATTTCAGAATATTCTCAACAATATTTTGAATCCTTTCAAGTTTATTAACTTCTTGATTTAACTCTGGGAGGGTAACTTCTTTAATTGGAGACTTAAATCTTTCAAGTGTTTTATTTAAACTAAAAATAGGTTTTTCTTTGGCTCTAAGAACCTTGTCAGTGACCTTTTTATCTTTGGTTAATAAATCATTTAACTGCTTCAAATACTGAGTTTTTAATTCTGGATCTGTAAAAAGATCGGACTCTTTAGCTCCAGATGATTCCGGTTCATCATGACTTTCATCACTAGAAGAAGAATCATTAACTTGAAGATCTGATTTTTTATCCTCAATTTCTTTTCTTAAGTTAGAAATATCCAATTTTAAATTAGAAATTTCTTTTTTATGTTTATTAACTTCTTGATTTAACTCTGGGAGGGTAACTTCTTTAATTGGAGACTTAAATCTTTCAAGTGTTTTATTTAAACTAAAAATAGGTTTTTCTTTGGCTCTAAGAACCTTGTCAGTGACCTTTTTATCTTTGGTTAATAAATCTTTTAACTGCTTCAAATACCGAGTTTTTAATTCTGGATCTGTAATTTTACTAATTAAATCAACTAATAAAGAACTTTCTTCCTCATCTTTAGTGAGTACGTTAATTCTTTTACAACATTCTTTATTACAATTATCTGCACATATAGTGACTTCATTTTCTGAATCAGAAATATTGCTAGATGAATAACTGTTAGAAGATTCTGGGACATCAGAGGCTTCATTGCTACTGCTACTATTATTGTCAATTCTCATCAATTCTAGTAATTGTTCTGTATCTTCAGTAGAAATATTTAACTGAGTTAATTTTTGCTTGACTCGACATTCATTTTTATAATGACCTTTCTATCCGCAGTTATGACAGATGATTTTACTCTTGTCAAATTTCTTTGATTTATTATATGATTTTCTCTTAGATGACTTAGGTTTATTATAGTAAGTATCTTGATTATTACTTTTGTTGTCTTTTTTGTGACTATATTGTCTTTTACGGCGTTTATGACTTTTATGTGACTCAATATGTTTATCTCTATACCTATGCTTTCTTCTAGAGGGAGCAATCGGCGGTAAACCATACTGTTCACAGAACGTGCCTAACTCATATTTGGCTTTATTTTTATCTTTTCTTGTTTGTTTGGCTAACTTGAAGTCAATACACATTTTTAAACCTATCTTTTGAATATGACTTATTATATCACCATAGGTTAAATTATCATAATCAATAAATCCTAAATCTTTGCTCAATTCTTCTCTTACTTTGTGGGCAAATAAAGAAGGTAAACCATTAAAAAAAATTTCTTTCCAAAATGGTTTATTACTATCATTTCTCATCATAACTCTAGATGTAAAGACATCTTTGTACCACCTAAAATCACTTAGAGTGGGACAAGTGAGATTACTTAATTGGTCATGAATTCTTTCTGTAATATTACTAGGGGTTCCTACAAAATGTTTGATTATAGTGAAAATTAAAGTGTTAACTCTATCAGGAAGGCCAATACCCAAATCTACATTGAAGATGGGATTGCCTTCATTATCTCTTTGAATAGCATGAATAATGAAAATTCTGATATCTTCTGTGAGATGTTTCTCCCACCAAGACCTAAGAATACCAGTAAATCCACTAACTAATAATTCAACAATATCTGGTTGAGATAAAGTGTTGAACTTAGTTATATAACTGTTTGCTACCATTGACATGTGATTGAGTTTATTAAGAATTTCTTGTTCACTAAATCCGTCTATATTCCATTCGTAAATTTTATTAGAGGAAACTGAAAACTGTTTATCTAGATTTCTCTCTTCGAATTGTAAATCCGGAGGAGTCGGTCTAGAGTACCAATTTCTAGTAATACTTGTATTTTTGACTGTTAATTTATTCAACTGTTCATTGAGGTTAGATATAGATGATTGGTCAGAAGAACTTTCATTGTTATCATCAGATTCTACCTGGTCGATAACAGCAATTGTTCCACTTGGGCCTGGTTCTGTTTTTAGTTTGTTAAATAATTTTTCTATTGACTGGACTAATTCACTATCTTTATTGGGTAAGCTTAGATTATACCTATTTTCTGGTAATTTTATTAAAGGTTGTTCAATTTTTGAATCAGGTTTTTTAATAATATTTTCTTCAAATTTTTCTTCAATTCTATCTAACTGTTTTCCTACAGTAGCTAGATATTGATTACTACTATAAAAGGAAGTAGAACTCAGTCATTGAGGCAGACTTCGAAAGACCCAGAGCTCCTTCTCTGGCGAATCTTTAGACTCAACCGCTGTCTAGCCTACTTAGCCCCTCTTCTTCTCTTCTTCTAATGTTTCAATTTCAGTAAACTGTAAGTCATTTGTTTAACTTGTTGGACGACAGAAGTATGAGTGTCAGTCCATGGAGGTGGATTACTTTGTAAGCGCTGGAAAAGAGGCTTACAAATCTTCCTAAGGTCCTTGTAAAATTGGCCAATATAATTGAGTGACCCAAGGAACCTTTGTAGCTGATTTTTGTCGGTAATCTTATCTGGGAACCGGTCGGCGAATTGAATAGCTCTGTCAATTGGCCGCGTGAGTCCATGATAGAGGATTAGACCGAGAAACCTGACTTTAGTCAGAAACAGACTACACTTGGAAGGAGAAAGAACAAGACCATTGGTTTTAACCGTTTTGAAGAATGAATTCAAATGTTTGATATGTTCTTCAATAGTCTTGGAGAATACAAGAATATCATCGATGTAAACAATAATAAAATGACTGAAAGGATTCAAAATATTGTTGAGAATATTCTGAAATTCACTGGGTGCATTTTTTAGTCCAAATGACTGAACATTCCATTCGTAGTGTCCGAACGGAGTAGTGAATGCAGTCTTATACCTATCATCTGGATGAATGGCTACTTGCCAAAATCCGGACTTAAGGTCAAATTTACTGAAAATGGTAGAGACGCTTAACCTACTAAGGAGATCATCCTTGTTGGGTAAAGGGTACCTAATCCATTCTAAAACTTTGTTTAATGGCTTGTAATTAATGACTAGACGAGGAACTCCTCTTTCTTTCTCAGCTTCATTGTAAGATCTTTTTAATCAAACTCTTCTTCTCTATTTCAAAACTTCTTCTTCCTCTTAGTTCTGCAGTCACCTTACTTACCTGTAGTCCACCTAGTTCGCCATAAACCTTTGTAAGTCTCCAGGGTGTGAGCAGTGTCAGGTTTTAGAACATAGGTATGAGCCTACTTAGGGTAAACGGGGTATGTATGAATGAACTCTGAGTTCAGATTTTGGTTTTGAAACTGTATAGATGAGTAGATTTACTAGTAGGCTAATAATCAAGATACTTACTATAATAAACCTAAGTCATCTAAGAGAAAATCATATAATAAATCAAAGAAATTTGACAAGAGTAAAATCATCTGTCATAACTGCGGACAGAAAGGTCATTATAAAAATGAATGTCGAGTCAAGCAAAAATTAACTCAGTTAAATATTTCTACTGAAGATACAGAACAATTACTAGAATTGATGAGAATTGACAATAATAGTAGCAGTAGCAATGAAGCCTCTGATGTCCCAGAATCTTCTAACAGTTATTCATCTAGCAATATTTCTGATTCAGAAAATGAAGTCACTATATGTGCAGATAATTGTAATAAAGAATGTTGTAAAAGAATTAACGTACTCACTAAAGATGAGGAAGAAAGTTCTTTATTAGTTGATTTAATTAGTAAAATTACAGATCCAGAATTAAAAACTCAGTATTTGAAGCAGTTAAAAGATTTATTAACCAAAGATAAAAAGGTCACTGACAAGGTTCTTAGAGCCAAAGAAAAACCTATTTTTAGTTTAAATAAAACACTTGAAAGATTTAAGTCTCCAATTAAAGAAGTTACCCTCCCAGAGTTAAATCAAGAAGTTAATAAACTTAAAAAAGAAATTTCTAATTTAAAATTGGATATTTCTAACTTAAGAAAAGAAATTGAGGATAAAAAATCAGATCTTCAAGTTAATGATTCTTCTTCTAGTGATGAAAGTCATGATGAACCGGAATCATCTGGAGCTAAAGAGTCCGATCTTTTTATTCAAGGTCTATCTCTTAAAAGAATTAAAGATATTACTATTCAAAAGTGGTATATATCTATTAATTTAGTTATTGATAAGACTTTCTCTATACAACTCCCTGCTCTAGTTGATACTGGTGCAGATTTGAATTGTATTCAAGAAGGTATTATCCCCACTAGGTATTACAAGAAAACCAGTGAAAAACTTAATTCAGCTAATGGTAGTCAAATGGAAATAAAGTATAAGTTACCTAATGTACATATTTGTCAGGACCGTATGTGTTTTAAGACCTCGTTTGTCTTAGTACGTAACCTTACTGATAAAATCATTTTAGGTCTTCCATTTATATATTTATTATACCCATTTACTACTAGTAACAAAGGGTTAAGTTGTGAACATTTAGGTAAGAGAATCACCTTTAAATTTCTTATTAAACCAAAGGAAAGAGATTTAAAATTTATTCAAGAAGAATCAATTTCCAAATCAGTTAATATGCTTAATTGCAAAATTAATCACCTAAAGTTTCTTAAAGAAGAAATTAAATACCAACAAGTCGAAGAACAGCTCAAAACAAATAGAGTTCAAGAAAGAATAAAAGAATTAAAAGATTATTTATTAAAAGATTTATGTTCTGACTCTCCCAATGCTTTTTGGCATAGGAAGAAGCACACAGTTAGGTTGCCTTATGCAAAAGAATTTAAAGAACATTTAATTCCCACAAAGGCTAGGCCTATTCAAATGAGTCATGAACAGATGGAATTATGCAAAATAGAAATTAATGATCTTCTCAATAAAGGTCTAATTAGACATAGTAAATCACCTTGGTCTTGCCCAACCTTCTATGTCAATAATGAAGCTGAGAAAGAAAGAGGAGTTCCTCGTCTAGTCATTAATTACAAGCCATTAAACAAAGTTTTAGAATGGATTAGGTACCCTTTACCCAACAAGGATGATCTCCTTAGTAGGTTAAGCGTCTCTACCATTTTCAGTAAATTTGACCTTAAGTCCGGATTTTGGCAAGTAGCCATTCATCCAGATGATAGGTATAAGACTGCATTCACTACTCCGTTCGGACACTATGAATGGAATGTTCAGTCATTTGGACTAAAAAATGCACCCAGTGAATTTCAGAATATTCTCAACAATATTTTGAATCCTTTCAAGTTTATTAACTTCTTGATTTAACTCTGGGAGGGTAACTTCTTTAATTGGAGACTTAAATCTTTCAAGTGTTTTATTTAAACTAAAAATAGGTTTTTCTTTGGCTCTAAGAACCTTGTCAGTGACCTTTTTATCTTTGGTTAATAAATCATTTAACTGCTTCAAATACTGAGTTTTTAATTCTGGATCTGTAAAAAGATCGGACTCTTTAGCTCCAGATGATTCCGGTTCATCATGACTTTCATCACTAGAAGAAGAATCATTAACTTGAAGATCTGATTTTTTATCCTCAATTTCTTTTCTTAAGTTAGAAATATCCAATTTTAAATTAGAAATTTCTTTTTTATGTTTATTAACTTCTTGATTTAACTCTGGGAGGGTAACTTCTTTAATTGGAGACTTAAATCTTTCAAGTGTTTTATTTAAACTAAAAATAGGTTTTTCTTTGGCTCTAAGAACCTTGTCAGTGACCTTTTTATCTTTGGTTAATAAATCTTTTAACTGCTTCAAATACTGAGTTTTTAATTCTGGATCTGTAATTTTACTAATTAAATCAACTAATAAAGAACTTTCTTCCTCATCTTTAGTGAGTACGTTAATTCTTTTACAACATTCTTTATTACAATTATCTGCACATATAGTGACTTCATTTTCTGAATCAGAAATATTGCTAGATGAATAACTGTTAGAAGATTCTGGGACATCAGAGGCTTCATTGCTACTGCTACTATTATTGTCAATTCTCATCAATTCTAGTAATTGTTCTGTATCTTCAGTAGAAATATTTAACTGAGTTAATTTTTGCTTGACTCGACATTCATTTTTATAATGACCTTTCTATCCGCAGTTATGACAGATGATTTTACTCTTGTCAAATTTCTTTGATTTATTATATGATTTTCTCTTAGATGACTTAGGTTTATTATAGTAAGTATCTTGATTATTACTTTTGTTGTCTTTTTTGTGACTATATTGTCTTTTACGGCGTTTATGACTTTTATGTGACTCAATATGTTTATCTTTATGCCTATGCTTTCTTCTAGAGGGAGCAATCGGCGATAAACCATACTGTTCACAGAACGTGCCTAACTCATATTTGACTTTATTTTTATCTTTTCTTGTTTGTTTGGCTAACTTGAAGTCAATACACATTTTTAAACCTATCTTTTGAATATGACTTATTATATCACCATAGGTTAAATTATCATAATCAATAAATCCTAAATCTTTGCTCAATTCTTCTCTTACTTTGTGGGCAAATAAAGAAGGTAAACCATTAAAAAAAATTTCTTTCCAAAATGGTTTATTACTATCATTTCTCATCATAACTCTAGATGTAAAGACATCTTTGTACCACCTAAAATCACTTAGAGTGGGACAAGTGAGATTACTTAATTGGTCATGAATTCTTTCTGTAATATTACTAGGGGTTCCTACAAAATGTTTGATTATAGTGAAAATTAAAGTGTTAACTCTATCAGGAAGGCCAATACCCAAATCTACATTGAAGATGGGATTGCCTTCATTATCTC
Source organism: Panax japonicus (assembly GCA_020205505.1). Taxonomy (NCBI): domain Eukaryota; kingdom Viridiplantae; phylum Streptophyta; class Magnoliopsida; order Apiales; family Araliaceae; genus Panax; species Panax japonicus. The sequence continues at coordinate 72,017,853 of CM035091.1, forward strand.
TTTGAATAGCATGAATAATGGAAATTCTGATATCTTCTGTGAGATGTTTCTCCCACCAAGACCTAAGAATACCAGTAAATCCACTAACTAATAATTCAACAATATCTGGTTGAGATAAAGTGTTGAACTTAGTTATATAACTGTTTGCTACCATTGACATGTGATTGAGTTTATTAAGAATTTCTTGTTCACTAAATCCGTCTATATTCCATTCGTAAATTTTATTAGAGGAAACTGAAAACTGTTTATCTAGATTTCTCTCTTCGAATTGTAAATCCGGAGGAGTCGGTCTAGAGTACCAATTTCTAGTAATACTTGTATTTTTGACTGTTAATTTATTCAACTGTTCATTGAGGTTAGATATAGATGATTGGTCAGAAGAACTTTCATTGTTATCATCAGATTCTACCTGGTCGATAACAGCAATTGTTCCACTTGGGCCTGGTTCTGTTTTTAGTTTGTTAAATAATTTTTCTATTGACTGGACTAATTCACTATCTTTATTGGGTAAGCTTAGATTATACCTATTTTCTGGTAATTTTATTAAAGGTTGTTCAATTTTTGAATCAGGTTTTTTAATAATATTTTCTTCAAATTTTTCTTCAATTCTATCTAACTGTTTTCCTACAGTAGCTAGATATTGATTACTACTATAAAAGGAAGTAGAACTCAGTCATTGAGGCAGACTTCGAAAGACCCAGAGCTCCTTCTCTGGCGAATCTTTAGACTCAACCGCTGTCTAGCCTACTTAGCCCCTCTTCTTCTCTTCTTCTAATGTTTCAATTTCAGTAAACTGTAAGTCATTTGTTTAACTTGTTGGACGACAGAAGTATGAGTGTCAGTCCATGGAGGTGGATTACTTTGTAAGCGCTGGAAAAGAGGCTTACAAATCTTCCTAAGGTCCTTGTAAAATTGGCCAATATAATTGAGTGACCCAAGGAACCTTTGTAGCTGATTTTTGTCGGTAATCTTATCTGGGAACCGGTCGGCGAATTGAATAGCTCTGTCAATTGGCCGCGTGAGTCCATGATAGAGGATTAGACCGAGAAACCTGACTTTAGTCAGAAACAGACTACACTTGGAAGGAGAAAGAACAAGACCATTGGTTTTAACCGTTTTGAAGAATGAATTCAAATGTTTGATATGTTCTTCAATAGTCTTGGAGAATACAAGAATATCATCGATGTAAACAATAATAAAATGACTGAAAGGATTCAAAATATTGTTGAGAATATTCTGAAATTCACTGGGTGCATTTTTTAGTCCAAATGACTGAACATTCCATTCGTAGTGTCCGAACGGAGTAGTGAATGCAGTCTTATACCTATCATCTGGATGAATGGCTACTTGCCAAAATCCGGACTTAAGGTCAAATTTACTGAAAATGGTAGAGACGCTTAACCTACTAAGGAGATCATCCTTGTTGGGTAAAGGGTACCTAATCCATTCTAAAACTTTCAATTGTTCCACTTGGGCCTGGTTCTGTTTTTAGTTTGTTATGTTGAACTTAGTTATATAACTGTTTGCTACCATTGACATGTGATTGAGTTTATTAAGAATTTCTTGTTCACTAAATCCGTCTATATTCCATTCGTAAATTTTATTAGAGGAAACTGAAAACTGTTTATCTAGATTTCTCTCTTCGAATTGTAAATCCGGAGGAGTCGGTCTAGAGTACCAATTTCTAGTAATACTTGTATTTTTGACTGTTAATTTATTCAACTGTTCATTGAGGTTAGATATAGTATGAATAACTGAAGGGGTAGTAGAACTAGAAATATCTTCAATGATAACTGGGGATCTAGTTCTTTCAAAACTAATTTTAACGGTTCCATCAGAAAATTGTTGAATATTTTCAATATTTAACAAATTATTGACTATGGGTTGTTGAGGTAATTCATTTGGCAAAGTCCATATATATATATATATATATATATATATATATATATATATATATATATATATATATATACGAAAGAAAATAAACGCTTCAGACCGAAGTCTAGGCTCAATCGAGGCATAACTCGATAATGTTAGTCCATATATAAAAATATATATATAACACTACAAGAAAATCACTCATTGTCGACGGGCCATGTCGTCGCCAATGACCTTATTGCTGTCAGTAATGAGGTCATTAGCGACGGGGCATGCCGTTGCCCCTCAGGTCGTCGCCCCTGTCTCCCCTCGCTCGCCGTCGATAGCCATGTCATTGTCGACGGTAACATTGCCGACGGCGTCCCGTCGGCACTATATCATAAGCGACGGCCACAGCGATGGACATACCGTCGGTAATAAACAAAATAAAAATTTATATACTTAGTCATTGCCGACGGCGTGGCCGTCGCCAATGCGTATCAACCCCCGTTGCCAATGACCTTTATTTAGTTTAGTTATGGATTCATCGCAATAGGTTATTGTCGACGGCAACACCCGTCGCCAAAGTCCCCGTCGCCAATGACCCACTTCCAAATTTTTTTTTTAGAATTGCAAAATTCCCCTTTTCATTTACATATATATTTTACATATTATAAACTAAAGAAAAACAAATAATGACAATGTACACATATCAATAATAATCATATCTTTTACTATCAGCAATCAATATAATTAGATACCAAACTCAAGTCTGTACAACTTAAAAGCTAAATACATAATGAAAGTCAAAATATAAATATAAACTAACTACTGCCCAAGATTAGGAATCTCTGTGCCATCGCCTTCGGTCCCATCGCCGGTCCCACCTCCGGTCCCATCACCGGTCCCATCCTCTATAGTCTCATCAGCATCAGCATGGCGATCATCACCATCTCCTCCACGGGCATCCCCTATGCCTCCATCTCCACCCCCACGAGTCTCATCAACAAGACCCTACAAAATTAAAATATTAATAACGAAGTCTAAAATAGAGCATATTTAAATTATTTTAGTTTGTGTTCTACAAGTGTTGGCGAGTTTTGCAAACTAGTACAATGAAAATCTAAGTAGAATCAAGTCCCGTCAGTTCTAACATATGCATATTGCCTACGCGGTGCTATGTGTCTTTTTGCATGTCATTCAGACGGCCGATGCGGGTTTTGACCTCTTTTTCGGCTTTTTGCCTAAGTGTTGGCGAGTTTTGTAAACTGGGCGATAACTCGGTCTTCGTATATCGAAATCGAGTCCCGTCAGTTCTAACGCATGTCTATTGCCTACGCGGTGCTATGTTTCTGTTTGCGTGTCATTCGGACGACCATTGCGAGTTTGGACCTCTTTTTCGGCTTTTTACCTAAGTGTTGGCGAGTTTTACAAACTGGGCGATAACTCGGTCTCCGTATATCGGAATCAATTTCCATCAGTTCTAACGCGTGTGTATTGTCTACGCGGTGCTATGTGTCTGTTTGTGTGTCATTCGAATGACCGATGCGGGTTTTGACCTCTTTGTCGGCTTTTTACCTAAGTGTTGGCGAGTTTTATAAACTGGGCGATAACTCGGTCTCCGTATATCGGAATTGAGTCCCGTCAGTTCTAACACGTGTCTATTTTCTATGCGGTACTATGTGTCTATTTTCGTGTCATTCGGACGGCCGTTGTGGTGTACGCGCCATATCTGTATATATACTATCAAATCATCATGTAGAAGATAATATGCGGATATAACTAAAAGGATACAAACACAAATATCAGAATCGTCATGTATATACAACTAAAAGGATACAATATGCAGATATAACTAAAAGGAAACAACACTGCCATTTGAATACAACATGTAGATACAACTAAAAGGATACAACTATTACATTTGAATACAACTAAAAGGACATAAATAATACATACTCCTAATCATTTATATCATCAAAGCTATCAATATCAGAATCATCATCTTCGAGCAGTAGATATTCACTATCGTTGTCATCACCATCTTCGTCGTCCTCAACGATTTCTTCAATTATATCTACATCCTCAACAACATCATCTTCACGTTCGACATCGACAACATCATCCTCTTCTTCACTAGACTCACTAATAATTGTCACATCAGCAGGTGTGAAACTAATAGACTCGACTTGTAAAGGTTCATCGTCTGGACGAGGAGCTGTGCCTTGAAAACCACGGGCTTTGGTGGTTATAACAGCATGCCATGGGCTTGCAGGAGTCTTAACACTCCGCGCATAGTACACTTGTGTTGCTTGACTTGCTAAAATAAACAGCTCGTCCATACCAGTCATCAATCTTAGTTTTGACTTAACGTTACCAGTCACCCGTCCTGATTTTTTATCTACTTTAACTCCATTCTCAACATCAAACCAATGACAATTAAAGCAAACTAATTCTTTATGACCCCAATATTTGAGAACGACAACTTCTAGCAATCGTCCATACCAGTCATCCCAAATGTTATCGTAGCAGCTACCTCTCACCACAACACCAGAATCAGCAGAAGCGACATACCCAATATCACAACACTTAAATCTATAACTGTTGATAATGCAGCATGTAAAAGTATCTACAAATCTTTCAGGGCCGTCGGCTATAAGCTTTAGCTGATTGTCAGCTAACTCATCTGTGAGGACCTAATGTACATTAACACAACATATTCTAAAGTTAATTACACCATAAGAATAAATCTGTGATGGTAGATTCATTGAACTTGTAAAGGTTAGACTTACACTATCTTTAAACCATTACACAAATTGTCCATTTCACAAATTTTGCAAATCCCCATCCGATATACTTAGATTCACTTCACGTACTTCAGTATCATATTGACTGCAACATAGTTATATACTCAATGTTTTTGTAAAGGAAATTAACACAGTTACACCAGACATATATAGTTATGACTACTTACTTAATGTATGGCGCTACTTCATTTATGTTGACAAGTGCATACAATGTGGCTGCTGCATACTCCCTATCGGTCAAGAATCGCCTTTTTTTACCGCTGAATGGGCATAAAGGATGACTAAATGTCAGTTAATTCCCCATTTTCCTCGTGTGCAATAGCCTGATTCTGACATAAGCGATTGTGCTTCGTCTGAACATCCGGCTCAAAGTACAACGAGAAGAAATTAACAAGTTACTCCATAACATACCTTTCAGTAATTGACCCCTCTACACGGGCTCTATTCTTCACCTTTTGCTTTAGACGTCGCATATACTTATGTGATATATAGATTAGCAATAAAGAATGAAAATTTTACCGTATTAAAAATATTAATGTCATTACCTCTCGAATGGATACATCCATCTATATTGCACGGGACCGCCAAACTTAGCTTCGTATGGCAAGTGAATAGGCAAATGCTCCATTGAATCAAAAAATGATGGAGGGAAGATCATTTCTAACTTGCACATTATTTCCACTATCTGCATCTCCATTTTATCTATGTCTTTGAGCTGAAGCTCCGTCAAGCGTAGATCTCTGAAGAAATTAGAAATCTCTGTCAGTGCTTCAACCACACGTTTCGGTAATAAGTTGATAAATGACACAGGGATCAACTTCTGCATGAATACGTGACAATCATGACTTTTGAGACCCCGAAACTTCAACTCTCCGAATTTACAACACCTTGCTATATTCGAAGAATATCCATCTAGGAGCTTCAGTCCACTAATCCAATTACATATCAATATCAACTATTCCCTGGTCAAAGTATATTCAGCTTTAGGCGTTACTGTCATACTACCCTCCTGATACAACTACAGATCTTCCCTAATGTTCATTTCTACCAAATCAAGTCTTGACTTGTTGTTTTCCTTTGTTCTACCACTGGCATCTAGGATTGTATAAAAAATGTTATCAAATACGTTCTTCATAGTATGCATCAGATCTAAACAATGAAGGATGCAAAGTGTAGCCCAATAAGGTAGGTAAAAGAACATGGATCTGTGTGTCCAGTTATGAACCTTGTCGTAACCATAAGCTCGCTCTAATATGTGATTCTTCCCTGGAGGTGGAAACTTCAAACGACTTATTCAACTCAACACTGCTGACCCAGAAAGATGACCAGGTACTTGACGTTTCTCAGTTTTTTGATTGAATTGTCTACTCATCCATCGATAACGATGTTTAATCGGCAAAAACTGTCTGGATGTTGCAAAGAAAATCATTCCCCCCATGTTTGAGCCGCATAGCTTTAACTGACCCCATGCACATGGGACATGACAAGCCCCCATGAGTTGACCATCCACTGATCATTCCTAACGTCGAGAAGTCATTTATTGTCCACAGTAAAGCTGCCCTGATGTCAAAGTTCTGCTTAAGAGATACATCATTGGTTTGAACCCCTTTTTCCCACAACATCTTCAACTCATCAACTAACGGCCTGAGGTATATATTGATGTCTTTACTCGAACTCTTATCACCCAGAATCAGTAAAGGCATGAACATGTAGGGATCTTTCATGCACATCGAAGGCGGGAGGTTATACACCACAATAATCACCGGCCAAGTTGAGTAGGGCTTTGTGTAAGTCCCGTTAAACGGATTAAACCCATCCGTAGCAAGTCCAAGCCTAACATTGCTAACCTCTTCAACAAATGAGGGGTGCTTGTTATCAAAATTTTTCCACTCAAGCCCATCTGCCGGGTGCGTCAGTTGATCTTTGACTATGTCCCGTGTAGAGTGCCACCTCATATCCTCGGCGGTATGTGTTGATATGAACAACCGCTGAAGCCTCGGGGCATTGGGAAAGTAATGTAAGATCTTTCTCGACAAGTCTTTTCCCTTTTTCTTGCACTGTTCACAGTATCTACTTGTACCACAAATATCACATGACCTTTTATCTATATTGACATCACCGTAATATAACATACAGTTATTCTAACAAGCATCAATCTTCTCCTACCCTAGACTGAGCCTTTTAACCCTTTTCTTCACATCATAGTACGAATCTGGTAACTTATTGCCTACAGGTAAGCACACCTTCACAATGCTTAACAGTTCATTAAAACCTCTCTCGTTACAGTCATGCTCGTTCTTGAAGTGTAAAAACTTAGTCACGGCAGATAAGACGGTGTGCTTTTCGTGCCCGTCATACAGTGGCGTCGCTGCTTTATGTAATAACTCATAGAAAACCTTAGCCCCATCATTCGGTTCTTGCTTGACGCTACTGCCATCCCTATTTGTATTCCACTGGAAGTATGAACCAGCAGCTTTGACTATCTTGTTAGTACAGTCAAAGGTTTCGTCACCTCCGGATTCCGGTTCTGAATCATGTTCATCTAACCAGGTTTCCCTATGATAGATCCATGTCATATAACCTTACTTGAACCCATACGCAAATAAGTCGCACATGACATCACTCCTTTCCTTCCACACTTCATTCACACACCTCTTACAAGGACATCTGATCTCATCGCCGCTAACTTGCTCAAACACGAAGTTAAGAAACTGTTCAACCCCACTACAATACTCAAAGCTAAGCCCACTCCTATCACTGGCTACCCTACGTTCCATCCAACTTCAATCAACAGACATCTCAGACTATGTACTATGGGCTGCTATGTATGAGGAAAAACAAAACATAAATAGGAGGGTTAATGTCTATGCATACATATGAGTGTCCTAACTTCATCTCCACTCTAACGGGTAAGGCTTCTATCCCATTCCTGAATGCGTCGCCCCACCTGATGCCAACAACATGAACACACCTTTGTATTTTAAGAAATTTTGGCAGCACCTCCTCATGGTCTTCAAGTACACGAAATAGACTACCACGTCGTAGCCTAAATATGCACCCGAAGAACATCAAGAGATATTCACCAAAAAATTCTCAAAATAGAAAGCCGGTTTCAATCCGTTAACATCGACCTAAGTGGGATCGAAACATTTAGGAACAATCCCAAAATGGGTACTATTCGAGATTAACTTCTATTAAGTAAATCTCGAACGAGCTTCTAAGCTTCATAAACTATATGAAAAATATGTAAATGCAATAATGACAAACATAAGCGTAATATCAGGAGCACAATATCCAAGTTTTGTGGGTTCTTGTGTTTTTTCATTATTTACTGCAATTATTTGGGTAGCTAAGAAATGTTGTTATTTGAATTTGGTAACCTATTGAGTTTGTGGTCAACATTAAGTTATCTAGTGAAAGGATATTATAATTAAATTATTCTTACTCTTCACTCAATAAGTTTTACTTATCTCCTATTTTGATTAGACTTGCTTTTGTTAATCAAAGTCTTTTCTTACTTGAACATCAAACCCTATATTTATTGCAATACAACATAAGTTAATTCTTCCCAATTATTTGACAGTTGATAATTGTAAGGGTGCAAAGGTCTCAAAACTTTGTATTTAGTATGACCATATAAAATTTAATATTCTCAGTACCTTTCATCTTTGGACTTTGAATGACTTGTTTCTTCGGAAGTAGTTATATAGCAAAGACATGTTCCACAATCATCATTTTTTCAGAAGAATAAATTTATAATGCATATCCAAGTGTTAATGGACTCACTCCCTTTTGCAGAAAGTAGAGACCTAATATGTGAATTATAAACTTACAACTATAGTAATTATGGGTTCACTAATGGTGAATTATAACAACAATTTACACACTAACAAACACCAGTTAAAAGAAAAAATGGATCAAACAGTTAACTTGTCTCAGTTACAAAACCATAACTACTACTGCGAATACGAAACCCAGGCACAATAAAGAAATATATTCATGTCTAAAAATATTATAAACCCAGGAACAATGAACAAATACTAGATTATTCAAATCATATTTTGCATAGAAATCAAGAAAAGTAAAATAAAAAAAAGGATAAATTTTCATGGATAAAGAAAGAGGGCATGTTGATTTCCATGGATGTCATACCTTGAAAGTTGGGGGAAACCAAGAATAAAGAAGAAGAAGAGGCAGCAGGGGGAGCGGTGGTGGCCGAAGGTTCGCTCGGTCGGAATGGGTTCGCTCGGCCGGAGTGGAGTAGCTCGATCAGAGTGGGTTTGCTCAGCCAGATCAGTAGTGGAGTAGCTCGGCCGGAGTGGAGTAACAGATGATGCCGGACTGGATTAAACAATTGATAAGAGGGAAAAATGAAAATCATAAGAGATAGGAGTCGTTGCCGTCGGAAGTAAGGGTTTTAATTAAAAGACTTATTCTTGACGGCATGACCGTCGACATTAGCCTCGTCGCTATTGACGCATTGGCGACAGGCATCCCCATCGTCTTTATCAACCCCTGCCGTCGCTAGTGCCTTTTCCCCCCACCGTGAAAACTTGGCACCAGATCCTATCGATTCCTGACGGCAATCAAGTCATTCACGACAGGCATTAATTTGGAAAAGGAGGGAAACTGTCATTCTCGACGGGACGCATTCGCGACGGCAAGACCGTCGCCTATGATGTCATTAACGACGGGAGGTTGGTCGTCAGCAATACTGCCATCAGGAATGACTCATTTTTTTGTAGTGTAAGTATATATAAAAATATACAAACTGAAATGAAACCACGGACCAAAGTCTTGGCAAACACACGTAACACGGCTCTCAACATGAAGAACGGTGTGTGCAAAGATGAAGAGAAAAGCTTTGAAATGTGTGAGAAGGCTTACAGTGGGCTACCAAAGAAGACTTCTATATCTTTAAAGGGATGAACACTCGGCTCCCGCCGGTACAAAACGTAGCTATATGTGAGCTCACAAGTGTTTAAAATGAGAAAGCACTCAGTATAGGGTGAGTACAAAACAAATTTGACAGGGCTTCCTTGCCTTTTTCTCTTACAAAATGGCCACCCCAAGCCCTTTATTTATAGAGGGGAGAGCCGCAGGTGTACCTACGGCTAGGCCACAGATATACCTGCGGCTGCCAAGGTTTCCCGAGATTCGCGGGTCCCGCTGTCTCGAAGTACGTGCACGCATGCACTGTAATATCCGCTCGAACTTTCAGAATTACAATCCGGGCATCAAACTGAGGTATGTAAGACCTATTTTGGATCGCCGTTGTCGAGAGTTACGCAATGACATGGGATTAGTGGTTGTACAAATTCAGGAAGATGGGACCATGCCCTCCGGTCTTCAAACTTAAAATTCTATCTATTGTCCTACGTAATAGTCACTCAAGATTGGACCTCCTTAGCTCTTGTGGGACATTGCTGTGTAGAAATGTATGTATGAATTGTTGAGACGGCGCGATGTGGTGTCAAGGTGGCAAGATGACGACTTTTGCCCCTCACCGGGGTTATCTTCGGCTTTGGGATGATAAAGCAGACGTTGCTCAAGGTTATCTCTGAGATTGGACTGTTGCAAGTGTTGAAGGTCCTCAGTGTCATCTCTGAGGTGTGCCTGTCTTCTCGGTGTTATCTCCGGGTCTTGTACTGAGTGCCTCAGTGTGAGTGTCGAGGTTGAAGCTGATGGCATGCATTTGAAACAAGCATTTCTGGGGTTATCTCCGAAACTGCACTCCTTGGGGTTATCTCCAAGGTTGGTATTTGCTATTCCTAGTGTTGGGACTAAGACTGAATATCCCAAGGTTATCTCTGTGATGAATCGGCCTTCTCCGGTGGAATTTTCGGTATTGAAACTGCATGCCTCGGGGTTATCTCCGAGGTTGGGACTGATACTCCAGGTGTGTGTTCCGGGGTTGAGGCTGACCTTCCGGTAGTATCCGGACTGGATGTGAGCTGTCTTCCAGGGTTATCTCTGAAAGACGAATCTGCGCTCCTACAATGTCAGTGACATTTGTGCAAAAAAATTTGACTGTCTGCAATCATCATGAGCCACGAGGGAACTACTAAGGTAAAAGAAGTCAAATTAAGTATGTTAATGCAAGAATATGAGCTTTTCAGGTTAGAGAAGAATGAATCTTTCAAAGAAGCTCAAGCTAGATTCCTCGCTCTTATGAACTCTCTAAGTATGCTCGCCCGAAAAATTGATCAGACGGAGATAAATAGAAAGATACTCAGAGTCATGCCCAAACGATTCGCACCAAAAGTTACAACTCTTCAAGACTTAACTACAATCAGTACGACGGAAACTCTCAATTTATTTGGAGAGCATGAAGAATTTGAAAATCAACTAAAGAGATATGATGAAGAAGATGAAGGACCTAAAACGAAAACTTTAGCTCTTCAAGTTGAAAGCTTTATAGAAGGTGATGAATGAAGATTCCGATGAAGAAATAGCTATGATGTCTTGGAAATTGAGAGAGCTGATTAGAAAGATGAATAAATCAAAGTTCCAAGGCAAGACATTTAACAACAAGAAAAAAGCCAAGCAAAAGCCACAAGAAGATACCTGTTTTGAATATGGAAGGCTCAGATATTTCAAGAGAGACTGTTTCCAATTAAAAAGGAAGAACAAAGAAAGCAATTCAAAAGGAAAGGCATTAATGACGTGGAGCTATATGAGTCAAATCATAAAGAACAAGAAGATGAAACTGCTCAACTGTCTTTCACTGGATTATGCAATCAAGAATCATCTGAGGTAAACTTTAAACTTGGTGATATTACTATTTCTGATTATCTAGTTTTAAAGAATGAAAATATTCGTATTAAAGAGAAAAATGCTCATTTAAAATATTGGATAAATGATTTAATGAAAGAGGTAGAAACATTAATTGAAGAAAAATAAGAAATAATTAAACATTGTACATCAAGTGAAGTATCTAAGTTAAATGCTAAAATTGATTATCTTGATAACTATAATAAAATTCTATATATATAATCATGCAAACAAATTAAATGAAGAATTTAATGATCTTAAAAGGGAAAATGATGTTTTAAAAGAAAGTTTGAAAATGAGAGATACTTGTATTGATGCTTTTAATGATGGGAAAATATTAAACATGCAAAATAACAATGAGGAAGAAATAGTATCATTGAAAAAGGATCTTGAAAAATTTATTCAAGGGGAAGAGAATTTAAATATAATGTTAGGTGCTCAAAGGTCAAGCCTAGATAAACAAGGAATTGGGTACAATCCTGTTAAGAACATTACAAGCACTACTAATAAAATTAGAGTAAAAAATAATAAACCAAGGAATAAGCCTCTTTATTGCTCACCTTTTGTTACTTGCAAAAATTGTGGTTTAAAAGGACATTTTGATACAAACTGTAATAAAATTAAAATAAAATAAGTTTGGGTAAAGGAAAAAAATTTAATTGCTACTGACAATGAGCTACTTCTTTGTTTTGTAAGTGTGTTTAAAAGCTAAAGTACCATCACATAAATGGGTACTAGACAGTGGATGTTCTAGACACATGATAGGTGATAGTACTAAATTCATCTCACTAGCTACTAAGAAGGGATGAACTGTTACCTTTGGAGATGACATCACATGCCAAATCATCGATAAAGGTAAAGTTGGAAATGGTAAGGTTTTCATTGATAATGTTCATCGTGTGGAAGGATTAAAATATAATTTAATTAGTGTAAGTCAACTAATGAATAGTGGACATAAAGTAATTTTTGAAAAAGATAAATGTGTTATTATTCATGCTTCTCACAATGTTACTTTAATTGCTCAAAGGGAAGGTAATATTTATACAATTAATTTTGAAAATCAAAATAAATATATTTGCTTAACTGTTATTCAAGATAAAACTATTCTATGGCATAGAAGGTTGGGACATGTGCATATTGAATTAATTAACAAACTAGCTACCAAAAACCTTGTCAAAGGATTGCAAAAGCTAAAATATGAAAAGACAGGGATTTGTAATGCATGTCAGTTAGGTAAGCAAGCAATAAATTCCTTTATCAGTAAAAATCAGGTATCTACTTCTTTACCTCTTCAATTATTGCATCTTAATTTATTTGGACCCAAGAGATATGCTAGCTTAGGAAATAATAATTATGCTTTTGTTATTGTTGATGATTTTCAAGATTTATATGGGTTTTATTTTTGAAAACTAAAGATCAAGCTTTTGCAGAATTTGAAAAGCTTATAAAGAATGTTGAAACAAAACACAACCTCAAGCTAATTGGTATACATAGTGACCATGGTGGGGAATTTGGAAAATAATTTATACCATATTGCAGTGAAAAAGGTGTTACACATGAGTTTTCTGCACCAAGAACACCATAACAAAATGGTTTAGTGGAACGCAAAAATCGTACTCTCTAAGAAACTACAAGAACTTTACTTCAAGAAAGTAAACTGCCTAAAATATTTTGGGCAGAGGCTGTAAGTACTGCATGTTACATTCTAAATAAAGTATTGATTAGACCCATATTATTGAAAACACCATATGAATTACTAAACAAGAGGATTCCTAATATAATTATTATTTTAAAGTGTTTGGTGCTAAATGTTTTGTTTTAAATACTAATGGTAATCTTGAAAAATTTGATGCAAAATCAACTGAAGCTATTTTTCATGGTTATTCAGTACATAGTAAGGCATATAGGGTTTATAATCTTGACAAGTCAAAGGTTGAAGAATCTGTGCATGTAATATTTGATGAATTTAACCATTATCTGTCGAAAGATGAGGATTCTGCAGGAAATAACAATATGAGTCATGTTCTCTCTGCTAGTCCCAGCTACACTTATATTTCCTGAAAGGGATGGTGAAAAAAAGAGTGAGCACAAATCGCCCAGTAAAGAATATCATGACTAAAATAATTACATTATCAATAGCCTTCATCAATAATAAATCAGAGATTTAGAACATATGCTAGATGATAAAAGTTTTCAACCATAATAGTAACGGAATCAACAATCCATTAGAAAAGTCAAGTAGAACATATTGTCTACTGTCTCTTCCAAATTAAATGTCCATTATTAATATTTCATTACTGTAATACCCATCAATAGTTCGTTGTTGTACCCAAGACAAAGAGAACTTTTATCACCTGTCTTCACCTGAACCTCTAAAGATTATAGTTAAATTCAAAATTCATATTTATAATCATGTAAATCAACAGTTTCTCCTTGCCACAAAGGCTTAATAGAATATTTACTCAATATCCTTACCCCAAAGGCTAAAGATATTCAAATGTAATAACAATGATCATACCAATCAGTTGTCCATCGTTGCCCTACGAGCCAAAGATATTTAACTATAAAACCAATGGTCATGATCATACCAATCAATTGTCTGTCAGTGCACTACGGCCAAAGACATTCAACTGTAAAACCAATGGTCATGATCCTGCCAAACACATCATCGAATTATCCATGCACTACGGGCCAAGCATATTCATTAGTATCCACCAGTGGTCATGATCATGTCATACACCTGTCCATCTTTGCACTATGGGCTAAATTTATCAATCAACAGTTCATCTTTGCACTACGACCAAGAGGATTTTTACAAAATCATTTGTATGTAATATTATTCCATCTTTGCACTACGGGTGTAGACACTCAAATTTTTTTGTACTACTGTTACTAACATTGCAGGAGGACATATTCGTCTTTTAAGAGAGAACCCTGAAAGACAATCCGAATCTATACTGGATACTACCGAAAGTTCAGCATCAACCCCGGATCGGAATCTGGGAGTAACAAATCCAACCTCAGATGTAACCCCGAGGCCTGTAGATACAATACCGGCACCACCGGAGAAGACCGATTAATCTCAGAGATAACCCCGAGGTATCCAGTCTCAGTCCCAACCATGGGAATAGCCACTAACCTTGGTGATAATCCCAAGGAATGTAGTTTCGGCGATAACCCCAGAAATGCTTGTTTCAAATGCGACTAGCTTCAATCTCAGCGCTCATAAATGAGATACACTACACCAGCCCGACAATAACATCGGGGAGGCAGGCACACCTCAAAGATGACAATGAGTACTTTCAACAATTGCAGCAGTCCAATATCAGCGAAGTCTGAGCAAAGTCTGCTTTATCAGCCCAATCTGACGATAACACCGGTGAGGCGCAACATCGCCATCTCGTCAAACACGATGCCACATCACGTCTCTACGCAACGATATCCCATAAGGCTAACCAATCCCGAGTGACTATTGTGCGGGTTAACGGATGAAAGTTGAAGCTTGAAGACCGGAGGGCACCGTCCCATCTTCAGAGATTTCGTACAAACTCTAGTCCCATGTCATCGTACAAACTCTCGACAACGGTGGTCCAAAATAGGTCCTGTATACCTCAAACGGATGCCCTGGATTGCACTTCCGAAAGCTAGAGTGGACAATACAGTGCCCGTGTGCACATACTTTGAGACGACCCGACCCGCACAACCCGGGTCGACCCGGGTTGCCTCTGGTACACCTGCGGCTAATATGCCTATAAATAGAGGGCTTGGGGTGCTGATTTTTAAGAGAAAAATGATAGGGAAACCCTGCACAATTTTCTATTCACTCGCCCTACAGTGTATTTTCCCACTTTTAAACACCTGTGAGCTCATATATAGCCTCTTTTTTACCCACAAAAGCCTGTGTTTACCCACTCTAAAGATATAGAAGCCTTCTCACACACTTTAGAGTCTTTCTCTTCATCTTTGCACACACCATTCTACACGTTGAGAGTCGTGTTGCTTGCTTTTGCTCGGACTTCAGTCCGTGGTTTCATTTCAGTCTCTATATATATATATATTATATATATATTTACATATATATTGACTAACATTATCGAGTTATGCCTCGATTGAGCCTAGACTTCGGTCTGGAGCGTTTATTCGCTTATATATATATATTTATATTTATATATATGAACTGTGGTCGGACTTTGTTCGATGAGCCTAGACTTCTATCTGGTGTGTTTACTTGCTTATATATATATATATAAACAGGATCAGGTCCGGACCTCCCGGACGGGAGAAAATCCGGACCTTTTTTTTTTTTTTTTAATTTTTTTTTGTAGAACAACTAAAAAAAATAATTTATGGAACTGAAATTTTTTCATAATACAGTGTTTTGGGTGTGTTTTTAATACCCACACCAACCAATGTATGTACAGTCTGCCCAGACTGTACAGACATGTTTTGGTATAGGCATCCAAATCATGCCCAAAACACTGTATTATGTAAAAATTTCAATTCCATAAATTTTTTTTTTAGTTGTTTCAAAAAAAAAAAAAAAAAGGTCCGGATTTTAAACCTGTCCGGGAGTCCGGACAGGATCCGGCCTCTATATATATATATATTTATATTTATATTTATATATATGAACTGTGGTCGGACTTTGTTCTATGAGCCTAGACTTCGGTCTGGTGCGTTTACTCGCTTTTATATATATATTTCAATATATATGAACTGTGGTCGGACTTTGTTCGATAAGCCTGGATTTTACATCCGGTGCGTTTATTGCTTTTATATATATATATATATATATATATATATATATATATATATATATATATATTGTCCCACCTGGAGTTTACTTCGTGGTGGTTGATCGCTTTTACAGCTTTCTTTACATTTCGTCCTGCTTGGAGTTTACAGTTGATCGTATTAACAGCTTTATTTACATTTTTGATCCCCCATGGAGGTGCTTCGTGGTTGGTGATCCTGTCTGTATATATATATATTTACAGCTTTTATATATATATATATATATATATATATATATATATATATATATATATATATATATATACATGCTTACTGCTTTCATATAAATTGCAGTATCTTGTGAGCCTAGGAATCATGTGATCACAGATTCATCCTATTGAATCTAGATTCGGTTCCCGTGATGGACATTTTCAGCTATAAGTGGCTTATAAATTATTTTGCGATGTCTGAATTTCCTCAGATGGTTTCCATACCCACGAGGAAGTCGGCCTTATTTTTGTATATTATTTTCCTACGGATGCCTCGCATCCGTCAAATAAAATCAATCTAGCCCATCACTAAATAAAAAATGGGAGTGTAAAAGGTCTCAATTCCTATTGAGCATCAGGGTTTGAAAAACCTCTTTTATAAAACATCACTGCCATATCTTGCTAAAAACTGAATTTTTATATAAATTCAAACCATGTGTATATAGGTTCGAACGAGGCCTCGCACAACTTCCATATAATAGCAAATTGACCCACACACACACATATTCAGATAATAGTATATTGAAAAGAGGCGATCACCGTGGTAACACGGATGTCGGGGGGTGCCTTACACCTTCCCCCCGCATAACCAAGTCTCCGGACCCTAAACAAATCTCAGTTTCACCGACCCATAAATCAGTGTCACACCACTGGGTCAATGTGCAAACCTTTTCTCGGTTGTGTTGGTACAACCATTTAAAAAACCAACTGGCGACTCTTAACAGTCCATCGTCGACATTACACATGTCGGACCTTTTTCACTTGTCTTTTCAAACAAATCTCACCTAAAATGAGAACACCAAAGAACAAGTAACGGAAAGGGACACCCAAAAATCCCGACGTCGACAGGTGGTGACTCTGCTGGGGACTCCAGTAAGAGGACTTAAGCCGCTATTACAATTTTTTCAAGACTACTATCTGCTTGTCTGTGGATATTGCATTTACATTTGATGAATGTGTACAAATGCATTTCCTTATTGCACTTAGTGCCTCGCACCATAACATCTTGTGATGCTAGTGATTCGCACCATAACTACTTGTGATATTAGTACTTCGCACCATATATGCTTGTGTTATTAGTGCTTCGCACATGTCATCATTTTCATACGGTGAGACGCGATGTATGTGAATGTATGTTGTGTGGTTCCTCCACCAGGAGACTATCCCGTCGGTGTTTGATTACTGGACTCGTGAGAAGCCTGATTCTCCGAGGCTCAGGAAAGGCACCACCCAAATTCGCTCCAGTTGAAAGACCGGATTAACTTCCCGTTAAGTAGATTGCGATTATTTGGGAACCTTCATGCCAAAAAGCCTGCGAGAGTAACCTAAGATAGGTCAGCCTCTGATAAACCCAAAACAGAGGAAAGTCTCTTCATGCTCTCATTTCAATTACTTGTAAACACAATTACTTGTAATTTCATTCCATATATATCTCCATGTAATGAGAAATATGAAGCAATGTGTCCACATACATGTTACAAACAGCTGACCTCCATTTTGCAGGATAAAATTCCTAAAATAGACACATCACATAGCATGTTATTTCATACATTCCCTAAAGACTAAACTATGCAAGTCTTTCGCAGGGAATCAAGTGGACCTACTACCCGTTTAAAGTCCAAAAAGGCAACATGCCTACAGTCAATCATGTCGTCATCCGACCAGACTGAACTTAATCCAATTTCTCGCAAAGAATTTGACGGATTAAGCAAAGAGATTACCGATTTGGCTGTTCTACTCAAAGAATTACACCAGTCTACACAGGGTCAGAAAATACCATACATGCTGAATCCTCCACACAAGGAGGAATCTAGGTCATTACCATACCTGAACCACAATTGGATACGACCAACAAAATTTATGATGCTGCCCTTTCCACTGGAGATCCAGACACTAGTGACATCAAAAAGAAAGTCCTCCAAATGGAAGAGACCCTTCGCGCCATCAAAGGAATTGGAACACACGGGAGTGTTTCATATGTTGATCTGTGTATTTTCCCTGGTGTTCATTATCCAGAAAAATTTAAAACTCCTAACTTTGAAAAATATGACGGGTTAGGAGATCTTTACACACATTTAAAAGTATTTGTTGAAGAACTTGGATCCTATGCAGAGGATGAAAAACTCAGAATGCAGTTGTTCCAAAAGAGTCAAACTGGAGAAGCCCGTTCATGGTACACAAGATTAGACAACTCCAAAATCCATAGCTGGGAAGAGCTAGCACATGCCTTCCTCACTCAATACAGTTTTCAGACTCAGATGGCTCCTGATCGGTATCAAATTACCAAGATCATGAAGCAGCCTAACGAATCTTTCAGAGAGTATGCCCAGAGGTGGAGAAGCCTAGCTGCCCAAGTTAGTCCTTCCATGACAGAATCAGAAATGGTCATGACTTTCATAGACATATAAGAAGCTCCCTTTTCTGAAATGGTCAAACATGGGGAGATGGCTTGAGATGAGATTGAAGTCAGGAAAGATTCAAGACCTAGCTGCACTCAAAGCTGTTGTTGATCACATCCAATCTGGAAATTATGGGAAAAACCCCCGGAGGGTCCATAAAAAGAAAGAAGAAGATGTTTCCCTGATACTGCAGGGTCAAAAAAGCAATCAGAACATGCCTATTCAAAGGAGAAACTACACTCCCTTTCCAACACAATCTGCAAACCCTCCAGTACCAAAAGGTGGAGAAGCCAAACGCCCTCGAGTGTTTACACCCTTAGGGGATACCCTCGAGAACATCTTAAATCTTCTGACAACACAGAAGAAAATTACACTTCTTCTTCCACCAACCAGCCCTAATGGACGGGTTTCTATACTGCTAGGAAATGTGCTTATCATGTCGAGGCACCTGGACATGATACTCAGGATTATTGAGCCTTGAAACATAAAATCCAGGACCTGATTGACAACAGAGAGATCGTGGTCACCAAACCAGATCAACCTCACGTACAAGACAACCCTCTTCCTCAACAAAAAGAAGAAGAGGTCAACATGATTAATTGGAGCAGTGGACAGAGTTCCAACTTCAGCTATGATTCTTCCAGACCATCAAAGACGGTGATGACAGATGGGATTATGCTAAGTTCCAGTTCACAACGGAACAAAAGATGAAAGCTCTCTGCAAATAAATTGAACAATTGGCGGAACTGGTGACTTATCAGCATCAAGTGACACAGCAATTAATCAGCTAGGAGCATGCCAGTCCCCTACCTCATGTCATGATTATTCCCTCATCAAATGAAATGTTTGAAGACAAAGTGACGAAGATAGAAAATTCCAAAGTCCATCGGGATTTCGCCTACAAAAGGGAATTCACCTATCTGGGCCAACCTATGGAGGAAATCCTTCATATGTTAATCAATGAAGGAAGGATCAGTTCCCTTCTACCTCCAATCAACCCTCGTTTAGGACGGTACAACTCTGATGGAGTGTGCCAATATCACTCCCAATATCGTGGTCACAGCACAGAAGAATGTTGGGCACTCTGCCACCTTATCCAAAATCTGATTGACAGTGGTGTACTGCACTTAGCAGATAACGACACTGTGTTACATGCAAGTGAAGATGAAGGCCCTACTAAGTGGAAGAGTGTGGAAGCGGTCATATCCACTGAAACTGATGGGATTAGCAAATCACTCACAATGCCAATAATTCAATTCATGGGAGGCAACAATCCTTTGAAAGTGGCCGCTCCTGAGCCAATCAGCTTGTCGTGCATAGCACAATATCCTATTGTTAGCTTGCGCATAGGTCCATGGATTTATGGAGAAGGTGAAGGATTCACCTCACATACAACTGCTACAGTGTCGAAGGAAAATCCACTATATCTTCCCCAATGAGTGATGAAGCCTACCACCAAATCAAAGGGGAAAATATCCATGGAGAAGATTGAAGAATTCCTCTGCGCTGTGGGGCATAACAAAGCTACGGTGGTTTTAAGCTTAAAAGAAGCTCCACAACAAATATCAATTCTAGACTTGGTCCTAACTTCTGAGAGTCACCGGAAGATCTTGCTAAAGGTTTTAGAAGAAGCCTATCTACCGACATCAGTGGACACGGAAAAGTTTTAACATCTGGTTGAGAACATTTTTAACAATAATGTGAAATCCTTCACTGATGATGACATACCGTCCGAAGGGACCGGTCATTGTAAACCGTTGCACATTGCGGTCTTGTTCTCTAGGATATATGGTAGTAGGAGTCTTAATAGCTGGAGGTTCCTGTCTGAATATCTGCCCATATGCTACCTTGGTAAAGATGAACATCAATCTTAACCGAATTCGGAGCAGCCATACTATCATCAAAGCTTTTGATGGAGCCCGCCGTAACTCGGTCGGAGTAATTGAACTGCCAATAGAAATTGGTCCTCACACATTCACAATATCTTTCAATGTGCTCAAGATAGATTCAGGATACAACTTGCTCTTGGGACGACCATGGATTCATATGGCTGGGACAGTCCCCTCCACTCTTCACCAACAGTTGAAATACATTATCAACAATAGCTTGGTCATAGTCAACGCTGAACCAGAGATTCCTCAGCACGGAGACATATCATTCATCAACGCCAATGCCGATGTGGAACCAGTTAGTTTTCATACTTTAGAAATAAGCAACACCCAATACCATGTTGTTGGGGCACTATTGCCCAAACCCAAGATTTCTGCCGAGGTAATGTCAGCCACTCAAGAAATGATGCCGTTGGGTCATAAACTGGGACAAGGGTTGGGTAAAGATTGCCAGGGTATCAAGTACCCAATTCGCTTGGTCAGGCAAGCTGGAACTGCTGGACTAGGCTATTCTGCTAGATCTAATCACAGGAATCCTCATAAGCATCAACAGATTCCTTCAGCTTCAACCATGTGGCGGTTAGCCTCACCTTCAAACTCTGAGTCCGCACAACCTTCAGTAAAGGTGCTAGCCAATGTAATGGCTATGTTATGTCCCAAGTCGGTACCAGTAAAAGGAAAATAAGTCTTTGTTCCAAATCCCACAGTGGAAGAAGAGGAACAAAGAATCAAGCAAAACATCATCCGAATGATGTCAGGCATACGCATCATCGTTCATGACAAACATACCAACCGATACACCCTAGACGATGATTGCCCAGACATAATGGCCATCATTCAGGACAGGGAGGTTGATGACAATCCCTCCATCACTGCGGTCCACCCGGACTTTGCCCTTGCCAATTGGAACAGCATTCCTTGCATTGGTTGTGAAGGGTAAAGCGGGCAGAAACTCTTTCTGCCCTGTAGATATAATAACTGCTTACTTTTCTGTACAGTATTAGCAGTTTATTTTGCCAATATATACTAACATTGTGTATGATCAACGCATTTCATATATACTAAGTGAAAGTATATTTTGTTTCAGGATTCTGAATTTAAATGTGCCCGTACTTGCTGATATGGTGCCTCTTCTACACAGGGATTTTACCTTTGATGTAAAGATGAATTCAGCCTTGATGGATATACAGGATGACATTGAGGTGCCTCCAGAAATTCAATAATGGGTCTAAGACAAACCCAAACCCAACCTTGATCAAACCACTTCTTTCAATCTCGGAACCTTAGAAAGCCTGTAAGTTAATCTGGATTGGTTCAGACCTTACCCCAAACCAACGAAATGACATGGTTACGCTATTAACCCAATTCCAGGATGTGTTTGCATGGTCTCATGAAGACATAGTGGGTTTATCCACTTACATTATCCTTCATCGCCTTGCCATTAAAGAGGGATTTAAGCCAGTCAAGCAGAAACTCAGGTGATTGAAACCTGAATGGAGTTTAAAAGTGAAAGAAGAAATTAGTGAAACAATTTTAAGCTGGCATCATAATGGTGTCTACATATCCTGAGTGGACATCCAACATCATGACCGTATCCAAACATGGAGGGAAGGTGTGAGTTTGCGTGGATTACCGGGACTTGAACAAAGCTTGCTTAAAAGACAGCTTTCCCGTGCCATTTATCCACATTCTTATTGACAATACTGCACAATACGACATGTACTCTTTTGCTAATTACTTAGTGGGGTACCATCAGATCATGGTTGCTGAGGAAGATCATGAGAAAACTGCTTTCATCACTCCTTGGGGAACTTTCTGCTATAGACGGTTGTCATTCGGCCTCATCACTTCCGGAGCTACCTATCAACGAGCTATGATGGCTCTTTTCCATGACTTAAAGAACAAAGAGATTGAGATCTACGTGGATAACATAATTGTCAAATCCCGGAAGGAGGATGACCATATAGACCATCTCAGAAAGCTGTGCAACAGGTTGCGTAAGTACAACTTAAAGTTGAACCCAGCTAAATGCGCCTTTGGTGTTAAATCAGGCAAGTTGTTAGGATTTCTAGTCAGCCATAAAGGGATAGAGCTGGATCCTGCCAAAATCCAAGCCATCACTGAAATTCCCATTCCTCAGATAGAGAAGGAAATAGGAGGATTTTTGGGAAGAATCAACTTCATCAGCAGGTTTATCTCCCAACTCAAAGCAACCTGTGAGCCAATCTTCAAGCTATTAAGGAAGAACTCCTCCATGAAATGGAATGACGAGTGTCAAATAGCCTTCCTTACGATCAAGAAATAGCTAGTTAAAGCTCCCGTTTTGGTACCACCCAGGGATAATGTTCCCCTGTTTATGTACCTGTCCATAAGTGACAATGCCATGGGCTGCATACTGGGACAGAAGGACTGATAAAAGCCAAGAACGAGCTATCTATTACCTCAGCAAAAGGTTCAGAAACAGTGAACACAAGTACACTCTGATCGAAAAGACGTGTTGTGCTTTAGCATGGGCCTCCATGAGGTTACAGCATTACCTCCATAGTCACACACCCCATCTCATATCCCGCGTGGATCCTATCAAGTATGTGTTCAACAAACCTATGTTAAATTGCCGACTGTCCAGATGGCAGTGATCCTACAACAATTTGACATCGTATATGTGACTCAAAAGTCCATCAAAGGTCAAGGAATTGCGGATCAACTGGCCACCGCACCTTCAGGGGATTTCAAACTCTTGGAAACATATTTCCCTGATAAAGGAGTAATGAGAGTGCAGCAACACCATCAGTACGATACACGCCAATCATGGAAGATGTATTTTAATAGAGATGTTAATATAGAAGGTTCTGGAGCTGGAGTAGTTCTAATATCTGATATGGGGGAGCAGTATCCCGTTGCTGTCAAGTTACATTTTGTCAGCACCAATAATACGGCTGAATATGAAGGCTGTCTCATGGGGCTAAAACTTGCTCGTTCAATGGGCATCAGGCGGTTAACTTTCATTGGAGATTCAGAGTTGGTAATCAGACAATCCACCAGAGTCTATTAAACCAAGGAATTACATTCGCTGCCTTACCATTGGCAGGTTTTGATAATGGCTTTGGAGTTCAAAGAAATCTCCTTTCTATACATTCCTCGTAATAGGAATGACTTTGCAGACGCATTAGCAACTTTGGCCTCCTTGATTCGTATATCAGATAAGAAATATTTGCCAAGCGTCACAATTTCCCTGCACAAGGCCCTAGCCTATGGGAATTACGTTGGAGAAGTATCGGATGAGCTACCTCTCATCCAACATCCTTGGTATCAGCATATCAAGGAATATCTATGAGATGGATCTAAACCCACTGAGGCGAGCCCGACTGAGAAAAGGCGGATCCATAGACTTGCTATGAAGTTCTACCTGAGTGGAGATGCGCTCTACAAAAGAGACGCATGAATAGGTCTCCTCAGATGTTTGGACAAAGATCAAGCCCAAAGGCTTATGGATGAAATCCATGGTGGAGTCTGTGGTCCCCACACGAGTTTCTCCCTCCTTGTCAAGAAAGTCCGTCAGAACGGGACATTATTGGCTATCTCTCAAAGCTGATTGCAACGACCACGTCAAAAGATGCTATCAGTGCCAGATTCATGGGAATGCTATACACGCCCCTCCACTGGGAACTCCACAATATGAGTTCACCTTGGCCCTTCTCAATGTGGGGAATGGACGTTATCAGGCCCATTGAGCCTAAAGCCAGTAATGGTCATCGGTTTATCTTAACCATTATCGACTACTTTACCAAGTAGGTAGAAGCAGCATCCTTCCCCAGGGTTTCTAAAGACTCAGTTGCTTTCATCAAAAATAATGTCATTTGTCGATATGGACAACCAGAGGTGATTGTGTCGAACAATGCCAAAAACCTCAACAACAAAATGATGGAGGAATTATGCAGTAAATTCCACATCAAACATCTCAACTCTGTCATCTATTGTCCAAAGATGAACGGTGCTGTTGAAGCGGCTAACAAAAACATCAAGAAAATTATGCAAAAGATGTCTGCCAACCACAAAGATTGGCTTGACCTATTGCCTCTGACTCTATTAGCCTACAGAACCTCAATGTGCACTTTAACTAGGGCAACCCCCTATGCTTTAGCCTATAGGATGGAAGCAGTGCTCCCCATAGAAGTTGAGATGGAATCTCTCAGAGTGTTGATCGACGCTCAGCTGGATGAAGACCAATGGGTACAAGATAGGTATCACCAATTGTCTCTAATAGACAGAAGGCGAACCGCGGCTATCTTCCATGGTCAGTTATATCAGCAAAGGATTGCCAGATCATACAACAAAAAAGTCCGGCTACGGCAGTTTAAACAGCATGACTTGGTTTTGAAGAAGATTCTTGACAACCAAGATCAGGCCAAATGAAAATTTGCTCCTAACTGAGAAGGCCCAGTTTATTGTCAAAGTAGTATTGACAGGAGGCGCTCTTAGATTGCAAGAAATGGACGACGATGAATTTCCACAACTCATCAACTAAGACACTGTGAAACGGTATTATGTCTGAAGTAACTAGCAAACACCCTGGTGCATAATCATCAGGTCACCAGTCATTCCGGTTCTTTAACCCTTTACTACATACAACTTTTCTACACTTTGCCCCTCAGGGAAACGTACTCTTCAAGCCAGCAGCCTGGCTTTCTCCTTTTCATTCATACAACTTAGGTCATCCCACCGCGGATTGAACCTCTTGCGTTTACAGTTTGGCTACCCATACCTGGGATCAAACTTCTAATACCTACAGTTTATCCTCAACCAGGGATTAAATTTTCTCCTCCTCGCACTCTGACCTGCACATAGGATCACGCTTTTCTTCTCGCCCTGAGGGGCGAACTACGTCGACCTGATCTCCTCTTCAATAGGAGTACGTAGGCAACCATTTCATATGGCCCGATCGCAATAAAAATAAACAACTAAAACATTTCTACCCACTTCTCAAAAACAAAAAAAAAACAACCAAAAACATTCCTACACCATGTCAGCCATATACAGCGTTGAACCTCTTACACCAGGTTTGAACTACGCAGACCTGATCTCCTCTTCAATAGGAGTACGTAGGCAGCCATTCATGGTGCGGTCTCACCCCCTACCAAAACACAAACCTTTGTCAACTGGTACTGGGATTCTCCTTCACTACACTACATTTCATTCGGCTTCAGACCAAAGGGATGGAATTACCTGAACTACTCCCAAATAGGAGATCCGGCGACCATCTAAGCTGCGGTCATACCTTGAAGATCAACACCAATCTATAAGAGATGGAATTAACTAGGCTTCTCCTAAATAGAAGTACTGGCGACCATCTGTAGTGCGGTCAATCTCAGAGAGGAAAGCCACGCTCCTCTCTACATTTCCATTCAGAAACAAGTCCCAAGACACCAAAGATGGTAGGGATACACATAGATCGATGATCCATTCTGAACTATCCAAAGACAACTCAATGTCCATCCACCCAGGAGGAATTCAGAATACATCAAGATCACAAGCCCTGAAGCAGCAGACAAAATATCAAGCAAATAACATGACATATCTAAAAGGGAAGTGATCCAAAAATATATTTCCCAATCATATATAATGTTGTTTGATGTATATACAATGTAAACTGTACATGACAAAATGGATAAGCTAGTCTGTGTAGGTAAATACAAACTCATCTACAAGTCAGGGTATATGCGAGCTAACAAGCCCAACATGGCATCCCTCTCAGTAGACGGAGGCGAAGCTGTGGTCTCCTGTATGAGAATATCCACACGACCCTAAAGATCTATAGCCATCTACATAGTGACCATATGATCATCAATATATGCGCTCATCTCTGCAATCATGCCAATGGTAAGGGACCTCACTACAGTACTATCTGTAATGGCTACATCCCAGGCAAATATAGCACTATCCCGCTCAACTATCACTATGTCTCTGGCTAATCTAGCCTCATACCGCTCAACAACAGCGGCATCTCTACGAGCTAATGCATCATCTCTCTCCAATAGAGCGGCATCCCTCATATCAAGAGCAGTCAACATCATAGATCGAATCTGGTCTCTCTCAAAGGTCATCAGATGAAGACTCTGCTCTAAGTACTGTGCCGAGTGCTGAATCGCAAAAGTACTGGTACTAGGAGAATTCGGAAGAAATGCTGGCCACCCAGCAGCGGGCTCCTCCTCGATGTAGGTATCAATTTCCTCCACGGGCTCTGCATCGGCTAACTCAATATCCGGTACTGCAGATACTGCTGCAGTCAATAAAATCTCTATCTCCATCCATATGGAATAGTCTGCAGAATAACCGGGATGACTGACAAAAAAAGTAGCTATCTCACGCCGATCCCAACAAACATACACACGGGATCGGTCCTCTGCTGAGAGATATCGAGAAGCTGAATGCTGACCTATCGCCCCATCGAAAGGATGAAAATCCTAGAACTGGTCGAACTGCGACATCACGGCCAATGGGTGATAAGTAGTCACGCCCCTCAAGCCAGCCAGAGGGAGGAAATCCATGCCTAGAGCGTGAGTAATGAAGCTGTATAGTGAGCAAAGCCCCGAGCACAGTAATATGCTAAATGGATCTCTGATATCTGCTAAAAATACAGACCAGGACTGAGCATCTGTACACTCCGATGGCTGAAAGGAGTATGACATAGCCACATCATTGGAGAAGCAATACCCATGCCGTCTAAGGGTACCAACCTGTCGCAAGTGTGACATAAACCACACATATAGCATGCCCGAACTCCTAGTGAGTACTCCTGACGGGTAAGTACAGCAGTAGGAGGCTGACCACAGAGTCTCTGCTACAATCATAGGCACAATGGTACGACCCTCCCTGAGATCTCTCACGGCCATGATAACGCCTATATCTATCTCATCCATATACCGCGGGATGTACACATAGCAACAGTACATCAACTCTCGCCAAACGCCAATGATCCTCCGACGCGGTGAAATCCTTGGAATGTCATGAGTAAACATCCTCCGCGCCAAATCTGTCATATAGAAAATGCTGAGAGATCACGTACCTAGATGTCAGCTCATCCTGCACTACTCCGCGTCTCAATCCTGTGAGAGTCATGAATCATCTACTCATATCTCCCAAAGCTAGGTGCATGCAAGGTCTGTCTAAGGGCAGCATCGTCAAACGTGTATACTCCTCCAGAGTAGGAGTCAACTCATGGGTGCCGAAATGGAATACATGCCTATCAGGTAGCCAATGCCCTAGCATCCTGTCTACAAATCCTGCAGGAACCTGAAACATCAATAATGTCATGGTATGCTGCAGCAACTGATCTACGGTCACCCTATCTGGGGGGGACATGCTATCGTACCATGATCGCATACCTAATGCCACCACTGATGGTGGGGTATGATCTATACAGCTAACTGTCGAAGAAGACATTTGTGCGGGCCGTGTCATAAGACCATTCAGGGGTCAATGCCGAATATCTCTGGACATACATACATATGCATAACATGATACATGCATAACAGATAATGGATGACAATATGATATAGGGAATAAAAAATGGTGCATACATTCCTAAATATATCATCATCTAATACATCAGCTCTGTACAGCTACAAATACAGGGAAATGGGGCACATCCGCCCTATTACTAACAGAGGCCTATCAAAAGATATAGCGAGAATGGGGAACATCCACCTAACATCTAACAGAGGCCTATCAAAAGATATAACTAGAATATACATCAGAAGAAGACCAGGGTCTTGATGTCTACGTCCTCAATCCTGTCCACCTGATGTAACTCCTCCTGAGTCACTGGATCTCTATCAACAGGGATATCAGGCCTATAAAGAGGAGGATCTGCACCGGTAAAACCAAATGGGTCGTTTGAGGGGCCAGCACCTGAGCTGGAAGGAACAAATGTCTCCGCTTCTACTGGATCTCTGCCCAAATGTCGGATATATATGTGTGCCTGATCCAACTGCCGTGTAAGACCCTGAAAATTTTTAAATAAAAAGGAATTTCCTTTATTTATTTTTTTGAAATAGTAAGGGTGAATTTGATTAATGTGGTTAGTTATGGGTTGTATGCGCAAATATTTTAAATAAGCAGGTGATTATAAAATATTCATTGTTGTCGGAGAATATTCGTTTGGTCGTGGAATATTCTTGCTGTCGGGGAATATTCGTACGACGGCGCAGTCTTTTGTGGGCCCCATAACGGAAAGCGATTGGATGAAGAAAACGACAAATATAAGTTGTTTATAAAAAACGGCGTAGTTGTTACCGTTAATATTGTTGGAATACCCGGCACAGTAATACGCGTTGTTGCACAGTAGCACACGGTATTGCACCAATTATTGATTCTTACGTAAGAAGGCACTACTCAATAATTGTTACAGTAATTACTGTTCAATATTTTATGTTATTGATTCAATAATTGCTGCATTGATATTTTATATTACTGTTGTTTCAATAATTGTCATTACACAGTATTTTTCATTATCGAAGCAATAATTCATATTATCTGAATAATATTATTAGATAACATTATTGGCAATGTCTAGAAAGTTCTGTCTAAGGAGAGGTTTGGTCACCTAATTGCGCGCCAGTAAGGAGAAATTCTTATTGGAAAGCCCTCTTTTTCCTAGGAACGGCCTGGTTGCTAGTACTGTGATTCTGTAATATTATTTGTGAATAATTAATTATTGATTTATATGATGAGAAAAATATTGATTTTATTTGGATATAGATGGAGAAAATTTTTAATGTGACAATTGTTGAAAATTAATATTTTATCTTTTTCTGATAAAATAATTCATTTAAATATATTATTTTAATAATATATTAACGGTGATATTTTTACGATGAATGTGGGATATATGAGTATATGTGGAGGAGGAGTATTTTTGTTACCAAAAATATTTAAAACATGTTTTATATGTCGGTGGACCCCATTTCTTGATTGAAATTTGATTATAGCATGTACAATCGCCCGTTTATGGATTTCGGTCAATGTCTGTTTGGAATTTGGAAAAACTTTCTTCTGTAAAGCTGTAGAGAATTGAATTTCCTATAAAAACTCGCGAGATTCGAATTTTCTGACAAAATGACTATTTATTATGAATTATTGAAGTTCCGAAGCTCCGAAATAATTGATTTTTGGAAGTTTAAAATATTTAAAATAAGAAAAACATTTTTTTTTGGGTCTAACATGTGTTTTGAATGGGTTGAAGTCTAGTTTTTCAGATTCAAGAATGGCGTAGAGAATTTTGATATGTTAATATTAATTTATTAAATTTTCTGCTTTGGTGTTCTAAGCAATTTCCTATAAATAGGTGCTTAGGTTAGAATTGAAAATCACACCAGAAACAGAAGTTTTCTCTCTCTATATTATCGAGCGTATTCTTGTGAGTATTTTGAGTATACTTTGAGTATTGCTATACGGTGCAAGTTCAAGTCATAGCCTATATTCGGTGTTTCAACTAGAAGTACTGTCTTTCGAGGTAAGGGATGTTATTTTCTTCTAAAATGATATTATTTCTTCAATATCATTATGTTAAAATATTGGTTGGAACTTTTTACCAAATTTGGAATTTTTTCATGTCGGGGTTACTATTCATGAGTTACTATTCATGAGTTACTATTCACGAGTTACTATTCATGAGTACTATTCACGAAACGTGATGATGTTTTTGTGAAATTTCTATCTTTTGGGTGTCGGAGTTACTATTCACGAATGCGGCATTATTCACCGAAAAATGAAATTTCTTCTTTTTGTCCAAAATATCTATTCTGGATACTAGCTTTGATTGGATCTATGTTTTGATCATTCTTCAATTTTACTTCAGTATGATTATTTATGAAGTATTTTTGAACTCAGATTGTTTAGAGTACGAATCCTTAATACTTGTTATTTTGTTTCACTGGATTCGTTTCCTTTAAAATATTTTTCATCATCCTCAGTCCTAAATGATGGTGTTACTGAATATCTTTGGCCTGTAGTGCAAAGATGGTTTATTTTATTATGAATATCTTTGGCTCGTAGTGCAAAGATGTACAGGTGTTGAGATGAACATGAATAATTGATGAATATCTTTGGCCCGTAGTGCAAAGATGAACAGGTTGTTGGGCTTAGGCACAGAAACGCACAGCGGAAATTAAAATTTTAAAACAATTTCCGAAACCCTAAAACAGGATCCATGCGAAAAACAATTAATTCAGAGGTTTAGAGAATATACCAGATATAAACAAAAACGAGAATCTGAAACCGACTGCGCCTCGAATCTCCAACGCAATACAAATCGATTGCGCCTCTACGGTATCCACACGAACGCCGCACGAACCGTCGAACGATTCTGCAATAAGAAGGACTTGCGGTACTAGCCACCAAAAGGAATGGATTTTTTTTTTAAACTGTTTTCTCTCTAGTCTCTCTCTAAGAACGGCTAGGGTTTTTCAATTCTGATCTCTTACCCTAAGTAGCTGCTATATATCATATATATAGTAGTTAAAAGGAATTAATCAAAATCAAAACCTAATTTTATAAAATCCGAATATATATATATATATATATATATATATATATATCTTAATTAAGTCTTACTTAATTAATATACATATATACAAATTCTCCTTTTAATTTAAATTCGTGATTTAAATACTATTAATCATATTAATATATTTAAATCCTTAAAATTTAAATTAATTCCCTTTTAAATAACGTTCTATGCGTGTGACCCTATAGGTTATTATTACGTTGGCAATAATTTTAAAATCATATTATAAAATTATAAACAGTGAGCGGCATCTAGTAATGCATCACTGCTACCCAAGTAATAATAAGATCGATGATTCGATGCAACTTTTTGTGACCAATGTTTCAATGCAATTTAATCCTTTTAACCTTAATATCCTAGATTAAACTCGAGTCATGGAATGTGTCATACTCTTCATAATTTAATCTGAGTTTTCTTGATCAATGAGTAGACTATATGAAACAAATCACTATTTGAGCATGGCCATGCATTTCATAGTCCTACTCAATCAAGAGGACTATGGATATCACCCATAATATATAGGATGGTTAAATTCCATCTAGATCACTCATATTTCTCACATGATTAATGATGAACCCAATAATCACCTTTATAGTCCACCCTATTAAAGGTGACATTTGATGATATCAAAGTACATAAATTCTCGTGTAGTAATATAGGGATTTCAGGTCGGAGGACCATTACATCATTGTCACTATGAGAATTGCTAATGACACTTCGCATAATGCTCCATATAGAATTCTCATGGTGGGTCTGTCCAGTACATCGTTCTCTAACATGTACCTATGCATTGACTTAATATCTCATATATTTATGACCAATGAGATTTGGTCATCAGTCAATCCACATACTAGTCTCAATGCATCATTGTTGTCCCATCAACAATGATACTCGACTAGGGACATTTAAGAACACTGATACTAATGGTAATATATAATCTCATGTTCAAGTCACATACTTGAAACTATATAATTTGTATCACTATTCTAAGGAATTTTATTATGTTAACAATTATATTACGCAGTAAATAAAACCATAATAAAATCATATATTTATTCAATCAAATATAATATCAAAACGTTAAGCAATTATATCAAATAATTGGCCTCTAGGGCATAAACTCTAACACAGGTGTTTAGATGAACATGACCAACTGATGAATATCTTTGGCCTGTAGTGCAAAGATGAATATTTGATTTGATTTGAGATATATATTGATTGATGTTACAGGGATAAAATATTGATGATGGACTTTTAAATTCATAGATGTTAGTAGATTTTATTCTCTACTTAACTCTTCTAATGAATTGTTGTTTCCGCTGCAGTTGTTGATCTAAAACTTGTTGTCTATTGTATTCTATCAGATTTTTCCCTGTTGAAGACTAAGGATAATTTGTTGTACATTATCTTAGTCATAATATTCTTTACTGGGCTAGTTGAGCTCACCCTTTTTCTTGTTGTTCTATTTTTTCTTCTCAGGAGACGAGAATGTAGCGAGTACGAGTCGGGGGATGTAATGATGGTTCTAGAGAGAATTGTTTAGTAGTCCTCACCATTTTTGTAAAATAATGTATCAATAATTATGATGGGGATTTATTTGTATGTGGATATTGTCTAGACGACAATAGTTTATATGTTGTAATAATAAAGTTGTAGTTATTTCTGTACCATGTATTTGGCGACTCAGAATGGGTTGGATGGAATGGACCTATTTTGGGGGCGTCACATGCCGGGTCAAACCATCAATCTGGGTCAGATGAGTCAGAGCTCGGACACAAGCTACCCAATCCGTCATCATCAAAGATCCTGGAACCATGTCCCCCATAAACTGTGTGGCGCGGGACTGGGCTCCAATAGTATGAGGGAACCACCAATGCTGGAACGTCTCATGAGTACATGGGCCCTCTAATAATGCAAAGTCCTCAACCCCCAATAATGGGATATCAGTGACGGGTGACTGTGATACAGGCCAATGACACCTGGTAGGAGGCAAGATCGGTACACGGATCTCGCCTGTAGTGCTCCTAATAGCACGATCTCCTAAATAGAGCTCTCAGCCTCCATCAGTGAAGAGAAGAACTCTCCTGGTAGAAATCAAATGCTCGACTCTGGTCGGATGTCGATCCCCAAAGCCGATGGTCAAATGCTCCCCTGAATAGGGAATCCACGTAATGGTACCCGCCGTCAGCAACTCCAGCTGCATACAGCAGTGAGTGAATCCCTCAGACATAGGGACCTCAGGCAGAATAGAATGGTGCCACCGTCGTCCTCGTGGATAGGTGTCTAAACCTAACACACTCACAGGACACAAACATGGGAGCCTCTCATAGGCCCAAAACGGCTAACACAATGGCAAAACATCTGCTATCAGTAAACACTCTTAAACTATGAATGAAAAGACAAGAGAAATACTCACCAGCAGAAATGGGTAAAATCCTAGCTAAGCCTCGGTCAAACCCTATGAGCGCATGCGCATGCCCTAGAGGAAATAGGAAAAGGTGTAAGAGCCCCAATCATACTCTCCAATACAGTCCACATCGCGTGTGGCGCTGACCAAAGCGAAAGATACCGTGGAAGAGTTGTCTTCTATGAAGCAGTCTCGAATGATCATCAGGAACAATCACCGCAGAACGCGATCCCTGATCCTGATATCATCAGGCATGGGCTCACTCAATAGCCCGCTCATAGCATTTATGCTTAAAGGACCTAAACGGATAGTCCTGCCTTTGAGTGCTCCCGCCAGAACTCCTAGTAAGGATCGGACGACAGTGGGGGTGATATTCGCCATACAAGGCACTGGCTCCCCT
The DNA here is from genome assembly GCA_020205505.1 of Panax japonicus. Classification (NCBI taxonomy): domain Eukaryota; kingdom Viridiplantae; phylum Streptophyta; class Magnoliopsida; order Apiales; family Araliaceae; genus Panax; species Panax japonicus. Next base: position 72,051,953 of record CM035091.1, read on the forward strand.
CCAAACTCCATACCTATGATAAATCACCAATCCATAGGCATCATCATCACCTCATAATCCAGCAGATGGAGTGACTGAGTCTGATGAAACCATCCCTCAGACAAAGCCCTGAGGTAACCCCAGGGACATCGACGGGGAAGGATGGAGAAGAATGCCCCAAATCCCCACTCATGCACTACCGCTCTGTAGTCAGGATGAAGCGCCTGGTACATGGAGTGAATGTTAAACCAGTTCCCTCGAGGCTGTGTAAATCCTGGAACCTGCATGAAATGCAGATCAACATCATAACCCTTTAATCCTCGTCAATAGGAAAGAAGGAAGATCAAAGTCTAACGCCATACCTCGTTAGCATGCAAGTACATCGATGGATGTCTACCCAAATCACCTAGCAACTCTGGGTTCACCACCTGAATGCTCGGAAGCTCCCTGCAAGGGACATGTGCAGCAAGAGCGGGATCTTCAATCGGAATATCCGCCTTCTCGTCCTCAACGCCTGGAACATCTACCTGGACGAGGTTGTCTGATAGAATGAGGACGAGGCACATCAGAAGCCCTCCGCCGTACGCCAGAAGCAGTCCTGTAAGAACTGCTCGGCTGATCCGGATCCATAATATCTGGACAATAAGTCTCCAAATCACCTCAGAAAGGGTGTGGTTGTTGGGTAAAATCTAGTTACGCACAACACGCAAGTATACGTGGTCAACAAGTAATAAAGTGATAAGTTGAGTATCGTTCCCACAGAGAATTATTTAATAAAAATCACCAAGTACTAACCCGTAACCAACTCAATCTTATTTAAACAAATAAATTATAAACTATATAAATTAACTACTATTCCACTAATTAAATTAAGACTATGAAGAATTAAGATCACAACTTCACTTATTGCTTCATTTAAGTTAACACACTTCTCATCAATTATTCGCTATCCCGAATTGTTAATCAAGAACACGAATGTAGTATTAACCACCTCTCGATGCACTAATACCGTATTAACGTCAATCCACAATTAAGATAGAAATTCATTAAACACCTTAATCAACTAACCCACTATATCTCTATGTGAATTACAATTGAAGAAGGTTGAAGAATAAGTTCTCTATAAGATTACATGCGGCGTCAAGCATATCTCTACCTTAACACTCATCAAGTTTAAGCTACTAACAAAAATCCTGAACACATGTTATCATACTTAGATCTAAATCTATACTTCATCTCTCGAGTTCATATATATTATCACGGTAATTGATGGCCAAGCAATTAAACAATTAAGTCCAAATCACAATAGACAATCCTCTCAATAGAACATAATAATTGATAACGAAGCATATTAAAATAAACTACACAATAAGATCCATTGTAATCTCAAACAAAGAATTTAGTTCATTATTATTGAATTAAAACTAAGAATCCACAATTGAATACACATTAAAAGGTAAAGATAAAAGAAGATGAGAAGAAATAATCTATTGTGTGTAGATTTGACACTCCCTCCTTGCTCCTCCTTTGAATCTTCAATGGTCTCCAAGTTGCTTCAATCTCCAAATCTAATTAGAACTAGTGTTTTTCTCTAATTTACTCAAATCTAATTTAATAGAATGCTCTCTAATCTCCTAATATTCTCTTCTAATCTAAGTTATTCCCCTCCTTTTATAAGCCTTTGTACATGTCTTTAAGTCCTCTTGGAAGTCCTTGAATCAAACAACTCGAAAACAATCCTTTTCGGACTCAAATTCGGACCAAATCCGCTCATTTTCGCGTATACCCAGCCCCGGCTGGGTATTTGCCTTGTAAATATCCAGCCCCAGCTTGCTAGTGATCTGCTAAAGCTCCCAGACACCCAGCCCCGGCTGGGTCCTAAGGCTAAAAACGCCCAGCCCCGGCTGGGTACCAATCTGCCAACAAAATTTTCTGCTGGAACCTCCTCTTCTAAAACTGCCATAACTTCTAAACCGAGAAGAGTTACGAGTTCCGCGACCTATCAAATCGAAGCTATCGACGAGATCTACAACTTTCATTCTTTGAGCTTTGAGAAATAGCGAACGCATAATGGTTGAAATTGGACTGGAAGTGACTACTACGCAAAATGACCACCCAAAACGGTGAAGTTCAACGTCTGTTGGTAGAAATGTCATAACTCTTTCATCTGAACTCCGATGTGAATGATTCAAGATGTTCTAGAAAGCTAAGAAAACGCTCTAAAATATAGTCCAAGCTCCAAGCCAAGAACATGAAATGAACATAAAAGCATAAACGGTGTCCGGATTGCTTTTTCCTTGCATTTTCCTTGCTTTTCCTTCCCAATAATCGCTCACACCGCTTCCAAACGTATAACCTACAAAACGAACACAAAATGCATGAAAAGTAACTAAGACACATGAATAAAAGCAACTAATTCAATTAAAAGATACCGGATAAGTAGGTATAAAACCTATTTATCAAATACCCCCAAACTTAAACCGTTGCTTGTCCTCAAGCAACACAACATAATGCAATGCAATGCAATGGAATGCAATGGAATGCAACTAATCTATATGCCTACAAATCCAACAGTATTGATAGAATCAAATCTATTCACTCGGCCTTAGAGCAATCAAGCAAACACGATAATACTTCATATCAAAACCAATCAATAATTTCCTAGTTAATCATCAAATCTTAAACTGTTATTACTGGTATAGTGCGTGTGTGCTCCACAACAATGTTAACTGATATAAAATCAAATTTAACACATAACAAGTCTCTTCAAAGGCATCATACAGTGTAAACTCAAAAAATTCACGAACAATCTAGATCCAACTAAAGTCAAACATCCACCAAGTTCAAGAGTCCAATCCGGGATACTTATGTTTTACTTTTCATTATGGGGGCTTTTTGCTCTTTCCCCATTTTATTATTTTTTTTTCTTTTTTTTTTACTTTTTAACCATGACTGTGCAATGTCTCATTCCATTAGGCTAACAGTGCTACCCCTTAGCAAGCTTTCGACCAACGACTCCCAGACCATATAAGACCTTAGGGCGCTAGGTTTTAAGATACCCCTTCGGGCGTACTTGCTCAGGTAACAAAGGCCCCGAAACAAAACTAGTCACAATATATTTTTTTTTCATTTTTTTTCTTTTCTTTTTTTTTGAAGCTTATATATCCCAAATTTTTTTCCCCGAACTTAAGTTTTTATTGAACTTTAGTCATCACTACTTATTCTTCTCATTCTTTCATTCAAACTAGCATTATCCTTTAGAGTCCCATTATGTATCAATTTAAACTCAATCAATCAACAAGTTGTTTTTATTGTGCTATCCTTATTATACCAGTTTCAAACAGAAAAAAAAATTTAATTCATAACAAGAAATCACATCAAAGCTCTAATAGTCAGTACGCTACTTGTCTACTCGATCCCATTCTCATCATTGGACAAAATAAACTGTAAATATCAAACAGCTGGACTCATGCAAGATAAACATAGTAACTAACTATTATTTTTGAATTTTTGATTTTTTTTTTGATTTTTTTTTTATAATGAACCTAAACTAAATTAACAACATATGCAAAATAACATAACATAAACTAAACATGCGATAATGAACCTAAACAAAACTCCCCCAAACTTAGCAATTACAATGTCCTCATTGTAATAATATAACGATAAATAGAAGAGAACTTCCCTGTAATCAACTAAGCGTGAGTTGATGGTGGCGATGGCTGCGACGATCATTTTGCTATCCATTGGACCTCCAATACCTGCAATGAAGAGAGACAGCATGGATTAGATTATAAGAGAACTTAATAATCAACTTAATTCCTATCTACTAAATAAACTAGTAAAGCATATAAATATAAAAAATTCATGGGTTGCCTCCCAGTCAGCGCTTGATTTATAGTCTTTCAGCCTGACTTTGTCTGGTCAATGCTATCCAATTCCTCTTCGAAAGTTGAGAAACCCTCCATCCATCGAAAATAATATAGCTTTTGGTAGGTTCCCATTTGTGATAGCCATCAAGTTAAAGTCACCTAGCATGCTTTGTTTATATAAGATTAGATTGAAGAACGTCCAACATCTAGGCGTTTTCTCCATTGTGTCTACGAATATATTCTGGCATTGAGGCTTGTCAGACACAACAATCTCTTCTTCTATCTTCTCCAACTCATCGCACCATGGCTTCGAAGTTGTACTCTCTTTTACGTCACATGGAGTATTGCCAATGACATGACTACCAATTGGACAAGGTTTTGCAAATCTAACCAGATTCTTGAACTGTGGAGGAGAAGTCACTTGAGGCATAAATAACATCGGCTCATCATCGTTGGTTCTCACAATTAGTTCTTCACCGACCTTGTTGTCATTATCCCTACTTGTCTCCTCTTTTTCAACATCTCGAGGCTCATCTAGTTGTAGATTTGGTTCAGGTTCTTCGTCAATTTCGTCATCCATGTCATAAAACCAAGTGTTTGGAGGAAGGTTGCTTACGGCTTTGGTCATTTGCTCTATCTGATCCGCAAGATTTTGAATTGACCTCGCTTGATTACTCATTCTCTCCTCATTTGATGCTATGAACTTGGACACCAATTCCTCTAACCTTGACTTTTCTTTTTCAGTCTCGGAAGCCATGTATTGAGGACCATTGGTTGAGGCAGTGAGGAGTTGTTCCATTCGATTATTAAAATTTTGGGTTGATAACTCCTGACTCATTATCATCTCTTCTTTTTCTGCTATAATCCTTAACATGAATTCCTTGAAATCTGAATTGTCTTCTTGTTGCATTGGAGGTGGATTTGAGAAATTTGATGGATATGTTGGATTTGGAGCAGAGTATTGGTCCTGATAGTTGTAGCTCCATGAAGAATCCGGGTGATACCCCCAAACTTGATGGTAATTATCATATGCATACTGGTTGAGGTATACACCACCTTGTTTTCGCCGCCCAAAACTAACGGTGCATTGATGACTCGGATGGTTGCCAGCACAATAGTGACAGGTAACTGCCGTCCTTCGACTCTGTTGGGCTGCGATAACGTCCAACTTCCTCGAAAGTTCTTCAATTTGTTCTGACATTGCGGAAAGTGTCGTGAGTCTGTCAATCTCCGCTTCTTTTGGTTGAGTCATGTTCGTGTATGGCCAGTGATACGCAAAGTCATCCATGGTACCTGAAAAGAGAGAAATATAGAAAAAGAATTAAAAATAAAAATAAAAATGTTTAAATTAAGACTAATTTGATTGAAGCTAATATTGGTAAAACTGTATTAAACTAATTCCCCGGCAACGGCGCCAAAAACTTGTTGGGTAAAATCTAGTTACGCACAACACGCAAGTATACGTGGTCAACAAGTAATAAAGTGATAAATTGAGTATCGTTCCCACAGAGAATTATTTAATAAAAATCACCAAGTACTAACCCGTAACCAACTCAATCTTATTTAAACAAATAAATTACAAACTATATAAATTAACTACTATTCCACTAATTAAATTAAGACTATGAAGAATTAAGATCACAACTTCACTTATTGCTTCATTTAAGTTAACACACTTCTCATCAATTATTCGCTATCCCGAATTGTTAATCAAGAACACGAATGTAGTATTAACCACCTCTCGATGCACTAATACCGTATTAACGTCAATCCACAATTAAGATAGAAATTCATTAAACACCTTAATCAACTAACCCACTATATCTCTATGTGAATTACAATTGAAGAAGGTTGAAGAATAAGTTCTCTATAAGATTACATGCGGCGTCAAGCATATCTCTACCTTAACACTCATCAAGTTTAATCTACTAACAAAATCCTGAACACATGTTATCATGCTTAGATCTAAATCTATACTTCATCTCTCGAGTTCATATAGATTATCACGGTAATTGATGGCCAAGCAATTAAACAATTAAGTCCAAATCACAATAGACAATCCTCTCAATAGAACATAATAATTGATAACGAAGCATATTAAAATAAACTACACAATAAGATATGTGACGCCCCCAAAATTAGGTATACATCACCCATCTTGAGTCGCCAGATACATGGTACAGAATTCAAATACAACTTACTAATACCAGTGTCGTGTACAATACGACAAAACATAACTGTTAGTTTGAATACAATTATTGTCTACTAGAGAGCATACAAACTCAAAAGGTGTCCTCAATACAATTATTGTCACACTATTTAACAGAATAGTGAGGACTACTAATGCTATCCTCTGGACCATTACTTCGTTCCCCGACTCGTCCCAGCTATATTCTCATTTCCTGAAGAGAACAGTGAAAGAAAGGGTGAGCTCAACTAGCCCAGTAAGAAATATTATGACTAAGATAATGCAGAATAATTTATCATTAGCCTTCAACAGTGTTAAATTGATAAAATATAATAATCATCAAGTTTAACTGCAGCGGAACCAGCAATCCATTAGAAGAGTCAAGTAGAAAATAAAATCTACTATCTTTTATGATTTAAAAGGTTTTTCATCACTGTTATAGCTGAGACTCAGCTTAATAAATATTCCACATCATCGAATCACCCCTGCACTACGGCCAAGGATATTCTTTAGTATCACGACCACAATTATTCAGGCACTACGGCCAAGAATATTTGTGTATTCATTAATGGTCATGATCATGCCAACAACTGTCCATCAATACACTACGGCAAATGAGACTTTTACCACATCATTTGTAACATTACGGTCATGATTATACCGAATAATCCCTGGTCATAATCATACCAAGTCCATCCATGCTCTACAGGCCACAGATGACTTTCAAAAATATAAATAAGAGGATGATGACAATTTTATAAGAATTCAATAAAACAAGTTCAAGAATTATTTTATCCAGAAATTATTAACGTCCAAATTGTCAACACGATACTGTTTTGTGGTGTAAAATTCAAGAATGATCAGAAGAATATTTTCATGAAAGGATACTGGATGAAGCGCAAATATCAAGGATATTCCACTAATTTCATGGAGTATAGAAGTCAAAGTTTTATCCAACTGAGTAATACCGAATACAATAACAAAAGATATCACCATGTATGCGATAGAGACCGCACAAACAGGTTATTCCAGCAGAATAATAATAACGGAACCAGGTCAGGTGAAATTCACACCGACAGGATGTTCCAACAGAATAATAAATGCGGAATAATAAATGATGGAACCAGGTCCGGCGTATAGCACAGACAGGATATTCCGACAGAAATGTAAAGACAGAATAGTAAATGGAACCAGGTCCGGCGTATAGCACAGACAGGATATTCCGACAGAATAATAGAAGAATGTCACCAAGTATAGGGTAAACCGCGTATACAGGTTATTCCGACAGAATAATAAGAAATGGAATAACGTAAGGATTTCACCAAGTATAGGGTATACCGCGTATACGGGTCATGTATAGGGTATGCCACTTTTACAGGTTATTCCAACAGAGTAACAAAGAATGGAATAACATAAGTTCTCTTCAAGAAGAAAGAAGTACAACAAATAATATTCCCTACCTTAGAAGAACTGGATATAAGTGAAGTAGCAGAAAACTCTTCTTCTTTCTCTCTTATTCTCTATACTTTCTCTCTCTATAGCTTGAACGAATTCGTAAGAAATAATGAAGGAATAAGCTTTCTATTTATAGAAAAACTGAGGGTGGCTCTTGGTCTTAACGAAGGGTCAAAATGACTCTTGGTAATATTGAAGAGACAACTACTATTTGCGAAAGGGTAATTAACCCTTGGAACACCGAAGAGGCAGTTAACTCTTGGTAATATTGAAGGGACAACTACTATTGACGAAGGTAATTACTATTGACGAAGTTAATTACTATTTACGAAGGTAATTACTATTTACGAAGGTAATTACTATTTACAAAAATAATTACTATTTACAAAAGTAATTACTATTTACGAAGGTAATTACTATTTACGAAGGTAATTACTATTTACGAAGGTAATTACTATTTACGAAAATAATTACTATTTACAAAAGTAATTACTATTTACGAAAGAGACTCTTAGATGACGACATATGGCCCCCCATAAATAATTAAACTTATCACCAACGTCTAATAATATACTCTTTATATACATCAAGGATTGAATAAAAAAATTACCAGAAATCATTTTATTTTTAATCAACACATAATTAATCTTTCAACAATTATTAATCATTATAACTTGTCGTCTCAATTATTGTTTAAATAATATAACATATTATACAGATGATACTGTGACAATAATTGAATCAATAATATAAGAGATATGATGCAGCAATTACTGTAACAATAATTGAGTATAGCTGAATGACTTTTCACGTAAGCATCAATAATCAATACCGTGTGCTACTATGCAACAACGCGTATTACTGTACTTTTACTACCGAGTAGTTCAACAGTATTAACGGTAACACCTCCGCCGTTATTTTCATAAAGTATTTTTGTCGTTTTCTCAATCCGACAATAATTCCATTGTGGGGTCCACCAATGATTGTACCGTCGTACGAATATTCCCCGACAAAAAGAATATTCCCCGACCAAACGAATATTTTATAACAACTTGCGTACTTTGCAACATTTATAAATATTACCCACAACTATAATATTATATCAAATCCACACCATAATTTTCAAAAATATAATTCGAGAAAATTAAATATTTATTCATAAAATCTGGGGTCTCACAATCTCCCCTCCTTAAGAAATTTCGCCCTCGAAATTTACGTACGTACCTGGTATGCCGAACATGTGAGGATACCTTGACTTCACTTCAAATTCTAACTCTTGAGATATAACTTTTGAGTGTTGAATACGATTCTTCTTATCCAAGATTGTAACACGTATCTCTTCAAACGTTAAATCATCCGCTATCTCGTCCGGTTCTAAATTAATAATGTGGTTCGAATCGTCCACATATTTACGTAACATCGATACGAGAAAAAAAAAATGTTCTGAACACGCAACATACTTGGCGGTAAAATGAGTCTATAAACCACAGTTCCTACTCAATCGAGGATTTCAAATGGGCCAATTAAATCAAGCTTTTAGACTTCCTCTATTCGTCAATTCTTGCTTCTAGAATAACGCCCTCTTGAACCTTCTTAATTCTTCACATTCATCAGCTCTGAGTGTGTAGCTTGAGCGGCTTTAACTTTATCGATTAAAGTCGATTCTACTTGTATATTCGTTATCTTCACGTGAGTTCGTATATTCGCACTTGTAAACGCATACGATCTTCTACTCACACGTCAGCTACCATGTTCGCTTTCCCACGATAATATTGCATGGTACGATCGTAATCTTCAACAGCTCGAGCCAACATCTTTGGCACGTTATACGTTCTTTTTAGGTGAAGAAAATATTTGAGGGTTTAAGAAATGGGTTTTGTACTGGGGTCAATAGAAAATTCGATTTCACGCTCCAGGGTAGGCTAAGAAGTCTTCAAGAATACGTCAGAAAATTTATTAACACTAGAAATATCATTCAAAATTGTGACCCTCATCCAAGACTTGGATAACACTTCACATTGATACCTATCAACTTGTCATCGTCATTCACGACGTCTCCTACGGAAAGTCTGTCTTTGGTGCATTCCACATAAGGAAGTCAACAATGAAAGGACTGGGGCTCTTTATTTATGGCTTGAAATGACAATGATTGACTTTAGTGGTTTAGTTGCTTGAATTCGCATAACAGGTTGGTTAGGAATATGAAAGCTAACAACCTTACGAAAAGCATGATGAGTAGTTAACCAATCGATTTCTAAAATCGCATCAAAGGCAAGTATTTTCAAAGAGATAAGATTGACAGGTAACGTGAAAGTGTCGATTTGAATCAAACGAGATTTATAAATAGTGGAGGTAACGAAAGTTTCTCGGAGTTAACTTTAAACATTGAACACAACTAGGTGAAATAAAAGAGTGAGTAGAACCGGTATCTAACATGGTATAGACTTCGCAAGAGTTTGTAATTAACTTACCCGTAATAACTTCGTTCGGGTTTCGCAACAAATGCTCTTATTTAAACTATCGGATTTGGTTTTGCTATAGAGTATATTCCACCTTTAGTTGCTTTGTCGCATTCCTGATCCATGATTCGAATCATTATTCTCCGATCCATATCGAATTGGGGTTGACCGTTATGCACAGGATAATGCTGAATTCGATGTTGGATTCTCCCAATTGTTGTCCAAAAAGCAAAATCCATTTCATCTATTTTAGCTTTATTAGATCGGACGTCTTTTTCTACACTATCAACGCGTCGTGCGGCTGTTACCCACGCATCATCTATTCTTCTTCGTTCAGTTGTTTCTGCTTTCATCAGAACTTTGATCAGTGCGTTCTCAGATTCCAGCTCTAATATCTTATACTCTGCCAAAGAGTGCTTCTGTTCAAGCATCGCACATCGGGTGACACAATTTTGAATTGTTGTATCTCTTTGTTCCACGACCGCCTGCCGTTCTTCAGCCTGCTCTTCTAACTCATGAACACGATTTGTAATTCTAAGTTTCGATTATAAAATTCGTCTAACCAATTCTCTTCAGGTTCCTCTTCTTCGTCTTCTTCCTCTTCCTCCTCACTCTCAGCTGCTACCTCTGCAACTAGCTCGGGTGCAACTATTAGTTCTTCATTCACCACGTAAATATCTCTAATTTGTCCTTCGTCTAACACCGCATTATCCTGATTAGTGATTAAAGGTGTCTCGACGGTCTCATTCACTCCATTGTGAACATTTTCAGCTGCCATTTCCAAACACTGCCACAAAACAAGGATTAGATAACATATCACATATTATCCCTATACTATGACCGACCAATTAAATAACAAATAAACTTAAGTAGGTCATACTAGCGAAGGAATTCCCCGTCTCTCCCCTCCTAGTTCTAGTCTCACATCTTAGCCAGGGATCATATCCCTAAGCTCTGATACCAACTGTGACGCCCCCAAAATTAGGTATACATCACCCATCTTGAGTCGCCAGATACATGGTACAGAATTCAAATACAACTTACTAATACCAGTGTCGTGTACAATACGACAAAACATAACTGTTAGTTTGAATACAATTATTGTCTACTAGAGAGCATACAAACTCAAAAGGTGTCCTCAATACAATTATTGTCACACTATTTAACAGAATAGTGAGGACTACTAATGCTATCCTCTGGACCATTACTTCGTTCCCCGACTCGTCCCAGCTATATTCTCATTTCCTGAAGAGAACAGTGAAAGAAAGGGTGAGCTCAACTAGCCCAGTAAGAAATATTATGACTAAGATAATGCAGAATAATTTATCATTAGCCTTCAACAGTGTTAAATTGATAAAATATAATAATCATTAAGTTTAACTGCAGCGGAACCAGCAATCCATTAGAAGAGTCAAGTAGAAAATAAAATCTACTATCTTTTATGATTTAAAAGGTTTTTCATCACTGTTATAGCTGAGACTCAGCTTAATAAATATTCCACATCATCGAATCACCCCTGCACTACGGCCAAGGATATTCTTTAGTATCACGACCACAATTATTCAGGCACTACGGCCAAGAATATTTGTGTATTCATTAATGGTCATGATCATGCCAACAACTGTCCATCAATACACTACGGCAAATGAGACTTTTACCACATCATTTGTAACATTACGGTCATGATTATACCGAATAATCCCTGGTCATAATCATACCAAGTCCATCCATGCTCTACAGGCCACAGATGACTTTCAAAAATATAAATAAGAGGATGATGACAATTTTATAAGAATTCAATAAAACAAGTTCAAGAATTATTTTATCCAGAAATTATTAACGTCCAAATTGTCAACACGATACTGTTTTGTGGTGTAAAATTCAAGAATGATCAGAAGAATATTTTCATGAAAGGATACTGGATGAAGCGCAAATATCAAGGATATTCCACTAATTTCATGGAGTATAGAAGTCAAAGTTTTATCCAACTGAGTAATACCGAATACAATAACAAAAGATATCACCATGTATGCGATAGAGACTGCACAAACAGGTTATTCCAGCAGAATAATAATAACGGAACCAGGTCAGGTGAAATTCACACCGACAGGATGTTCCAACAGAATAATAAATGCGGAATAATAAATGATGGAACCAGGTCCGGCGTATAGCACAGACAGGATATTCCGACAAAAATGTAAAGACAGAATAGTAAATGGAACCAGGTCCGGCGTATAGCACAGACAGGATATTCCGACAGAATAATAGAAGAATGTCACCAAGTATAGGGTAAACCGCGTATACAGGTTATTCCGACAGAATAATAAGAAATGGAATAACGTAAGGATTTCACCAAGTATAGGGTATACCGCGTATACGGGTCATGTATAGGGTATGCCACTTTTACAGGTTATTCCAACAGAGTAACAAAGAATGGAATAACATAAGTTCTCTTCAAGAAGAAAGAAGTACAACAAATAATATTCCCTACCTTAGAAGAACTGGATATAAGTGAAGTAGCAGAAAACTCTTCTTCTTTCTCTCTTATTCTCTATACTTTCTCTCTCTATAGCTTGAACGAATTCGTAAGAAATAATGAAGGAATAAGCTTTCTATTTATAGAAAAACTGAGGGTGGCTCTTGGTCTTAACGAAGGGTCAAAATGACTCTTGGTAATATTGAAGAGACAACTACTATTTGCGAAAGGGTAATTAACCCTTGGAACACCGAAGAGGCAGTTAACTCTTGGTAATATTGAAGGGACAACTACTATTGACGAAGGTAATTACTATTGACGAAGTTAATTACTATTTACGAAGGTAATTACTATTTACGAAGGTAATTACTATTTACAAAAATAATTACTATTTACAAAAGTAATTACTATTTACGAAGGTAATTACTATTTACGAAGGTAATTACTATTTACGAAGGTAATTACTATTTACGAAAATAATTACTATTTACAAAAGTAATTACTATTTACGAAAGAGACTCTTAGATGACGACATATGGCCCCCCATAAATAATTAAACTTATCACCAACGTCTAATAATATACTCTTTATATACATCAAGGATTGAATAAAAAAATTACCAGAAATCATTTTATTTTTAATCAACACATAATTAATCTTTCAACAATTATTAATCATTATAACTTGTCGTCTCAATTATTGTTTAAATAATATAACATATTATACAGATGATACTGTGACAATAATTGAATCAATAATATAAGAGATATGATGCAGCAATTACTGTAACAATAATTGAGTATAGCTGAATGACTTTTCACGTAAGCATCAATAATCAATACCGTGTGCTACTATGCAACAACGCGTATTACTGTACTTTTACTACCGAGTAGTTCAACAGTATTAACGGTAACACCTCCGCCGTTATTTTCATAAAGTATTTTTGTCGTTTTCTCAATCCGACAATAATTCCATTGTGGGGTCCACCAATGATTGTACCGTCGTACGAATATTCCCCGACAAAAAGAATATTCCCCGACCAAACGAATATTTTATAACAACTTGCGTACTTTGCAACATTTATAAATATTACCCACAACTATAATATTATATCAAATCCACACCATAATTTTCAAAAATATAATTCGAGAAAATTAAATATTTATTCATAAAATCTGGGGTCTCACAAGATACATTGTAATCTCAAACAAAGAATTTATTTCATTATTATTGAATTAAAACTAAGAATCCACAATTGAATACACATTAAAAGGTAAAGATAAAAGAAGATGAGAAGAAATAATCTATTGTGTGTAGATTTGACACTCCCTCCTTGCTCCTCCTTTGAATCTTCAATGGTCTCCAAGTTGCTTCAATCTCCAAATCTAATTAGAACTAGTGTTTTTCTCTAATTTACTCAAATCTAATTTAATAGAATGCTCTCTAATCTCCTAATATTCTCTTCTAATCTAAGTTATTCCCCTCCTTTTATAAGCCTTTGTACATGTCTTTAAGTCCTCTTGGAAGTCCTTGAATCAAACAACTCGAAAACAATCCTTTTCGGACTCAAATTCGGACCAAATCCGCTCATTTTCGCGTATACCCAGCCCCGGCTGGGTATTTGCCTTGTAAATATCCAGCCCCAGCTTGCTAGTGATCTGCTAAAGCTCCCAGACACCCAGCCCCGGCTGGGTCCTAAGGCTAAAAACGCCCAGCCCCGGCTGGGTACCAATCTGCCAACAAAATTTTCTGCTGGAACCTCCTCTGCTAAAACTGCCATAACTTCTAAACCGAGAGGAGTTACGAGTTCCGCGACCTATCAAATCGAAGCTATCGACGAGATCTAGAACTTTCATTCTTTGAGCTTTGAGAAATAACGAACGCATAATGGTCTAAATTGGACTGGAAGTGACTGCTACGCAAAATGACCACCCAAAACGGTGAAGTTCAACGTCCGTTGGTAGAAATGTCATAACTCTTTCATCTGAACTCCGATTTGAATGATTCAAGATGTTCTGGAAAGCTAAGAAAACGCTCTACAATATAGTCCAAGCTCCAAGCCAAGAACATGAAATGAACATAAAAGCATAAACGGTGTCCGGATTGCTTTTTCCTTGCATTTTCCTTGCTTTTCCTTCCCAATAATCGCTCACACCGCTTCCAAATGTATAACCTACAAAATGAACAAAAAATGCATGAAAAGTAACTAAGACTCATGAATAAAAGCAACTAATTCAAGTAAAAGATACCGGATAGTAACTAACATTTACTATGTTGAATATTTTTTATCAAATCATTTGTGCATACATAATCACTACTATGTGTTTAGATGCATTTCGTGCGATATCTCACAATCTAAGGGACAAAATCGGAAAAAAATACATGCATACGTTACCAGGATAGTATAGAACACTTTTACGATGACAGAATTTACAGAAAGGCAACCCGAACTCAGCAGATCTGAAGATGGCTCACATTTTTTTCTAAGTGAAACAAGTTGAAAGTGACTTGTGTGACCAATCTGCTAGAATTTATCATCCACGATTGGCTGTAGGCCCACCTGCAGCTACAGTAGGTGTACCTACGGCACCCCTATATGGGTCCCACCCCTCCTGCTCGGTCCAGTTCGAGTTGCAAAGGAGTTCTCACTGTCTGAAAAGATCAAATTGAGAATAAAAATGTCACGCGATTGAGCAAAATAGTATACAATCACTACTAGAATACTGGGCAACTGAAACCAATTTTTTGAGACGGACTAAGTTCCGTCTCTAATTCTAGTAATTTGAGACGGACTTAGAAACCGAAATTTTGCTATGTCTCGACATGATTTGGAAGTAAAATACCGAGACGGATTCTGAAACCACAAGCATCGTCTCTAATTTTAGAAACGGGATTAGAGACGGATTTAACCGTCTCAAAAAGTAAGTATTATTTAGAAAATTATAAACTCGTTTTTGAAACAGATTTGAGACCAACTGTGCTCGTCTCAGATTAATAATTAAAAAAAGAAATAAATATTTAAATTTGAAACGGATTAGAGACCGAATTTGAAATGGTTTGAGTCGGATTTGAGACGGCAATTTTCCGTATCTAAATTCCTGTTTTGAGACGGATTTTGAGACGGGCATAATTAGCGACGCGACCAACTGACACGGCCAAATTCCGTCTCAAAATCCGTCTCAATATCGATTTTGAGACGGATTTTGCTGTATTTGAGACGGATTTTGTTCGTCTCAGATGCCCAGATTTTTGGTAGTGAATCCTGGTCTTCTCATATGAGACTTTGAATATGTACATCACTCATTGGTAGTCGCCTGAACACAAGGTATACTATGCCGATGACCTCAGTTGTCATGAATCGCATACGATAATACCTTATACAGGTCCAATGCCGCCGACTCCAGGTCGTTACACTACGTATATTCCCCGACGGGGGTTACAACGTAGGTCCCCAGCGGGGGTTACAACTGTAAATCCTCGGTGGGGGTTACAACACGTTTATCCGTTGACTTGTTAATCGACAAAGTTCAAGCAGCCTTGACGTTATTTCAACCGATGGCAAGTAAACCCATTGAAGCCTTGGGAACCGTTCGGTATTTGCGTACGTACTCATGCGTCCCCAGTAGATCCCCGACGGAGGTTACAATGTATATCTCCGATAGGAGTACTAATACATGCTCAACCGTTGACACATATATCAATAAAGGTCAATCAACCCTGACGTTATTTCAACCGATAGCGATTAAACCTAACAAAGCTATAGACCTATTCAAGGTTTTTATACCCACCTGCTCGTATTCCCCAGTGGATCCCCGGCGGGGGTCACAATACAATGCTTCGTTGATCTACACGACAGCGAAGGTCAAGCAACCTTGACAATCTCCTCACAGAGTCTCATCTGTTGATTCGCACGTCAGCAAAGGTCAAGCAGCCTTGACAGTATATCCCACCGGATTTTCCAGTCGTTGATTCACATGACGGTGAAATAAATGTCAACAAAGGTCAGGCATCCCTGACAGTGTTTGCTGTTGGCAGTAAATCCAACAGAATCTTGACATGACATGCCGATACCAACCCGGAAAGGTCAATGTTATCAAAGAGGATAGATGATGGAATATGTTATACACATCCTCAAACATATCAAGCTTTATCCCCACAGATCTCTTGCACATAAGAGGTACCTCTTCAGGATCAAGTCGTTATCAAGAACGTATGAATTTGGTGATAACTCCAACATCAACATCCTAACAGATTCGGCTTACACATCAAATCTGGTCGGCATTGTCAATCCCCAGTTGAAGCAACAGGGATCCCGTAGTCATCCCCAGCATGTTGGGCTATGACCCCGTACAAATGCATCAAAAATTTGCATCATTTTGCTATCCATAGTACCACATTCATCTTATTGTGTTTCAAGTGTCTAGGATTCTTTATCCTACCCATGCATCGCCATGCATGAATATGATAAAGAGGGACATCTGTAGACACTCAAAATTTTCTGTACTACTATTACTAACATTACAGGAGGATAGATTCGTCTTTTAAGAGACAACCCTGAAAGACGATCTGAATCCATACCGGATACTACCGAAAGTTTAGCATCAACCCCGGATTGTAATCTGGGAGTAACAAATCCAACCTCGGATGTAACCCCGAGGCCTACAGATACAATACCGGCACCACCAGAGAAGACCGATAAATCTCAGAGATAACCCCGAGGTATCCAGTCTCAGTCCCTAACCTTGGGAATAACCACTAACCTTGGTGATAATTCCAAGGAATGCAGTTTTGGCGATAACCCCGAAAATGCTTGTTTCAAATGCGACCAGCTTCAATCTCAGCGCTCACTAATGAGATACATTGCACCAGCCCGACAATAACATCGGGGAGGCAGGCACACCTCAAAGATGACAATGATTTCTTTTAACAATTGCAGCAGTCCAATATCAGCGAAGTCTGAGCAACGTCTACTTTATCAGCCCAATCCGGCGATAACATCGTTGAGGGGAAACATCGTCATCTCGTCAAACACGATGCCACATCACGTCTCTACGTAACGATGTCCCATAAGGCTAACCAATCTCGAGTGACTATTGTGCAGGGTAACAGATGAAAGTTGAAGCTTGAAGACCGGAGGGCACCGTCCCATCTTCAGAGACTTAGTACAAACTCTACTCCCATGTTATCGTACAAACTCTCGACAACGGCGGTCCGAAATAGGTCATGTATACCTCAAACGGATGCCCGGATTGCACTTCTGAAAGCTCGAATGGACATTACAGTGCCCGCGTGCACGTGCTTCGAGACGACTCAACCCGCACAACCCGGGTCGACCTGGGTTGCCTCTGGTACACCTGCGGTTAATATGCCTAAAAATAGAGGGCTTGGAGTGCTGATTTTTAAGAGAAAAAAGACGGGGAAACCCTGCACAATTTGCTCTGCACTCGCCCTACAGTGTATTTTCCCTCTTTTAAACACTAGTGAGCTCATATATAGCCTCTTTTGTACCCACAAAAGCCCGTGTTTACCCACTCTAAAGATATAGAAGCCTTCTCACACACTTTAGAGTCTTTCTCTTCATCTTTGCACACACCCTTCTACACGTTGAGAGTCGTGTTGCTTGCTTTTGCCCGGACTTCAGTCCGTGGTTTCATTTCAGTCTTTATATATATAGATATTATATATATTTACATATATATTGACTAACATTATCGAGTTATGCCTCGATTGAGCCTAGACTTCGGTCTGGAGCGTTTATTCGCTTTTATATATATATTTATATTTATATTTATATATATGAACTGTGGTCGGACTTTGTTCGATGAGCCTAGACTTTGGTCTGGTGTATTTACTTGCTTTTTTTTATATATATATATATATATATATATATATATATATGAACTGTGGTGAGCCTAGACTTCGGTCTGGTGCGTTTACTCGCTTTTATATATATATATATATATATATATATATATATGAACTGTGGTCAAAATTTGTTCGATGAGCCTGAATTTTACATCTGGTGCATTTATTGCTTATATATATATATATTGTCCCACCTGGAGTTTACTTCGTGGTGGTTGATCGCTTTTACAGCTTTCTTTACATTTCGTCCTGCCCGGAGTTTACTTCGTGGCAGTTGACCGTATTAACAGCTTTATTTATATTTCTGATCCCCCATGGAGGTGCTTCGTGGTTGGTGATCCTGTCTGTATATATATATATATATATATATATATATATATATATATATATATATATATATATATATATATATATGAACTGTGGTCGGACTTTGTTCGATGAGCCTGAATTTTACATCCGGTGCATTTATTGCTTATATATATATATATATATATATATATATATATATATATATATATATATATATATATATATATATATATATTGTCCCACCTGGAGTTTACTTCGTGGTGGTTGATCGCTTTTACAACTTTCTTTACATTTCGTCCTGCCCGGAGTTTACTTCGTGGCAGTTGACCGTATTAACAGCTTTATTTATATTTCTGATCCCCCATGGAGGTGCTTCGTGGTTGGTGATCCTGTTTGTATATATATATATATATATATATATATATATATATATATATATATATATATATATATATATATATATATATATATATATATATATATATATATATATATATATATATTTACAGCTTTTATATATATATACATGCTTACTGCATTCATATAAACTGTGTTATCTTGTGAGCCTAGGAATCATGTGATCACAGATTCATCCTATTGAATCTAGATTCGGTTCCCGTGATGGACATTTTCAGCTGTAAGCGGCTTGTAAATTATTTTGTGATGTCTGAATTTCCTCAGATGGTTTCCATACCCACGAGGAAGTCGGCATTATTTTTGTATATTATTTTTGTACGGATGTCTCGCATCCGTCAAATAAAATCAATCTAGCCCATCACTTAATAAAAAATGGGAGTGTAAAAGGTCTCAATTCCTATTGAGCATCAGGGTTTGAAAAACCTCTTTTATAAAACATCACTGCAATATCTTGCTAAAAACTGAATTTTTACATAAATTCAAACCCTGTGTATATAGGTTCGAACGAGGCCTCAGCACAACTTCCATATAATAGCACATTGACCCATCCACACACACATTTAGATAATAGTTTATTGAAAAGAGGCGGTCATTGTGGTAACACGGATGTTGGGGGGTGCCTAACACTTTCCCCCCACATAACCAAGTCCACGGACCCTAAACGTGTAAGACCCCAACTTTTATAAATAAATATGAATTTTCTATAAATATTATTTTTGAATATTATGGAGTAAATTTGATATAATGTTATAGTTGTGGGTAATATTTATAAATTTTGCAAAGTAAGCAAGTTGTTATAAAATATTCGTTTGGTCGGGGAATATTCTTTTTGTCAGGGAATATTCGTACAACGGCACAATCATTGGTGGACCCCACAACGAAATTATTGTCGGATTGAGAAAACAACAAAAATACTTTATGAAAATAACGTCGGAGGTGTTACCGTTAAAACTGTTGAACTACCCGATAGTAAAAGTACAGTAATACGCGTGGTTGCATAGTAGCACACGGTATTGATTATTGATGCTTACATGAGAAGTCACTGAACTATACTCAATTATTGCTACAGTAATTGCTGCATCATATCTCTTATATTATTGATTCAATTATTGCCACAGTATCATCTGTATAATATGTTATATTATTAAATCAATAATTGAGACGACAAGTTATAAATGATTAATAATTGTTGAAAGATTAAATATGTGTTGATTACAAATAAAATGATTTGTGGAAATATTTATTCAATCCTTGATGTATATAAAGAGTGTATTATGAGACGTTTGTGGTAAGTTTGGTTATTTTATGGGGGGGGGGCATATGTCATCATCTAAGAGTCTCTTCGTCAATAGTAATTACCTTTTTCAATAGTAATTACCTTCGTCAATAGTAATTACCTTCATCAATAGTAATTACCTTCGTCAATAGTAATTACCTTCATCAATAGTAATTACCTTCGTCAATAGTAATTACCTTCGTCAATAGTAACTACCTTTACCAGACGTCAAACCACTTGCCGTTTCATATTATAGGCGTCGAACCAATTGTCGTTTCACATTACAGGCATCAAACCACTATACTTTTCACATCACTAGTCGTCAAGCCACTTGCCTTTTCACATTTCAAGTGCTAAGCTAGAAATCTTCTATAAATAGAGGCCTAGTGCTTCATTATTTTTCACGAATTCATTCAAGCTATAGAGAGAGAAAGTATAGAGAGAATAAGAGAGAAAGAAGAAGAGTATTCTGTTACTACACTACTGCAGTATTCAATCTACTACTAATGTAAGGGGTGTTATTCTTTCTTATTCATGAAGAGAACTGTTGTTATTCCATTGCTTATTATTCTGTTTGAATAACCTGTATACGCGGTTTACCCTATACTTGGTGACATTCTTCTATTATTCTGTTGGAACATCCTGTCTGTCTGTTTTACACCGGACCTGTAACGCCCCGAGAAAATCAGATTTTTGAGAATTAAATTTTTATTTTTATTAAATGAATTTAATTAATTATTTATGGAGCAAGCTAATCGAAGGTCGTTGTCTGACCTAGAAATGTCAGAACATCGTAGGATTTTGGCTATGTGATAGAATTAAAGTGTTTGAATTTCCAAGACGAAAATAAAAGCTTTCCGAGAAATTTTCTGAAAAACACTATTCGCGCATTTCTGCTCGGGAATTATTTTTGAACTTCCGAGAAATACGTAACGATAGAATATCGACATGAGATGGAATATCCAATAATATTTCAGTTATGGAAAACGTAATATTTTGCCTGTGGACTTAAAAACCTAACATTTAAGGAAAATGATTTACGAAGAGGGAATGTAATGCGATTAATGAAATAAAACAATGAGCGTATAATAAAAGGTATTATACAAAGTAATGAATATAAGTATGATACGAGGTATTATACGAATATGTATGAATGATAGTATATCGTATATGTTGAATGGTATGCGAGAGGAATACGAGATGAATACGCAATTATACGTTATAAGGCTTTAAGCTCAATGTAGTGAATTTGTAGGATTGTGTAGGAAATATTAAAGTCCAATGTGAATTGATAAAGCCCAAAGGTAAGAATGGTTAAGTCCAATATAAGTAATTAATGTGCAAGCCCAAATGAATAAGCTAAGATTAATTAAAATAAGGCCCAAGGTAAATATCCAATGCGTTAGGGGATGGTTTAAACCAATGGGGCAACCCATGGATAATCCAAGGTGATGAACAAGCAAACTTAGAGACTAAGTTAGTGTGGTGATCACACAAAGTGCTTATAAGTGATGACAAAGTAAACTTAAGGGCTAAGTGTTGTGGGGATCAGGTAGACTTAATGATTAAGTAAGTGTGATGGCCAAGTATATGTGGTAAGCAAGCAAAAAAGTGTGGAGAGCAAGTTTACTTAAGAGCTAGGTAATGAATAGTAAGGAGGTGGATGGATTAAAGACTAAACTACCCTAACTTAGGATTTCTTATAAATAGCAAGCTTTGTAATTCATTTGTGGGTTGTTATATTTTCATCCAACTTAAGGTTGAGAGCTTATTTACTTGAGAGAATAAGCACATAAAAGCTAGACTTCTATTGTTAGTTTTTCCACCAAACCTAGGCAAAATGACCCGCGCCGCGGCATGGAATAGTAACCGAGCACACTGCAAGAGTTCGCTATAGCGCGACCATTAACACTGAGACTCGCACCGCAGCGCCGAGTCCGAATTTTGAGCAATAAGTGGTGACACCGCAGCGCGGCATCAAGTGCAATAGCCGGCGCTGCAGCGCCAGCCTTAAAACTTAGACAATAAAGAATGGTTACAAGTGGAACATAAAGGGAAATTGTTTAGTAACGAACAAAGGGACTTAATAAAATATTAATAAGTCATAATTAAAACTCAAGTATGATTACTTAGGGTTAAAAAAAGCCAATTGAAGATGAACGTGAACGATATGCAATAAGTATACTTAACCAATGACGATCGAGTTTCGGATGATAACGTAAGGACGTTAGTATGCCGTGAGGAAGGATAATTAACTTGAACTGAGTTGTACTAATGAAATAACTTCACTTAAGTTATGGAAGAGACAGAAGTCGGTAAGAATGATGTAAAGAATGACGGAAAGCCGGAACCAATAATAACAAATCTAATACGGGATTAGATTGAGAAGTAGGGTAAGATTCTTTAGGAACTATGTATGTTCATTCATGACCTAATGTGGTATATTATGTGATTATGTATTATAGAGATTGTAAAGACTCAAAGGAACCGTAATTATACTGTAGCAGACGCTGAAGGCAAGTTTTTCTTAAACGCTTGTCTAACCTTCGTGTTAGCCAGGTTTTCAAATGATTCAAATTATGAGATGCATGTATGGTTTCAAAAAAAGAGTCGATGCCAGTTTTAGCTCGGCTAGACTAATCGTGATAGATTGATTGAACTGTTTACAAGTCTTTCAATATAGAATTGCTAACGCTATCCTACGCCAACTATTTGGTACGGATTCATGGTAAGCCTGAATATGTATAAACAAATGTATTTTAATTGAGTATTCGATGGGCACGTGAGGTTGCCACAACTTAAACATACAGACATTTAATGGATGTAGTGTTGATCAACATAGAGTACTATAGGCTGATCACCTAGAAGTGCTCGTAAGATATGCCAGGACTTAAGGACTTCGTGCCGGGTTGTCCTTTTTAAGGAAACTATAAGACGTTCACGTCTTGAACTAGAATTGATGATTTACAGAATATTGTTATTGCAAAACGTTTTGAAAGAAAAGGAAAGCTATTTTGAATTATTGATAGTACTTCGTAACTATCATCCAGTTATTGAAGATATATGATTCTTATGTTTCAAGCATGCTTTTAAAAATGAAATTGTTGTACTTGCTGAGCTTGTTATGCTCATTCTTGCTTGAACCATATGAATGCAGTTTAGACCGAATGGACCGAAGGATTCAACAAGGATAAAGAGAAGGCTAAAGCGACGTTGTAGATTACCTATGTAATAGTATAGGTTTGTAATGATAATATTTGATATTATGACAAGAACAAATGTAACAGTTATAAAGAACATTGGGAATGGTAGTATTGTGTTAGAATATATATGAGACATTCGTTCTTTTGAGGCATTTTAATTGAATATTTGTGTGAACTGTAGCACCGTGGAGCACCATATGTCGGGTTGGAAGAGACACGGATTTGGGGGCGTCACAGGTTGGTATCAAAGCATTAGGTTATAAAACTTAAGGGGGGAAGAACCTTATGCTAATAACCTCGTTAAGGAAGAGAAGTTCAATGGAAGAAAAAAAAACTTGAGCTTTACTTGAGTTGAATGAATCAATAAGGTATTGAGGAAACTCAGTACCGAAAGATTTAAAGATGGAAAGTAACCCTAAATAAATTAAATGTGATTTGTACTTATACGATTATATGTTATGTACTAATCAACATATGTGTTATTGTAGGATGTCGATCGATAGCTTGATGTATAGAGATATACACGCGGTGAGGGAAGAGCTTGTGAACCAAGTAGAGCCTGTACCCATGCCAGTGGCGGAGGTACCAATAGTGATTCTAGCGGAGTCAGAGGCAGAGGAGTACTTTTCTCAGGAAGACTACTCAGAGAGAGAGATGGATATATCATCATACCTTAGTATGATGAATGATATGGAGGAAGAAAGAGAGGTAACATCAGTTACTACGGTGGTACCTACATTGGAGTCATCACCTCCAGATACAATGGAAGCATTGTATCTGGCAGCGCTTGACAAGAATGTGCAACTAAGTGCAGTTGTGCAGAAACAGAATGAAGAGATTAGTGCTCTTTATGTAGCGAAGGAGTCTGCAGAAGCAGATTTTGAGTCAGAGCATGATGAGAAGGTGTTCATGATAAATAAGGCTAGGAATTTTAAGGCGGAGGCCGATGAGCTTTGTAGAGAACTGGGGAGAAGGACCGGAAGATAGCACGGATGTTTTACATCCATGAGAGTGCACATAAGGATTTCAAGTTGAAGGCTGCTTGTTATTCCAATGAGTCAGGACAAACCCGTCATACTATTAGTCGGGATACTGTAGCGGCAATTGTGAATGAGAAGCATGAGGATGTTGTTATGCATTATTAGAACGTTAGAGTTATAAACATGGGTGTAGTGATATAAAACCCTCTTATAAAAGGGTAGTTTTTTTGTAAATCCCAACTTTTGTGAAGTTCTATTGCGGGATAAAAATGTAATAGCTTCTGGCTATGAACGTAAATTGTAAATAGTTTCAAACTATAAAGAAGCATATGTATATAATGAAGTTTTCATGGAAATGATTTGTTATGATGTGATTTGGTATGTGGCGATTAATAACGAAGTAAGTAAATAGATAATAATGAAATTTTATTTAATCTAAAAATGTTGCCAGGGAGAAGATAATGTAATAAGGAAGCGGAATCACATAATGATAATTAATGGGGTCAAAACAACCCTATGCAAGAGTTCGTTAAGTTATTAACGGCTGTATTTACCCAAACCGGGGGTAGAATACCTGCGAAACCTAAGGTAGCTATAACGATTACCTTTAATGAGTTTAAAAGCATAGGTCCGCCGGAGTTCAAATGAATGATGGACCCAATCGAGGCCCATACCGTGGTAAAAGAAATAAAGAAGGCATTTGGTATTACAAGCGTAGGTGAGATGCGGAAGTTTTCTTTTGTGACTTACACGAGAAAGAGTGAAGCCAACTTTTGGTAGAAGGCTCACCAGGGTGGGGTTAGAACAGATGCAGTAACGTGGAAACAATTCAAGAAGGTTTTCTTTGAGAATTATTTCCCTACAAATATGTGAGGGAGGATAGAGATTGAATTCTTAGAACTTAAGCAAGGGGATATGATATTTCCCCAGTACGCGACCAAATTCAAATGAATTGGCAAGGTTTGTTTCACATCAAGTGGACAAGAAGGAGGTGAAGGCTCGTAGATTGGAGTAGGGCCTGAGACCCTAGCTCTATAGTGGGATTTTGGTGATCTAGAGTGTGTCCTATGGGATCATTCTGGAGAAGGTGATTATAGCATAAAATGGTAGTGAGTTGTAGACTCAATACCACAAAGAGGGAAATAATGAGAGCAAGAGAGAGGGACGAACCAAGGCAGAGAATGCCATCGGCAGTATGCCCAAGACGAATTTTTTTTTAACTCCGTGGATATACTGGAGTGGGACAAGGGGATCCTAAGTGTAGGATTAAGGTGTGTAAGATAGGTGGAAAGACTTATCTAGGAGTCTGTATGAAAAGGGGTTATAAGTACCTTTAAACATTAAAATAGAGGAAGAGGAAATAACTTTCGTTAAATTATATTCATGAAAATTATTTCATGGATAATAGAAGTAAATAGGTATCAGTAGATAAGTATTGTTCATATTGAGAGAATTTGAGGAAATTCTCAGTAGGAATGGGTTGATTAACCATAGAGCTATAATAAATAGTTATAAGTAAAGTGTGAACCTTTAGTTTTTCTCAGAAAATCTAAGGTAGTAATTTACGGTAATAACATACCGCGACATTATTATTGTTGAACCATGACGCAAGTTAGGAGAATGTTAAGGAAGAGGATGAGTCATTACGGTTGCGTATCGACTATCGTAATAGGAGTAAGACAGCGATCAAGGATAAATACCCATGGCCCAAGATAGATGATCTATTTGGTCAGTTGAGAGGGGCAAAGAATTTTTATAAAGATAGATATATGTATGGGGTATAGTCGGTTGGAAGTAAGGAAGAAGGAGGAGGTACCTAAGATGACGTTCAGAGTTCGTTATGGTTATGAAAAGTTTCTGGTTATGTCATTTAGGTTGACTAATGTGCGGAAGTAGGTTTTTAATAAGGGGCGCCAATCAAGTCGGTGGCCAATTTGATAGATATTCTTGTGAGGTGCTATGGTTGAAGGTACCATTATCGTCACAGGATTATTGAAGACGGTTAAGTAAGACACCTGTATTATCTTTATCAGATGATATGGGGAATTTTGTAGTGTATCTCGATGTTCGTATAGATGACATGATTGCGTGCTCTTATAGCATGGCAATGTCATTGTGTATGCATCACTCCAGTTAGAGGATTATGAGGAGGTCTATCCTACTTGTGATCTATAATTGGCAGCAGTAGTTTTTGAATTAAAAATATGAAGATAGTATTTATACGGAGAGAAGCGTAAGATATACAAGGACTCTAAGAGTTTGAAATATATCTCTCCACAAAAGAGTTGAATATGTAGTAGAGAGAGGACTATGATATCTTATATCATTCAGGGAAGGTAAACGTTGAAGCCGACACATTAAGTAGGAGGGGTAGGAAAGCTATCGATGCTAGCGACTCAGAACGAGTTAATAATAGAAATGGTAAGATCAGAGTTAAGAGTTAAATTACAGAATGAAGGGGTAGAATTGTTATTTAAAACGTAGACTCAATTAAGTACAACTAGGTAAGGAGGAATGTAAACAAATGAAGAAAATGAGGCAGGATAAGTAGAAGACTAAGTATAGTCTTATTTTGAGGGAGAAATTTGAGTTCCATATAAGTCCGAGTTAAAAGGATAACTGAGATGATATAAAGATAGCGAAATGTGTTAGTAAGTGTTTAACTCCTAACTCAAATTGTTAATAGGAAGTGATAGTCATGTGTGAAAAGATCATACCTTCGATGAAGGTGAAATGGAAGAACCCCAATGTCGAAGAAGCATTGTGGGAACTCGAGATTAAAATAAAGGAAAATTATCCTCTGTGGTATAGGTATTATTAGCGAGATTCTAGGGACAGAATCCTTATAAGGAGGGAAGAGTGTAATGCCCCGAGAAAATTGGATTTTTGAGAATTAAATTTTTATTTTTATTAAATGTATTTAATTAATTATTTATGGAGCAAGCTAATCGAAGGTCGTTGTCTGACCTAGAAATTGCAGAACATTGTAGGATTTTGGCTATGTGATAGAGTTAAAGTGTTTGAATTTCCAAGACGAAAATAAAAGCTTTCCGAGAAATTTTCCGAAAAACACTTTTCACGCATTTATGCTCAGGAATTAATTTTGAACTTCAGAGAAATACGTAATGATAGAATATCGAGGTGAGATGCAATATCCAATAATATTTCAGTTATGGAAAACGTAATATTTCGCATGTGGACTTAAAAACCTAAAGTTTAAAGAAAATGATTTACGAAGTGGAAATGTAATGCGATTAATGAAATAAAACAATGAGCGTATAATACAAGGTATTATACAAAGTAATGAATATAAGTATGATACGAGGTATTATACGAATATGTATGAATGATAGTATATCGTATATGTTGAATGGTATGCGAGAGGAATACGAGAGAATACGTAATTATACGTTATAAGGCTTTAAGCTCAATGTAGTGAATTTGTAGGATTGTGTAGGAAATATTAAAGTCCAATGTGAATTGAAAAAGCCCAAAGGTAAGAATGGTTAAGTCCAATATAAGTAATTAATGTGCAAGCCCAAATGATTAAGCAAAGATTAATTAAGATATGGCCCAAGGTAATTATCCAATGGGTTAGGGGATGGTCTAAACCAATGGGGCAACCCATGGATAAATCAAGGTGATGAACAAGCAAACTTAGAGACTAAGTTAGTGTGGTGATCACACAAAGTGCTTATAAGTGATGACAAAGTAAACTTAAGGGCTAAGTGTTGTGGGGAGGAAGTAGACTTAATGATTAAGTAAGTGTGATGGCCAAGTATATGTGGTGAGCAAGAAAAAAAGTGTGGAGAGCAAGTTTACTTAAGAGCTAGATAATGAATAGTAAGGAGGTGGATGGATTAAAGACTAAACTACCCTAACTTAGGATTTCCTATAAATAGCAAGCTTTGTAATTCATTTGTGGGTTGTTATATTTTCATCCAACTTAAGGTTGAGAGCTTATTTACTTGAGAGAATAAGCACATAAAAGCTAGACTTCTATTGTTAGTTTTTCCACCAATAACTTATAGCTTATTGGTTAGAGAGAATAAGTGAGAATAAGCTAGCAAGTTAAGCTTTGAAATTCAAGAATCAAGAAGGAGATTAAGGATTAAACAAGATATCATCAAAGAGTAAGTGTTCTTGAACCATGTTTCTTTTTCCCTTCCATTGTTAGAGAAGGGGGTATTGGTAGAACAAGCATGCTAAGAAGTGGTTGGAATAATGAATCAAAGGGCTTAAGTCTTAATAAGCCGGATAAGTCATAAATAAGAAATTCATTTGTAAATAAGTTATGAACTTATAATGGAAGTATAGAAACTTGTTATAACTTGTAACATGTTTACCTTAATAGAACTAATATGATAAGAAGATGTAAGAATAATGATTAATGGACTTAATTTATGAATAATTCATAAGCAATGAAATTAAGTATGTTATACTTTAATAAGTAGTTTATAAGTATATGAGTTTTGAACTTATCAAGAACATTTAATAACTTATCATGGATATAATTTAGTGAAGCATGTATGTGAAGATGATAGTATAATGGATTGAATCCAAGTGAAATGGTTTAAAAATCTCAAGTAACGAAGTTTCGCCGGAATGCACACGATTAGACGACGATCGTCAAATTCGTGAAATTCTCGTAATGGAAATCGAATTTTGATATTGAGCTTGGAAACATTGGTTTTCAATGGAGGCAAGTCGTATTTGTAATTTTAGAGTTGCGGACTGCAAAAATGGTCGGATTCCGACTTAGAACGAAGAAACGAGCGTTGAACGTTCACGAACGTTTACCGTTTTTGTTGAAAATGGACTAATAGGTGAATTTTTAGCAAACCAAGTCGAATAGATAAAATTCTTGCATGAACACGTAGAGAATGTAATTTGTGAACTATAGGCTTTTGAACGAGCCAATTCGGACTTATAACGAAAGAAGTTATGCGTCCGAGAAGTTCACAAAATTTCAAAACTAAAATTGTTTTCTGGTGTACAGAGTTGGCGCCACGGTGCCAACCTTAGGCAAAATGACCTGCGCCGTGGCGTGGAACAGTAACTGAGCACACTGCAAGAGTTTGCCGCAGCGTGACCATTAACACTGAGACTTGCGCCGCAGCGCCGAGTCCGAATTTTGAGCAATAAGCGGTGACACCGCAACGCTGGCATCAAGTGCAATAGTCGGCGCTGCAGCGCCAGCCTTAAAACTTAGACAATAAAGAATGGTTACAAGTGGAACATAAAGGGAAATTGTTTAGTAACGAACAAAGGGACTTAATAAAATATTATTAAGTCATCATTAAAACTCAAGTATGATTACTTAGGGTTTAAGAAAGTCAATTGAAGATGAACGTGAATGACATGCAATAAGTATACTTAATCAATGACGATCGAGTTTCGGATGATAACGTAAGGATGTTAGTAAGCCTTGAGGAAGGATAATTAACTTGAACTGAGTTGTACTAATGAAATAACTTCACTTAAGTTATGGAAGAGACAGAAGTCGGTAAGAATGATGTAAAGAATGACTGGAAAGCCGGAACCAATAATAACAAATCTAATACGGGATTAGATTGAGAAGTAGGGTAAGATTCTTTAGGAACTATGTATGTTCATTTATGGCCTAATGTGGTATGTTATGTGATTATGTATTGTAGAGATTATAAAGACTCAAAGGAACCGTAATTATACTGTAGCAGACGCTGAAGGCAAGTTTTTCTTAAACGCTTGTCTAACCTTGGTGTTAGCCTGGTTTTTAAATGATTCAAATTATGAGATGCATGTATGGTTTCAAAGAAAGAGTCGATGCCAGTTTTAGCTCGACTAGACTAATCGTGATAGATTGATTGAACTGTTTACAAGTCTTTCAATATAGAATTGCTAACGCTATCCTACGCCAACTATTTGGTACGGATTCAAGGTAAGCCTGAATATGTATAAACAAATGTATTTTCATCTAGTATTCGATGGGCACGTGAGGTTGCCACAACTTAAACATACACACGTTTAATGGATGTAGTGTTGATCAACATAGAGTACTATAGGCTGATCACCTAGAAGTGCTCGTAAGATATGTCGGACTTACGAACTTCGTGCCGGGTAGTCCTTTTTAAAAAACTATAAGACGTTCACGTCTTGAACTTGAATTGATGATTTACGGAATATTATTATTGCAAAACGTTTTGAAGGAAAAGGAAAGCTATTTTGAATTATTGATAGTACTTCGTAACTATCATCCAGTTATTGAAGATATACGATTCCTATGTTTCAAGCATGCTTTTAAAAATGAAATTGTTGTACTTGTTGAGCTTGTTATACTCATTCTTGCTTGAACTATATGAATGCAGTTTAGACCGAATGGACTGAAGGATTCAACAAGGATAAAGAGAAGGCTAAAGCGACGTTGTAGATTACCTATATAATAGTATAGGTTTGTAATGATAATATTTGATATTATGACAAGAACAAATGTAACGGTTAAAAAGAACCTGGGGAATGGTAGTATTGTGTTAGAATATATATGAGACATATTCGTTCTTTTGAGGCATTTCAATTGAATGTTTATGTGAACTGTAGCACCACGGAGCATCATATGTCGGGTTGGAAGAGACTCGAATTTGGAGGTGTCACAGGACATGGTTCCGTCTTTATTATTATTCTGTTGGAACATCCTGTCTATGTATTTTACACCGGAACTGGTTCCATCTTTATTATTATTTAGTTGGAACATCTTGTCTGTGTGTTTTACACCCGACCTGGTTCCGTCTTTATTATTCTGTTGGAACATCCTGTCGGTGCAAATTTTGCCTGACCTGGTTCCGTTATTATTATTCTATTGGAATAACCAGTCTATGCGAAGTACCGCATGCATGGTGATTTCTTTTGTTATTCCATTCTTTATTATACTCAGTTGGTTAAAGTTTCAACTTCTATACTCCATGAAATTAGTAGAATATGCTTGATATTTGCGCTTCATCTAGTATCTTCTCATGGAAATATTCTTCTGATCATTCTTGAATTTTACTCTACAAAGCAGTATCATGTTGACAATTTCGACATTATTAGTTCCTGGATAAATTAATTCTTGAACTTGTTTTATTGAATTCTTATATCATTGTCATCATCCTCATGTGTATATTATGTTGAAAGTCATCTGTGGCCTGTAGTGCATAGATGGACTTGGTATGATTATGACCAGGGATTATTCGGTGTAATCATGACCGTAATGTTACAAATGATGTGGTAAAAGTTATCATTAGCCTGTAGTGCATTGATGGACAGTTGTTGGCATGATCATGACCATTAATGAATACACGAATGTCCTTGGCTGTAGTGAATGGATAATTTGTGGTTGTGATACTAAAGAATATCCTTGGTCGTAGTGCATGGGTGATTCGATGATGTGGATTATTTATTAAGCTGAGTCCTAGCGATAAAAGTCATGAAAAACCTTTTCAATCATAAAAGATAGTAGATTTTATTCTCTACTTGACTCTTTTAATGGATTGCCTGTTCTGCTGCAGTTAAACTTGATGTTGTTATATTTTATCAGTTTAACACTGTTGAAGGCTAACGATAATTTATTCTGCATTATCTTAGTCATAATATTTCTTACTGGGCTAGTTGAGCTCACCCTTTCTTTCACTGTTCTCTTCAGGAAATGAGAACATAACAGGGACTAGTCAGGGAACGGAGTGACGGTCCAGAGGATAGCATTAGTAGTCCTCACTATTCTGTGAAATAGTGTGTTAATAATTGTAATGAGGACTCCTTTTGAGTTTGTATAATCTCTAGTAGACAATAATTGTATTCAAACTAACAGTTATGTTTTGTCGTATTGTACACGACAGTTGTTTTACAAAGTTGTATTTGAATTTTGTATCATGTATCTGACGACCCAAGATGGGTGATGTATACCTAATTTTGGGGGCGTCATAAAATGAATCTCGGTTTCACCGACCCGTATATCAGTGTCACACCAATTGGTCAATGTACAAACCTTTTCTCGGTTGTGTTGGTACAACCATTCAAAAAACCAACTGGCGACTCTTAACAGTCCATCGTCGACATTATACATGTTGGACCTTTTTCACTTGTTTTTTCAAACAAATCTCACCTAAAATGAGAACACCAAAGAACAAGTAACGGAAAGGGACACCCAAAAATCCCGACAACGGGCCAAAGAAGATTTTTACAGCATCATTTGTTTGTAACATTAGTCCAAATTGCCAACATGATATCTAAAAAATCAATTAAAATTCCTGATAAAATATAAAGTTTAAGTAATGTAAAGTTCTTGACTCAAAAATAATAATTTAAGACTGAATAGAAAGATCCATGTCAAGATATTAGATGAAACACAAACTATTAAGGATATTCTAATCATTTCAGGACTTTTCACCATTTAATGATAAATTGAATAAACAAGTAATAATATATTACCATAACATGGAGTATGATATTCCTTTTACCATAAAAAAATGATACCTCTTACCATAATAATGATATCCCTTACCTTAACATGTGACTTAATTCTGCTTTTTTTTGAAATTGATCAACTTAAACAATGCTTGCATTCCATATCTACACTTGGAGTAACCTTACACTCAACAGAAATACTCACAATATTATACTTACAATATTGTAGTAAAAGAATTTTATACTTTTAGTGTAGTGATGGTGGGTGTTTAATTGTTCAACTGGGCAACCTATTTATACTGAAAATTAAGGAAACAATTAGCACACATGCTTTGACAAAATAACCAAATGAGTTGCATAATAACAATGGAATTTATGGTCCCATAGAGAAAATTAAACCAACTTGTACACGTTTTAACAAAATTTGTTCAATAATAGAGTTGTGGTCCATACTACTTTTGAAAAGGTGGAGTGTCGGCAAGTCCTGCCAAACTTATTTTTGTAAAAAAAATAATTGAACAAACATCTGCATATCATACTTATCTTTAATCAACACCTTATTATAAACCATTTAAATTCTATTAAAAATTGGGATCAACACTAAATCATATTAATCAAAACCTAATCTAATTAAAATTCTAATATATATATATATATATATATATATATATATCTTAATTAAGTCTTACTTAATTAATATACATATATACAAATTATCCTTTTAATTTAAATTCGTGATTTAAATACTATTAATCATATTAATATATTTAAATCCTTAAATTTTAAATTAATTCCCTTTTAAATTACGTTCTATGTGTGTGGCCCTATATGTTATAATTATATTGACAATAATTTTAAAATCATATTATAAAATTATAAATAGTGAGTGGCATCTAGTAATGTATCACTGCTACCCAAGTAATAATAAGATCAATGATTCGATGCAACATTTTTCGTGACTAATGTTTCAATATAATTTAATCTTTTTAACCTTTATATCCTAGATTAAACTCGGGTCATGGAATATGTCATACTCTTCATAATTTAATCTGAGCTTTTCTTGATCAATGAGGAGACTATATGAAACAAATCACTATTTGAGCATGGCCATGCATTTCATAGTCCTACTCAATCAAGAGGCCTATGGATATCACCCCTAATATATATGAGGGTTAAATTCCATCTAGATCACTCATATTCCTCACACGATTCATGATGTACCCAATAATCATCTTTATTGTCCACCCTATTAAAGGTGACTTTTGATGATATCAAAGTACATAAATTCCCGTGTAATAATATAGTGATTTCAGGTCGGAGGACTATTACATCATTGTCACTATGAGAATCGCTAATGATACTTTGCATAATGCTCCACGTAGAATTCTCATGGTGGGTATGTCCAGTACATCGTTCTCTAACATGTACCTATGCATTGACTCAATAGCTCATATATTTATGACCAATGAGATTTGGTAATCAGTCAATCCACATACTAGTCTTAATGCATCATTGTTGTCCCATCAAAAATGATACTCGACTACGGACATTTAAAGAGCAATGATACTAATCGTAATTATATAATCTCATGTTCAAGTCACATACTTGAAACTATATAATTTGTATCACTATTCTAAGGAATTTTGTTATGTTAACATTTATATAACGCATTAAATAAAACCATAATAAAATCATTCATTTATTCAATCAAATATAAAATCAAAATGTTAAGCAATTATATCAAATAATTGGCCTCTAGGACATAAACTCTAACAAGGCTTCTATCCCTTTCTTGGATGTGTCTCCTCACTACTGCCAATCTTGAGCACGCTTCTTCTATTTTCAGAAAATTTCCGTAGCACATCCCCATGGTCTCCAAGTACATGAAATAGACCAAAAAAATTTAGTCTAAGTATGCACTCGAAGAACATGTAGAGACACCAGCTGAAAAATCCTCAAAAGTTTATAAAAACGCTCCTTGTGAATTGGCACCGACCTAAGTGAGAGACATAACATCTAGTATCAGTCCCAAACTGGGGACTATCACTACAAGAAAAAAGCTTAATTCCAACGGACTTTTCCCTCGTAATTAAGCATATTCAGTCAGAAATAGCGTATTTTCGACGGAATATTCCGTCGGAACTTTGGTTGTATATATGCGTGTCGAAGATAAGATCCGTCAAAAAATTCGTCGAATCTATCTTATCTTCGATGAATTTAGCTCTGAAGAAATTGCGTCGAACATAAGCCATCTACGACTGAATAAGTAGGACAAAACTTTCTGTCGAGTGTAATAGACCTTATTTCTGACGGACCTATTCCCTTTGAATTACCTTATTTCCAATTGAAAATGAAAATGACCCGTTATTTATTTAAAATGGCTAATTATTATCTCCGACGACATTTTTGTCGAAGATACCTTAGTTCCGACGGACATATTCCCTCGGAATTATGTATTTCTGACTGAAAAATAAAATATACTGGTATTTATTAAAAAATGGGTGATTATTAAATCTGACAGAAAGTCCGTCGAAACTACCTTATTCCGTCAGACTTAACTATATTTTTTTAATGCAGTTTTGAAACGTTCAGTTTTCAGGTGTTTAAACCCATTTATATACCTGTAACCTGTCACAGCCCAATACACAGTAATATAAACCTGTAATTCACATTCAAATATTCAACATAATGCTAAAACGTAATATCCACTGAAACGTAATCTTCAACGTACTCATTATCATTCATATACATTCACATTCAAATATCCACCAAAATATAATCTTCAACTCATTATCATCAACACTACTGATCTAACCAATTACAAATATAGGCTAATATTCCATGTGACACTCCCAAAATAGGTACACAACACCCATTCTGAGTCGTCAAAATACATGGTACAGAAACAACTACAACTTTATTAATACAACATAAAAACAGTAAGTTTAAATACAAATATTGTCATCTAGACAATATCCACACTCAAATAAGTCCTCATTATAATTATTGATACATTATTTTACAAAAATGGTGAGGACTACTAAAATAACTTTCTAGAACCTTCATTCCATACCTCGACTAGTACTCGCTACATTCTCGCCTACTGAAGAAGAAAAATGGAACAAAAAGGAAAAGGGTGAGCTCAACTAGCCCACTAAAGAATATTATGACTAAGATAACATAGAACAAATTATCGTTAGTCTTCAACAGGAAAAAATCTAATAGAATAAAATAGACAACCAGTTTTAAATCAATCTTCGCAACGGAAATAATAATTCATTAGAAGAGTTAAGTAGAGAATGCAAACTATTATCTTCTATATATGAATTTAAAAGTTCATCGTCGATATTTTATCCCTGTAACATTAATCAATATATATCTGGAATTAAATATTCATCTTTGCACTACAGGCCAAAGATATTCATCAGTCGGTCATGTTCATCTAAACACATGTTCATCTTTGCACTACGAGCCAAAGATATTCATCAGGAAATCATTCATCTTTGCACTAAATGCCAAAGATATTCAGTAATATCATCATTTAGGACTGAGGATGATGAAAAATATTTTAAAGAAAATGAATCCAGTGAAACAAAAGAATAAATATTAAGGATTCGTATTTCAGCTATTCCATGTCTAAAAATACCTCATAAATAATCATAGTGGAGTAAAATTCAAGAATAATCAAAACATGGATACAATCAAAGCTAGTATCCATAATAGATATTTTGGACGAAAAATAAAAATTTAATTTTTTTATGAATAGTGTCGTATTCATGCATAGTGTCGTATACGTGAATAATGTCGTATACGTGAATAGTGTCGTATACATGAATAGTAACCCCGACACTAAAAGACAAGAATTTCACAAGAAAAATACTCACAATATTTCAGTATAATGATATTGAATGAATTAATATCATTTAAAAAAAATAATATCCCTTACCTCGTAAAGACAGTACTTCTAGTAGAAACACCGGATATAGACTATGACTTGAACTTGTACCGTATAGCAACACTCAAAGTATTAAAATACTCACAAGAATACGCTAAATATATCGAGAGAGAAAGAGAGAAAACTTAAGTTTCTGGTGTGATTTTCAATTCTAACCTAAGCACCCTATTTATAGGATATTGCTTAGAACACCAAAGCAGAAAATTTAATAAAACATATATAATTATATATATATTTTAATTTCCTACGCCCACTTTTTTAGTCAAAGATCAGCCATTCAAGTAGCTTACATCACAAAAAATGTTTTTGTGAATTAAAATATTTTAAACTTAAAAACATTAATTATCCCGGAACTTTAGAACTTCAATAATTCATAATAAATAGCCCATTTATCAGAAAAATTCGAATAACATGACTTTTCCATAGGATATTCCATTATCTACAACTTTGCAGAAGAAAGTTTTTCCAAATTCCAAACAGAAATTAACCGAAATCCACAAACGGACAATTCTACAGGCTATAATCAATTTTCAGTCAAGAAATGTGCCCACAGACATGTTTAACATGTTTTAAACAACTTTTACAACAAAAATACTCTTCCTCCTCATATACTCATATATCCCACATTCATTATAAAAATATCATCATTATTATATTATAATAATATAATAAAATATTATTTTATCAGAAAAGATAAAATATTAATTTTCAACAATTGTCACTTTAAAAATTTTCTCCATTTATATCCACATAAAATAAATATTTTCCTCATCATATAAATCAATAATTAATTATTTACAAATAGTATTATAGAATCACAATACTGATAACCAGGCAGTTCCCAGGAAATAGGGGGCTTTCCAATAAGGATTTCTCCTTACTGGCGCGCAATTAGGTGACCAAACCTCCTTAGACAGAACTTTCTAGACATTGCCAATAATGTTATCTAATAATACTATTCAGATAATAAGAATTATTGCTCCGATAATGGAAAATACTGTTTAGTGACAATTATTGAATCAATAAAATAAAATACTGAACAGTAATTGTTGTAACAATTATTGAGTAGTGCCTTCTTACGTAAGAATCAATAATTGGTGCAATACCGTGTGCTACTGTACAACAACGTGTATTATTATGTTTTAACCACCGGTTATTCCAACAGTATTAATGGTAACAACTACGCCGTTATTTATAAACAACTTATACTTGTCATTTTCTTCATCCAATCGCTTTCCGTTATGGGGCCCACACAAGGATGCGCCGTCGTACGAATATTCCCCGACAGCAAGAATATTCCGCGACCAAACGAATATTCTCCTATAAAAATAAATATTTTATAACCACTTGCTTATTTAAAATATTTGCGTATTTTACCCATAACTAACCACATTAATCAAATCAACCCTTACTATTTCAAAATGTTAAATAGAGGAAATTAAATTTCATTTATTAATTATTTGGGGTCTTACAACCTCCCTTCTTTATGAAATTTCGTCCTCAAAATTGACGTACGTACCTAGTGTTTCGAAAAGATGAGGATACCTTGCTTTCATTTCCGTTTCCAACTCCCAGGTCATTTCCTCAATAGCATGGTTTCTCCACAAAACTTTAACCTGTGGTATGACCTTCTCAGTGCGTAGGACATGCTCCTCCCTATCCAAGATCTTGACAGGTACCTCTTCGTACGTTAAGTCTTCGGCTATCTCATCCGGTTCTAACTCAATAATGTGGTTTGGGTCTTTCACATATTTACGTAGCACAGATATATGAAAAACAATATGAACACGAGACTATACTTGGAGGTAACGCGAGTCTATAGGCCACATTTCCTACTCGGTTAAGAATCTGAAATAGACCAATAAATCGTGGATTGAGCTTTCCTCTCTTCCCAAATCTTGTAACTCCTTTTCATGGAGTCACACGCAACAATACATGATCCCCAATGTCAAATTCCACGTCCTTTCGATGAAGATCCGTATAAGTCTTTTGTCGATCCTGTGCCGTTTGTATACGTTGTCGAATCGTTTAGATCTTCTCTGTAGTCATTCGTACCAACTCTAGTCCCAATAACGTTGCTTCTCCCACCTCATCCCAACATACTGGAGAGTGACACTTTCGTCCATACAATGCTTCAAATGGAGCCACACCTATACTTTCCTGATAACTGTTGTTGTAGGAGAATTCCACCAATGGTAGGTACTTATCCCAACTCCATTTGAAATTTAGGACACAAAGTCTTAATAGATCTTCAAGAGTTTGAATAGTCCTCTCTGATTGCCCGTCCGTTTGAGGATGGTATGCCGAACTGAACCGTAAATCCGTGCCCATAGCTTTTTGCAAGCTAACCCAAAATCTTGAAGTGAATCTTGGGTCACGATCCGAAACTATGGATACTGGGATGCCATTCAACCTCACAATCTCATTCACGTACATATTAGTAAGACGTTTAAAGGAATAAGTCTCCAGTATCCGCAAGAAATGAGCTGACTTGGTTAATCTATCAACAATAACCCAAATAGCATTTATGCCTTGAGAAACGGT
Source organism: Panax japonicus (assembly GCA_020205505.1). Lineage (NCBI taxonomy): Eukaryota > Viridiplantae > Streptophyta > Magnoliopsida > Apiales > Araliaceae > Panax > Panax japonicus. Next base: position 72,091,349 of record CM035091.1, read on the forward strand.
GGGAAGACCCGTAACGAAATCCATGGTAATGTGTTCCCACTTCTATTTCGGAATCTCAAGTGGTTGCAATGGACCCTTTGGCACTTGATGCTCCGCCTTTACACGTTGACAAGTTAAACACCTCAAGATAAACTTTGCAATGTCTCTCTTCATATTGTTCCACCAAAATGTATGTCGAAGATCACGATACATTTTGGTACTTCCAGGATGGATTGAAAATGGTGTATTGTATGCCTCCATCATGATTCTGTACTTCAAATCAAAATTATTAGGAACACAAAGTCTGGAGTGGACTCAAAGTATTCCTTCTTCATCGATTCTTGCTTCTGGAATAGCACCTTCTTGCACTTTCTTCTTCATACGCATCAGCTTCGGGTCTGTGGCTTGAGCAACTTTAACTTTATCGATTAAAGTTGGTTCTATGCGTATACTTGACATCATCGCACTCGTTCCTGCATATGATCTTCTACTCAACACGTCAGCTACCACATTTGCTTTTCCAAGATGGTATTGAATAGTGTGGTCGTAATCTTTCAACATCTCGAGCCAACGTCGTTGCCGCATGTTGAGTTCTTTTTCAGTGAAGAAATATTTGAGGCTTTTATGGTCTGAATATATCTCCACTTTCTCCCCTATATAGATAGTGCCTCCAGATCTTTAGTGCGAAAATGACTGCTGTCAACTTTAGATCATGAGTAGGATAATTCCTCTCATATTCTTTAAGTTGTCGTGAGACATAGGCTATAACTTTCCCACGTTGCATGAGAACACATCCTAGCCCTTTGCCTGAAGCATCGTTATAGATAAAAAAATCCATCCGAACCAGATGGTATGGTCAAAATAGGTATCGAAATGAGTCTCCTCTTAAGCTCTTGGAAACTCTTCTCGCATTCCTCGCTCCATACGAATTTAATATCTTTCCGAGTCAGCTGAGTTAACGGGGTAGCGATTCGAGAAAACCCTTCAACGAATCTCCGATAATAACCAGCTAAACCCAGAAAGCTACGTACTTTGGTCACCGTCTTTGGTTTCTCCCAACTTTGTATTGCTTCAATCTTCGCCGGGTCAACAGATACTCCATGTTTGGACACCACGTGCCCTAGGAATGCTACTTACTCAAGCCAGAACTCGTATTTCTTCAACTTAGAATATAGCTTATTTTCACGCATCCTTTGGAGTATCAGCTTCAAATGGTGCTCATGATCTTCATGGCTTTTGGAATATATGAGGAATGTCATCAATAAAGACAACAACGAACTGATCCAAATAATCCTTGAATACTCGGTTCATCATATCCATGAAAGCCGCAGGAGCATTAGTCAATCCAAAAGACATGACTAGGAATTCATAATGCCCGTACCGAGTTCTGAAGGCAGTCTTCGGAATATCCTCAGTTTTAACCTTCAGCTGATGATATCCAGAACGAAGATTAATCTTTGAAAAGAATTGTGCTCCTTGTAACTAGTCAAATAGGTCATCAATACGAGGTTGTGGATACCTATTCTTGATAGTGACATGGTTTAATTCTCGGTAATCGATACAAAGTTGCATACTCCCGTCTTTCTTCTTTACAAATAAAACAGGAGCACCCCAAGGAGATTCACTAGGACGAATGAAACCGATGTCCAACAACTCCTGTAGTTGGACCTTTAACTCATGAAGTTCAATAAGAGCCATTCGATATGGGGTTTTAGAAATGGGCTTTGTACCAGGTTCAAGATCAATAAAGAATTCAACTTCACGTTCCGGGGGTAGACCGGGAAGTTCTTCAGGAAATACGTCAGGAAAGTCAATAACAATAGGAATATTATTCAAATATGACATGTCTTTATTCAAATCCATAACATGGGACAAGAAAGCTTGACATCCATTTTTTAATAAACGAATGGCTTTATGGCTTGATATAACAGTGATTGATTTTAATGGCTTAGTTGCTTGAATTCGCACAACAGGTTCGTTAAGAATATGAAAACTAACAACCTTACGAAAACAATCAATTTTGGCATGATGAGTAGTTAACCAATCAATCCCTAAAATTACATCAAAAGGAAGTATCTTTAAAGAGATAAGGTCAACGGGTAATGTGATGGTGCCAACTTGGATCAAACAAGATTTATAAACAGTGGATGTGATGAAAGTTTCTTCTAACGGAGTCTCCACAGATAAATCAAAGTCTAATTTCTCCGGAGTCATGTTTAAACGTTGAGCACAAGCAGGAGAAATAAATGAATGGGTAGCATCGGTATCTAGTAAGGTATAAACTTCGCATGAATTAAGGATTAGCTTACCCGTGATCACCTCGTTTGGGTTCCTCGCATGTTGACCAATCACGACAAACGCTCTTCTAGGAACCGTTGACTTTGACTTTTCTGGGACAGCCTTTTGAGTCACCATCCCCACTGGACTTGGTTTCGCTACAGTACAATCTCGAGCGATATGTCCTTCCTTTCCATAATTATAGCATACTTTGAACTGTTGTGGACAGTTTGGGCTGATATGTCCCTCTTTTCCACATTTATAGCATACGACCGGTGGTCGTTCTCCTCCCTTAAAACTAGTTGTTGCTGGTGCTGACGTCTTCACAGTGTCATTGTTGAATCTCCTCTTTTTAAAATCTCCCCCCAACTCGCTTCTTCTATTTTCATGGCCACGATTACCACTAGAGTGGTTGCCACTCTTGTCTGTATTTTCTTTCTTCGCTGGTTATCGTTGTTCTGATGACTGCTGTCACCGGTATGATACTGGTTGTGGTCCCTCGGTTGACCATACTTGTTATCTCACTATAATAATTGAGCCTTATTGACAACATCTGAATAGAGAAAAAATTTATGAGAAATGAGATATTGACGTATGTTGGGTTTCAAACCTCTCAGAAACATCCACGTCATACGTTCCTCATTCTCCACCAAATGAGGTGCAAACCTGGACATCTCTGCAAACTTCGCCTCGTACTGGGACACTGTCATATTATTCTGCTCCAGTCTAATAAACTCTACCTCCTTCATATGACGAATACTTTCAGGAAAGTACTTGTCATTGAATAGTTTCTAAAATGTCTCCCAAGATATGCTGAGTGCGGCTGGATGGGTACGCTTCATAGACTCCCACCAGTAGTCTGCATCGCCACGGAACATAAAGGTGGAGAATGGAACTTTCTGTTCCTCCGTGCATCCCAAGACATCGAATATCTTGGTAATTTGTTTAACCCACGTCTCTGCCTTGATCGAATCCGACTTTCCAATAAATTTTGGTTGTCCCAACTCTTTGAACTGCTTGGCTGTGATAAACCGTGAATTGTTATCATTTCCTCCTGTATTTTGAACACGAGTCTCCCTCGTCTGATTTTGCATGAACTTCAAAAAGCTTCTAAACATCCCATCGTTCATCATCTGCTCAGTGACGTTGTTCACATGAGGAACATTGCCAGCATGTTGCACGTTCTCCTCGTTGGTGAGCAAAGGTGTCTCCATGGTCTCATTTACTCCATTGTTAACATTTTTAGTAGACATTCTCAAATACTGTCATAAAACAAGGGTTAATTTAACAAATTAACATATCACATAATATCCATATATTATGACAGACTAACAAATAAGCTTAGGTAGGACACACTAGCGAAGGATTTACTCGTCTCTCCCCTCCTAGTTCTATTCCCCGATCTACGCCAGAGATCATATCCCTAAGCTCTGATACCAACTATGACACCCCCAAAATAGGTATACAACACCCATTCCGAGTCATCAAAATACATGGTACAGAAACAACTACAACTTTATTAATACAACATAAAAACTGTGAGATTAAATACAAATATTGTCATCTAGATAATATCCACACTCAAATAAGTCCTCATTACAATTATTGATACATTATTTTACAAAAATGGTGAGGACTACTAAAACGACTTTCTAGAACCTTCATTCCATACCCCGACTAGTACTCGCTACATTCTCGCCTCCTGAGAAGAAAAATGGAACAAAAAGAAAAAGGGTGAGCTCAACTGGCCCAGTAAATAATATTATGACTAAGATAACATAGAATAAATTATCGTTAGTCCTTCAATAGGGAAAAATCTAATAGAATACAATAGACAACCAGTTTTAAATCAATCTTCGCAGTGGAAATAATAATTCATTAGAAGAGCTTAAGTAGAGAATGCAAACTACTATCATCTATATATGAATTTAAAAGTTCATCGTCGATATTTTATACCTGTAACATCAATCAATATATATCTGGAATTAAATATTCATCTTTGCACTACAGGCCAAAGATATTCATCAGTTGGTCATGTTCATCTAAACACATGTTCATCTTTGCACTACGGGCCAAAGATATTCATCAGAAAATCATTCATCTTTGCACTACATGCCAAAGATATTCAGTAATATCATCATTTAGGACTGAGGATGATGAAAAATATTTTAAAGAAAACGAATCTAGTGAAACAAAAGAATAAATATTAAGGATTCGTATTTCATCTATTCCATGTCCAAAAATATGTCATAAATAATAATAGTGGAGTAAAATTCAAGAATGATCAAAACATGGATACAATCAAAGCTAGTATCCATAATAGATATTTTGGACGAAAAACGAAAAATTTAATTTTTCTATGAATAGTGTCGTATTCATGAATAGTGTCGTATATGTGAATAGTGCCGTATACGTGAATAGTAACCCTGACACTAAAAGACAAGAATTTCACAAGAAAAATACTCACAATATTCCGGTATAATGATATTGAAAGAATTAATATCATTTTAAAAAAATAATATCCCTTACCTCGTAAAGACAGTACTTCTAGTTGAAACACCGGATATAGGCTATGACTTGAACTTGCACCGTATAGCAACACTCAAAGTATTAAAATACTCACAAGAATACACTCAATATATCGAGAGAGAAAGAGAGAGAAAACTTCAGTTTCTGGTGTGATTTTCAATTCTAACCTAAGCACCCTATTTATAGGAAATTGCTTAGAACACCAAAGCAGAAAATTTAATAAAATATATATATATATATATATATATATTAATTTCCTACGCCTACTTTTTTAGTCAAAGATCAACCATTCAAGTAGCTTACATCACAAAAATGTTTTTGTGAATTAAAATATTTTAAACTTAAAAAAATTAATTATTTCAGAACTTCGGAACTTCAATAATTCATAATAAATAGCCCTTTTATCAGAAAAGTTCAAACCACGTGTCTTTTGCATAGGAAATTCCATTATCTACAACTTTACAGAAGAAAGCTTTTCCAAATTCCAAACAGAAATTGACCGAAATCCACAAACGGACGATTCTACAGGCTATAATCAATTTTCAGTCAAGAAATGGGCCCACAGACATGTTTAACATGTTTTAAACAACTTTTGCAATAAAAATACTCTTCCTCCTCATATACTCATATATCCCATATTCATTGTAAAACTATCATCATTATTATATTATAATAATATAATAAAATATTATTTCATCAGAAAAGATAAAATATCAATTTTCAACAATTGTCACTTTAAAAATTTTCTCCATTTATATCCACATAAAATGAATATTTTCCTCTTCATATAAATCAATAATTAATTATTCACAAATAATATTACAGAATCACAATACTTACAACCAGACAGTTCCCAGGAAAGAGGAGACTTTCCAATAAAGATTTCTCCTTACTGGTGCGCAATTAGGTGACCAAACCTCTCCTTAGACAGAACTTTCTAGACATTGCCAATAATGTTATCTAATAATATTATTCAGATAATATGAATTATTACTCCGATAATGGAAAATACTGTGTAGTGACAATTATTGAAACAACAGTAATATAAAATATCAACGTAGCAATTATTGAATCAATAAAATAAAATACTGAAAAGTAATTACTGTAACAATTATTGAGTAGTGCCTTCTTACGTAAGAATCAATAATTGGTGCAATACCGTGTGCTACTGTACAACAACGCCTATTACTGTGTTTTAACCACCGGGTATTCCAACAGTATTAACGGTAACAACTACGCCGTTATTTATAAACAACTTATACTTGTCAGTTTTCTTCATCCAATCGTTTTCTGTTATGGGACCCACACAAGGCTACGCCGTCATACGAATATTCTCCGACAGCAAGAATATTCCACGACCAAACGAATATTCTCCGATAAAAATGAATATTTTATAACCACTTGCATATTTAAAATATTTGCGCATTTTACCCATAACTAATCACATTAATCAAATCAACCCTTACTATTTCAAAATGATAAATAGAGAAAATTAAATTTTATTTATTAATAATTTGGGGTCTTATATTCCATAAATAATATAATTTACAATACTTGTACTGACGTAATTAGACACTACAATATATACAAATGTTTTACAATAATATGAATACAAATGAACTATAAACTAGTAAAAGTATCATCATTGGGCGGAGGTGAACGACGATGCTCTGGTGTATGGAAATCAGCGTCGTGTGCCTACTCGTCATCGCTAGTCTGCTCACCATTGCCACCCTGTTGATAGAATCAAAAATATAAATCATTAATCTGTATATATATATATATGTATATGTGTGTGTGAGAGAGAGAGAGAGAGAGAATTAACAAACTAGCCTTAATTACAAAACATAAACAATAAGAATATTAGAGTAGGTAGGGGCGGACGAAAAGCCTCCTCCAAGAGGGTAATCACCAACCGGAGCATCTCGGCGCTCCAAGCGTCGAACTGCTCCCGCGGTAATCACGTACTCTCTGCAGAGGCCCCTGCTATAATATCCTTAGCAATCTGATGAAGACGAAACTGGAAGGCAACTGCTGACGCCGAAAGACCATGTCGGTACGGAACCTATCTGACACGGCCCCTATCAGCTGCCAGAAGATATCGTCATCCAAGCCAGTGCCCGAATGAGATGGTCCGACATGTGCTCTCGAACGCTGGCGCTGGCTGGAGCCTATAAAGAGATACAAATTCGATTACTAATAATAATTTATGTAATGTGATAAATTCGGATAATTTCATGAAACATAATAAAATATTACCTCCATAAAGTGTATATACGGGTATCCTCGGTAGACCCAACACTCGATATATACTGGTACTGCTAGTATGGGGATCCTGAGACGCCACCCATAGTCTCAGCTCCTCATCCTGATCTAATACAATATCGGGAAGAGGGGTGGCAGTATTTAACGGCTCAGAACCCCTCCTAATAGCCTCCAGCTCAGCTATACGCTCGTCCCGAAGCCTCTAAAATCGGTCCTGTAATGTATTCTATATATGTATGTTAATTATATCATTTTATTTACTGATTGAATATTATTAAAAACTAAATAGTAAGATGAGTTTTACCGGTATAGTTAAAGCTGCCTGAGACAAAGCATGATCGTCCTTAGGCGCGTGGGCTCAATCCCAAAACACTAGAATAGTAGGATCTCAGCCCAAGGTCCTCCCCAATGCCTAATAAAAACATTCATAAAATAGGTATTAAGTATTTGTGTGAGAACTTGATACCTAAATAACTAAATACAACGCACTTACCATCTTCGCCTCCTCAAACGACTGAGATCCATTGGTGTGTACTATTCGGAGCTGACCACGATTCTTCTTCGACTGCTCAGACTTTTTTTGAAGTCATCAGCCTCCCAGTGCGCACACATAGCCTCCCAGGCTAAATCAGAGACTATGCAGGGCTGATGATCTCTAATGGTGGTCCCGGGCTGGTCCTCAACTTCCCGGGCTGCCCTCTATCGCATCTCATACAGCCAGTCGGAGTAATTCGCAGCGACATGATGCTCAATCACATCATCGCCAGCTATCTGAGAGATGCTCGGGTTAAATCGATAATAAACCTATAACAAAAGTTAATTTAAAAATAGGAACAATTGATTTCGTCATCATAATATAACTATGTAGTAATTAATATAATATGCTTAACTTACGTTGAACTCGCGCAAGACGGTCTGCATAAAAGTGGCATCGTATCGCGCATACTGACTGAACCGGGGAGATGCATCAAACAGATCGCGTGTAGGGTGTTCTTAGCCATCAGGTCTAGTATACTATAGAAAAAGTATAACAATATGTGTTATGTAAATTGTATTTTTCAATATCTAAAATTAATATTACCAATATATTAACACTTACTACTGGGAAGCAACATCCATCGGTACTGTATGTGACACTGTCGGCGGACGACCAAAGATATCGAGGTTTGTCCCTCGGTGTTATCGACGAGGTGCAACTATAATAATTGTATTTAACTGAGTCAATAAACATTGTAACTAATGCAACTTGAGATATATTTAAATCCTAGTTAAGATAGCTTACTCGCGCCTGAAGAAGAGCCTCCATCGTGGCTACCGTCTCCAGTACCGGATCGCCCACCACCTCAGCGACCTCCACCGCTATGTCTAGCCATGAATATCCTCCATCGTGGCGGGAATCTTGGCACCATTGAGGGGCTTCTACTTCCGACGGAATTCTGTCGTGCTTAGAATATTTTCGAGGGAATTATGTTCGATAGATTATTCTGTCGAAATAATGTTATGTGCGACAGACTATAACCCGTCGAGGTTACATCCGTCGAAATTAGCCGGTTTTCTTGTAGTGTATTCAACATTCATTCCTAATGAGTGAATGTCAAACGGGTTTCTAAGTTCCTACCTATGTATACTAAAATTGTACGTATACTACATGATGTGTCAACCATATTCAATTTGATTTGGCTGTGAAAAACTAAGCAAATGCTACTTAGTTTACTAAAGCTCCTAATAAGTGTACTACATGTGTCAAGCATATTTAGTTTCCTTTAGTTGTGGAAAACTAAGCAAATACTACTTAGTTTAGTAAATGTTATAAGTATTTACATGTGTCAAACATATTCAGTTTAATTTAGTTGTGGAACACTAAGCAAACGACACTTAGTATTTTATTTTATTTTTTTAATTTTGTTTCAATTTATTTTAATTTATTTTTACTTTAAGTTTATTTTATTTATTTTAATTTATTTATTTTATTTTATCAATAGACTTTATTCTATTTTATTTTATTTTGTTTTGTTTTGTTTTATTTTTAATTTATTTATTTTTATTTTTTATCAAAAGAATTTATTTTGTTTTATTTATTTAATTTTGTTTCAATTTATTTTATTTTGTTTTTATTTTATTTTATTTTATTAATTTTGTTTCAATTTATTTTATTTCATTTTTACTTTATTTTTATTTTATTTTATTTTATTTATTTTAATTTATTTATTTTATTTTATTTTATTTTATTTTATTTTATTTTGTTTTATTTTGTTTTATTTTGCTTTATTTATTTTATTTTGTTTTGTTTTATCAAAAGAATTTATTTTGTTTTATTTATTTTATTTTTTTAATTTTGTTTTAATTTAATTTAATTTATTTTGTTTTGGTTTATTTTATTATTTTATTTAAATTTATTTTATTAGTAGGAAAATAAGAAAATGTTACTTAGTATATTTTAATATTGGAAACTAATTAAAATCCATAAATAAAATAAAGTAGGGCCCACATATATTGTAATTGAAGAATTTTGATAAGAATTCCGTCGAGAATTCTCTCGGAAATAGAAAATATACCGAATCAGTAAGAACCATGAGACAAGATAAGGACATAATATTGCAAACATAAGTCATCTATACACAACATAAGTAAGGTATTCCCAAATAATTAAGGCAGTCCCAAAATCAATCCTAATTGAGTAAATTAAGCATATGAGTGAGCAATTAAAAGCAGTCCCAATCAGTCCAAAAAAATAAATTAATTGATAATAAATCAGTACCCAAAATTTCCTAAAACCTAAAATCAGTACACAATATTTCCATTACCCAAATGATCAGTAGTCAATTTCATGAAAACATGAAAACATAAATCAGTAGCCACAATACAACCATATTTCCATTAATTACCCAACTCAGTAGCTAATTTACAAAGCAAAATTCAGCATTTAGAAATTACAAATATACAACACAATCAAAATTCTTAAATTAAAACATAAATTAAACCTAACCTTATTGAGAAATCGTTCTGAAATGTAAAAGGCCGGTGGTCGGAGGTGCTGCTCGCAGGTGGTGGTCAGAGGTGGTGGTCGGAGTTATGAGAGATGAGAGAGTGAGAGAGAGAGATGAGAGACTGAGAGACTGAGAGACTGAGGCGGCTGAAGAAAACTATCTGTGATAAATTTTAAAGCATATTTTTGACGGAATTTCGTCGGCCTTAAATCCGTCGACTTTAAGCTAATTTCGACCAACTATTCCGTCGAGAGTAACACATATTTCGTTGACCTTAATACTACGTTGGTGGGAAAGCTTGGCGCAAAGGTGAGTAATTAATTCTGACGGATATCCGTCAAGTATAGACTAAAGTCGACAGAATTACTATCGACGTAATATTCAGTCGGTCTTATATTAACCTCGACCGAATACATTCCATCAGATTTAATTCCGTCAGAGATAACATGTTTTCTTGTAGTGATGGTTGGACGAGCAGATGATTGTTCTTCTTCCACTTTTACTACATGATCATCTAGCTCAATTGTCTTGTTCCTCTTTCTACTATTCAAAGTCGTTTACATCTTCCTCATAAATTTTGTTGTTATTTTAAAGCACTTCGCTACATCTCCAAAATTTCCAGCTAGATGTTTCTTGAGCCTTTTGATGCTCGAATGATATTTCTTCCCACAAAGTATACATTGCACGACATCCTTATTACTTAAATCTGACCAATATCCATATTTCCAACCCGGATCGTTCGATTTAGATTTTCTTTTAGGGTCCTTCATTATATCATAATTATTGGCCTCTGAACTTTTTGCCATTTTACTTTCTACATAATATTATCAAATAAAAAATATAAGATAAACATATTTAAATTTATATATATATATAGAGTCCGGATCAGGTCCGGACTCCCAGGATTTTGTTAAAATCCGGACCTTTTTTTTTTTTGCTTTTTTTTTGAAACAACTAAAAAAAAAAATTTATGGAATTGGAATTTTTACATTATACAGTGTTTTGGGTGTGATTTGGATGCCTATAACAAAATATGTCTGCACAGTCTGGGTAGACTGTACATACATTGGTTGGTGTAGGTATTAAAAACACACCCAAAACACTGTATTATTGAAAAATTTCAGTTCCATAATTTATTTTTTTTTAGTTGTTCTACAAAAAAAAATAAAATAGGGTCCGTATTTTGATCCAGTCTGGACTCCCGGACTGGATCCGCTGTCTATATATATATATATATATATATAACCAGCATACTCATAAGTATATAAATAATAATTAGAAAGGATAAGTTTATAATATATATATATATACACACACACACACACACACACAGTAATACACAGTTAGTCATAAGGGTGAGCATGATGCGGTTTAGTGCAATTTGAAATCCAAATCGCACACGAAACCGCTTAGGTGCAGTTTGACAAATTCAAAACTGCACATGAAACCGCTTGTGATTGGTGCGGTGTAATTTTGAACAGTCTAACGCGATTTCATTTGGTACGTTTTCGATTCTAAAACCAATTGAAACAACAAAATTTTATGCAATTTAAACTAACAATTTAGCATCACACAATATTAAATAGCACACAAAACCTTACTTATAATATTTTGTTGAAATAAAGCTAAATAGAACCTGACAAATCACACAAATTTCTGAAATTGATTGATAAAAATTATATTCAGAAATTCAAAATTTGGTCTTTATATTGCCCATTCTTATCCATCAATACATAAAAGGGAAAATGTTAAATCTACCAAAAAAATGTTATTTCCATAATAAAAATGTCGCTATAGATCCTATAGCGATGATTTTCACTGCAGCTATACATCTACAGAAACACTTATATTGTGGAAATAATAAAAGGTGTTGTGGAATTAACAATTTCCAAAGGGGGGAAATTGTTAAAATTACCTACTAAAAAACGATTCAATTTTGCACTAGCATGGAAAAAGTTGATGGAGACCATATTTAATATAAAAGCACCTATTAAAGGTAATATTTTCTGCAATAAAGAAATTTTAACATACAAATAAAATCATTTATTAATGTGAACAACCAATTAATTACAAAATCAGTTATTATTGAAAGAACACTAATACTTAATGATGAAGAATTAAAACATCTTTCTGAACCTCAAATTCTGGACAATTTACTAATTTAGCCCCCGAGTCATATCTTTTCAAGGATAATGAGAGTAAAATTTGATGGTTGAAAGGAGTCTACCTGGATTGGATGATTGACCAACAGAGTTATTCCACAATTACAATACTCGGAATTCTCTCCGCGTGCGGAAGAAAGTAGCAATTCACAAAGGAGTATATTATATATGAACTTATAAGTTATGGTTTCCATTGAGCACTGTCCTTTTGGGCCTTTTGGCCATATAATTTAAATTTAAAAAAAACTCAAAAGAAACATGGTGCGATTTTGGTTTTATGCATGCGGTTTTGGTCAGTAACCAAATTCAAACCTTAAATTCGGTTTTTCAACCCACCTAAAACGTCACATATGCCGGAACCGTTGGTGCGGTTTTAATTGATGCGGTTTGTGCGATTTTTGGTGCGATTTCGGGGGTAATTTGGTTTCTTGCTCATCCCTAGTCAATCAATAGAAATATTAAGGGAACAAAAAAAAGTAAAATAGTAAACATAAGAACATAACTCGCACAAATATATCATATATAGCACTCGGTAGTCGGCACTTAGAAAAAGAAACAACAACAGTAAGCCAGAAAAGGGAAGGAAACAAAAAAAGAAAAAAAATACCTGTTGAAGTGTCGATCGGAGCCGCGCAGTGTCGTCGGAAATGATGTCAGAGTAGAGGAGGCACTCTCTCTCTCTCTCTTGCAATCGCTCGTTGACTCTTCTCTCATAATCGCTCATCGAAAAATCGTCGAAGTTCAATCTGCCGAAAAGTCGTCGACTGCTTTTGCTAGGCGTTCAACTTTCAACCCAAACCCAAGTCGCCCGGTCGTCTTGTCTGTTAGGGGTGCTCAAAAAATTCAGTTTTTTTGATTTCATACCGAACCGGTTAGTACTGAAACCGGCGATACCAATTTTTTTAGTACCGGTTTTTCGGTTTTTTTACACTTTTCGGTATCGGTAGCGATAAGGAACTTTTTGAATTCGGTAAAAATCGAAAAACCAAAAAAACCAAAATTTATTAATTTAATAATTAGTAGTTAATGTTTTGTAGTTTTATATAATTAATAATTTTTTTATATTAATAATTTCTATATAATAGTAGTTTTATTAATTTTTTTATATATTAATAATGTTTTGTAGTTATTTTTTATATATTAATTATTATTAATAGTTAATGATTTCTTAGTTTTAAAAAAATTGTTAATATATATAAAAAATTATTTAATTATTATTAATAATTATATATATTACCATGCGGTATAACCGAAAACTGAACCGAAAAAACTGGTACCGATTTTGTACCGAATTGATACCGAAATCGGTAATTCGATACAGGTTTCGGTTCTTGCTTTTCCTGTAATTTTGGATCAGTACCGGTTCAGTATTTTTGGTACCAATTCGGTTTTTACCGATAAGCACCCCTATTGTCTATTACTCACCGACTAAACGTTTTGGTGTCGCCTCAATCCAAGACTAGAGTCTTAGTGAGGTCAACAAGTGTTGAATCTCTATTGTACTTATGAGGCTAGGGAAAGACCTTTAGTTTCAAGATCAAATTTAAAGAATAGATCTGATCTCAGGCTTGAAGGTACAACTACATTTGAGGAAGGGGAGCTAATATCTAAGAAAATTAGTTGTAGGAAATTTATAAAGTTCAACTGTAAAATTTAGTAAAAATTTCTCCACTTACGTAAGAAAAGGTTTATTATAGTAACAGGATCTAAGCCCTTGAGAGAAGCTTGAGATTGGATGTAGCATTATATCGTGAATATATACTGTGAACCCGCTAAATTATTTGTCTACTTGCGTGATTGCATTTATCTCTTTTTCTCGCATTAAACTTGGGAAACCTGATTTGTTAAGAAACAAGTAATTAAAATTTAAAAAAGCCAACGGGTTAACATAGTAATTAATCTATTAAAAAACCCCCTCCCCTCTAGATTAATTACACCCCATCAAGTGTTATTCTAAATTTTGATTTTTTTGTCAAGCGTAAGATGCAATTATATGTAAAAATTCAGAGAATATTTACTCAATTTGGGAGGGGATGGATGTGAGTACTTAGGGGGTGTTTGTTTAGAGCTGAATGGAGCTGAATCTGAATGGCTGAATCAGTCAGTGTGTTTGTTTTGGTCTGAATAGCTGAATCTGTAAGATGGACTAGCTGAATGACTAAGTCAGATTTTTTTAGCTGAACGGCTGACTGAGCAGCTAAATGAATAAAAAAATTAAGAAAAATATTAACGATTGTATTAAGTAATATTAAATAAATTTACAACAATTTGTAATTTTTTTAGAGGGGTAAAATAATAAAGTTTTGTCATTCAGATGTTTCAAACATGTTAATTATCAAATAATTTTTTTCATTCAAATTCAAATTCAACTCATTCAAATTCAGATTCAGCTCATTCAGATTCAGATTCAGATTCAAATTCATTCAGTTGCTAACAAACACCCCCAGGCTTAAAACCAATTAAGTATAAGTAGTACTTGTGTATAAATTTATGTCAAATGATTAAGAGTACCATAGGAGAGTATTTGAATGCACCAAACTCGTATTAATATCTTCAACCTTCCATTAAAGATCATTCATGTTAAGCAAATGGAAGAAACAATCCGGTCAATCAAAGGGACTAGAGCATATGATAGTGTTAACTACTCAGACCACTGCATCTTTCCCGGGGCCCGGTATCCAAAAAGTTAAAAACTCCGAATTTCGAGAAATATGATGGATTAGGAGATCTTGACACTAATTTAAAAGTGTTCATTGGAGAAATCGGATCCCACGCCGAAGATGAGAAACAAAGGATGCAGTTGTTTTAGAAAAGTTTGACCAGAGAAGCTAGAGCATGGTATGCCCGACTGGACAATTTCAAAATCCAAAGTTGGGAGGAGATAGCACATGCCTTCCTAAATCAATACAGTTTCCGATCACAAATGGCTCTAGATAGGTATAAAATCACCAAGGTGAAGAAGCAAAGTAGTGAATCTTTTCGTGAATATGCCCAACGGTGGAGACGTCTGGCTGCCCAATTCATTCCATCAATGATAGAAACAGAAATGGTAATGACATTCATTGATATACAGGAAGGTCTATTTTATGAGAGGGTCCTAGCAGGTATATGAAAACCATTCTTAGAAATGATTAAACACGGAGAAATGGTTTAAATGGGGTTGAATGTTTGGAAAGATTAAAGACCTTACTGCTTTAGAAGCCGTGGCTGAGCACATTCAGGCTGAAAGCTATGGGAATAACCCTCGAAGGGTTCATAAAAAGAAGGAAGAGAATGTATCCTTGGTATTACAAGGACAAAATCAGAGAGGCAATCAAAACTTTCCCATTCAAATGAGAACTTATTCCCTTTTCCAAACTTTGGCACAATCTTCAAATCCTACGTTTCAAAAAATCAGAGAAGTTAAACGCCGTAAAACATTCAAACCCTTAGAGGACTCACTGGAAAATGTACCAAAACTTCTGACAACATAAAAGAAGATTGTCCAGCTCTTTCCCCTAGCCAATCCAAGTGGAAGGAATTTTGACGCAAGTAAGAAATGTGTTTATCATTCTGGAGCTCCGGGTAATAATACCCAAGATTGTTGATCTCTCAAGCACAAAATCCATGATCTGATAGACATTGGGGAGATTGTGGTGACAACACAAGAACAACCACATGTTTAAGATAATCCTTTACCTCAACACAATGAAGAGGGCGTTAATATGATCGGTATAGGAAACAAAGAAGATTCCAAATACCTCCAGTACATAGGCAAGTCCTCCCAAGCAAACAAGGAAAGCTCAAACAATTGGGAATATTCAGGAAGGCAGTTTTTGATAGAACAAGAAATGAAGTCTGTTAAGGAACAAATTGATCAATCGGTAGAACTAATGGTACATCAGCACCAAGTAACTCGACAACTTGATCAGTCAAGGACAAATAAATCTTATTTCCATCAGAACAAGGGATCAACAACGATTCCAAGGGAACAAAACTTGGGAAGAAAAACTTGCAATGAAAGTTAGATCCTAGGCTCGTCGGGAGTATGTTGATAAAAGAAAATTCACTCATTTAGGTTAACCGATGTAGGAGATCCTATAGATGTTGATCGTTGAAAAGAGATCACAGAACGGTTACCCCTAATCAATCCCCGTTCCAAGAGATTTGCTGCTATCGAGATATGCCAATATCATTCCAACACTCCTGGCTATAACATAGAAAGTTGTTGGGTACTTTGTGAACTGATTCAAAATATGATTGATAGCGGTGAGCTGAAAATGGTAAATAGTGGTAAAACCCTACCTGAAGAAGAGGAGATATTTCCCCTTGGAACACAGAGATGGATGGACATTATAGAAGTCGTATCCTTTGAAGGAGCCTTTCCTACAACGTCCCTAATAATTCATGGGAAAAGGGATCAAGAGAGAAAGAATCCCTTGAGCAGTGGTTGCGCCTGAGCCTCTGATGTTGACATTCAGACCACAGTATCCTGTAATCAGCTTGAAGAGAGTCCCATGAAACTATGGGAAAGATGAGGGATTAACATCAAACCACACTGTTGTTATATCAAAGGAAAACCCACTGTATCTACCTCAGCGAGTAATAAAGGCAGTCATTAAATCCAATGGAAGAGTGTTTGAGGAGAAAATTGAAGAATTCTTTAGCAAGATAGGGCATAATGAAGCCAGAGTGGTGTAAAGATTAAAAGAAGCACCCCGACAGATATACATTCTGGATTTGGTTTTATTTTTGGAAGATCATCGCAAGGTCTTAGTGAAAGTACTGGAAGAAGCTCACCTGCCGAAGATAATAGATACCGAGAAGTTTCATTATTTGATAGATCATATTTTCAACAGTAATGTGATATCTTTCACTGATGATGACATACCATCAAAAGGGATGGGTCATTGAACATAGCAGTGATGTTCTCAAGATATGTGATAGGAGGTGTATTGGTAGATGGAGGATCGTCTTTGAACATCCGTCCATATGACACATTGGAAATAATGAAGATCAATCCAAATCGAATCTGGACTAGTCATGTAGTCATAAGGTCCTTCGATGGATCTCGGCGAAAGGCTTTAGGAGAAATCAAACTTCCGTTAGAGATTGGTCCCCATACTTTTTACGTATCCTTCCAAGTGCTAAACATTACCACATGATATAATTTACTGTTATGAAGATTGTGGAACCATATGACAGGAGTAGTTCCGTCCACCCTTCATCAATAAGTCAAGTATATCATTAATGGCAATCTGGTAAATGTCAATGTCGAACCAGAATATCCTGTCCATATACAAAGCGATATGCCTGTGATCAGTCTCGATGAGGGAGTTGAGCCTGTCAGTTTTCAAGCCCTTGAGGTCAGAAACATTTAGTGCCAACCTATTGGGGCCCCAACTTTAAAGCCCAGAGTTTCTACTAAAGGAATGTCGGTTAGTCAGGAAATGATATCTTTGGGTTTCTGGACTGGACAAGGGTTAGGGAAGAATCAGAAGTCTAGTTCAAATTCCTGGCTAGATAAGGAAGTCTGGATTAGGCTATTCTTCTAGATCAAACCGCTGGAACCCGTACAAGCATCCACCGATTCCTTCCTCTACCATTCTTCTACTAAACCTTACAGATGCATGATTTATGGAGCCTATGAGAAAAATCACCATTGCAGCCTCTAGTATGCTGATTCCTAAGGTTAAACCGATTATTGGAAAAAATTTCCCAAAGCCTGAGAAGGAAAATAAGGAAAAGAATGAAAGGTTCCTGCAAGAAGTGTAAGATCGATTTGCAAAGATGCATTTTCTGGCACATACTGAGGGTCTGAACGAGGATATCCCAGATGATGACTATTTAGAAGATCAAATCCTAATCCCTTGTATAAATAGGACTAAGGAGAACCGTTTAAAGAAAAGTATTGACCTTAATGTAAGTTCGGTCATGATCATTATCAAAGAGGAGGAGAACATCAACCATCCCTTCATCACAACTATCAACATAGACTTGACCCTAGATAACTAGAGTAGCACTCCTTGCATCTGCCAAAATGGGTAAAAGGGCAGAAAGTTCATATGTCGTGAATTGTAGATATTATATATTACTTATTTTTGTTGCACAAGGCTAGCAATTACTTTTGTCATGTTTTGTATGATTAAACAGTTTCGTATATTAAGTGAAAGCATTTTATTTTCAGGACTCTAGAGTTGGATTTGTGTGGCCTTGCGGATGAGATGCCAAATTTTCACAGTGAATACAACTTTGATATAGAAATGGACTTTGACTTGATGGGGATTGATCACGAGGAGATAGATGACTATGAAGTGTCGGAGGAGATCAAAGAATGGGTTGAAGACAAACCCAAACCAAACCTTAATCAAACCACCACTGTCAATATCAGAACGTCAAAAAACCCTAAAGAAATCTAGATAGGCATGGACCTTAACTCAAACCAAAGAAAAGACCTAATAGCTATATTAAATCAATTCCAGGATGTGTTTGCATGGTCACATGAGGACATGATTGGTTTGTCTACTAATATTTTCATTCATCGATTGTCCATTAAAGATGGATTCAAGCCAGTCAAACAGAAGCTTAGGCGACTAAAACCTGAGTGGAGTCTGAAAGTCAAAGAAGAAATTGTTAAATAATTCAAAGCCGACATCATCATGGTATCAACCTACCTTGAGTGGCTGTCCAATATAGTTCAGTGTGCCCAAGCCCGGATGAAAGGTACGAGTATGCATGGAATACCAGGATTTGAACAAAGCTTGTCTCATGTACAACTTTCCAGTACCTTTTATCCACATACTAATAGACAACACGGCACAGTATGACATATATTGTTTTGTTGACTACTTCGCCGGGTATCATCAAATCATAGTTGCAGAAGAGAACATGGAGAAAATAGCCTTCATTACTCCCTGGGGAACCTTTTGTTACAGATGGTTATTTTTTGACCTTATCAATGATGGTGCCACCTATCAGCGAGCCTTGATAGCCTTTTTTCATAACATGATGGACATAGAAATAGAGGTCTACGTGGATGATATCATCATAAAATCCCAGAAGGAAGATAAACATATCAACCATCTCAAAAAAAATTTCAATCAATTGCGCAAATACAACTTAAAGATAAATTCGACAAAATGTGCCTTCGGTGTCAAATCAGGAAAGTTATTGGGATTTTTAGTAAGCAACAGAGGCATTGAATTGGATCCCGCCAAAATTAAAGCAATCACCAAGATGCACATGCCCCAAACAGAAAAGGAAATACGTAGATTTCTGGGGAGAATCAATTTCATAAGCAGATTCATCTCTCAACTCACAACAACGTCTGAGCCCATCTTTAAGTTGTTAAGGAAAAATTCCTCCATAAAGTGGAATGAAGAGTGTTAATATGTTTTCCTGTCCATGAAAAAGAAGTTGATCAAAGCCTCTATCTTGGTACACCCAAGGGATAAGGTTCCCATGTTTATGTACCCGTCAGTCAATGCCGATGCTATGGACTGCATGCTGGGACTAAAAGAAGATAGAGGCAAAGAAAGAGCTATCTATTACCTCAGTAAAAGATTCAGTAGCGGCGAGTAGAAGTACACTTTGATTGAAAAGACTTTTTGTGTGTTAACATGGGCTGCCATGAGGTTAAAAAATTATCTTCATGGGCACACAAGCTATCTCATATCTCGCATGGATCTTCTAAAGTACATATTCAACAAACCCATGTTGAATTTTTGATTGTCCAAATGGCAGTTGATTCTCTAACAATACGATATCATCTATGTGACTCAAAAGTCCATCAAAGGTCAAGGAATTGAGAATCAATTGGCCGAAGCACCTTCAATAAATTTTGAACACTTGGAAACGTATTTCCTGGATGATGGAATAATTACAATTAAACAAATCCATCGAGAAAACACAGTCCGATCTTGGAAATTGTATTTTGATGGAACTGTAAACATGGAAGGTGTCAGAGCAGGGGCAGTTCTTGTAGCTCTTATAGGAGAACAATATCATATGGCTATCAATCTGTAGTTTGTCAACACCAACAACACAACTAAGTATTAAGGCTATATAATGGGATTGAAAATGGCCCAATCCATGGATATCAAATGGTTGTTGGTCTTTGGGGATTCTAAGTTAGTAATCAAAGAAACCACCGGGGAGTATTATACCAAAGAATTTCATTTGTTGCCAGATCATCAGCAAGTTATCAAGGTGTCTATGGAGTTTAAGGAAATAACCTTCATCCACATCCCTCGAAGTAGGAATGAATTTGTTAATGCATTGGCAACATTGGCTTCCTTGATCTACATATCTGATAGGATGAGAATTCTTGATATTAAATTTTTAAGCCAAAATGCACCAGCCTATGGAAATTACATTAGAGAAGTATCAGATAAACTGCCTCCCATCAAATAGCCCTGGTATCATGACATCAAATAATATCTTCGAGATGGATCTACGCCCGATGGGGCAAGTCAAGATGAAAGAAAGCGAATCCATAAAATGGCCCTAAAATTTTATTTGAGCGGAGATGCACTTTACAAAAGGGATGCTGGAATAGGCCTTTTAAGATGCCTAAACAAAGATCAAGCCCAAAGACTCATAGATGAAATCCATGGTAGAGTCTGTGGTCCAAACATGAGCGGTCCTTACTAAAAAGATATTAAGAACATGGCATTACTGGATATCTCTCAAAGCCGACTGTGACGATCACGTCAGGAGATGCTAACAATGCCAAGTTAATAGAAATTCCATTCACGTTCCTCCAAATGAATTGCATTGTATGAGTTTGTCATGACCCTTTTCAATGTGGGGAATGGATGTGATTGTGTGATAGCCCCGAATCCAAGTCCCAAATCACCTCGGATCCGGTATACTATTTCTATAACTGTTTGCGGAAGATATAAACATAAATTGTCTATACATTAAACTTACACACTTATCCCCAAGGTCGAGTAACCTTAACTTAAACACCATATATAAACTTTCTAACATATAACACATTTATCAAACTATACTATTACAAAATAGTCGCACATATAACCCAAGTAGAACTTGACTTTAACCTTTTCCTGTATCCGAACGCATTCGCCTTATCTGCAATGTTTTATCATGATATAGCAAGGGTGAGCATGAAAGTTGCCCAGCAAGTTTAAATACAACAATATAACGATATATCATGATTGAAGAGTATGAATAATAAGCTGGCTATAATTCATCAATATAATTGAGAACTAGCACGAACAAACTTTAGACTGAACAAGTTTTATACATGAACAAACATTTCTGAACCAACTGGTAATGAAGGTGATCAGCCTTTCATACCTGACTTATACATGCAAGATGTACAGAGTACAATTTTCATGGAAATCA
The DNA here is from genome assembly GCA_020205505.1 of Panax japonicus. Classification (NCBI taxonomy): domain Eukaryota; kingdom Viridiplantae; phylum Streptophyta; class Magnoliopsida; order Apiales; family Araliaceae; genus Panax; species Panax japonicus. The sequence continues at coordinate 72,112,896 of CM035091.1, forward strand.
GTAATGATTAACCATAAGCTTGAATAAAACACTCTTATTAGAGTTAAGTACAAAGAAAACTTGCCTGAACCGTTGATTACCGCAACATAAATTATATCGCTTTATCCGAAGACCTAATATTAATAATATAGATCTCCAATATTAGAATAATATCATCACAGTATTATACTTTTATATTTATATCCACAGAATAACCTAAACACATTACCACATAAGCCTATCAGTCTATACATCACATAAGACTAGGTATCAAATCAAACTATTGCAGTCTGAGTTGAAACTGACACAATTTTATCATCCCGGCGGTCTAGTCGGACAATTCTCGAGTTTAAGTTCAATTAAACTCTGTTTAAACGTTTAACAATTATCCCAGATAATTATCTTATCAGTCAAAATAATTTTTAAAGACTTATAATAATTTTCAAATAATTATTATTATTTATCAACAATTTCAATCATTAAAACCGTATTTAAATGAATTAAATACCACATAATTCCTTAATCATTAATATTCATTTAATATAAAATATTAATGAAAATCATTACATAATATTATAATATAATTATAATATCACAAAGTATTTTTAATACCTTAAAATCATAATTATATGATTTTTAAAAACTTAAATCCATTATCCGATAATTGCTATTAATATTAAAATATTAATATTTTCATGACTAAATATCAAAAGTTATATTTTATAACTTAAAATATTTTTATAACAATTAAATCATTTTTATATGATTTTTAAATCATTATTTCTAATTTCCCATAATTTATTTAATATATTTATTAAATAAACTAATTATCATTAATATTGATTAATTAATGAATTTCATCACAAAATATTAAAAGTCATCAAAAATAACTTAAAATATTTTCTAACACCATAATATTATTTTTCATGATTTTTCATGAATTAAAACTATTTTTAAATAATTTATTTAATATTATAATTAAATAAATAAATACCTTTTATATTCCAAAAATACTAAATATTTTTGAAATATACTGAAAATAATTAAAAACTATTTTTTAGAATTTATTTTGTATTTTTAATAATTAAAAACCATTTTTTCTAATTTTTTTAATCATTTTCCGGAAAATAGAAAATAAAGTGTCGTTAAAGGCCCTTATAGCGACAGAACCGTCGCTATAGGTGTTCTTGATGTTCTTGGTCATGTTCTTCAGCTTCATGGTCAGTTTAAAGGTTATCTAGTTTGACCGTCAATAATTTTCTGTCTATCATGATTCTGGGCCATGTTAAACATTGATCGTGTAGGGTTTATGTAATATTACACGAATCAGTCATCAACTATGTCATACAACATTACATTTGGAAGATCTTGGCCTCCAAAACATCTGACAACTTTGTTCTTCATTTTTTGGGTTTTCCAGAAAATGAAGAACAGTCGAGGTACTAGTTTTCGATCCTTATAACGTGAATCCTGCAACTTGTTTTGGTGAACCATTGATTCAATACTGTAGACCACATGAAAGGGTACCATAATATATCACCTATCTAGTCTAACAACAACATAAATAAGAAATCAGGGCCGATCAAACTACATACGAAGATCTGTTCTTGAACATTTCTGGAAAACCCAGAAATGTTCTTGAGCAGTTCGGTCAACGGTTGTTTGACTTCAAATTTCTACGATTTGGCTACGGATCTAGGTGATATGAAGGAATTAGTATATAGTCCTTCTATCAGGCTACAAGATACAAAATACAAATTAGCAAAACAAACTAAACACATACAAGATCCGAAGCCTGCAAAACCTTGTCAGATAACACGATGGGTTCTGGGTTACCCAGAATTCAGTTTCTGTGAACGGTCAACGTGGTTTGACCGAGCATAAATGATGATCTAGACTAGATCTGACCCTGCTTCCAGTTGAAGAGTAAAGACCTCATGGCACACTACAGATTCATTACATAAAACACATAAAACACTTAACACACACGGATCTAAAAGCCCTGACAATTGAATGTCAGACGACTTTTTTTTCTAACTTTTCCAGATTTTCTAAAATGCTAGATTCGAGCATCTAGGTGTTATGGATCCATGATCCAACAACCCAGATCTCTAATTGACACCTTATAACACATATTTAACCAACAAACAATAACATTAAACATCAAAATCATAGATTTGTAAGGTTAGGGTTTTTATACCTCATTCATGCTTGATTTTCGATTTCTGGTCTATGGATCTGTTATTGGCTTGCTAGGAACTGATCAAGGTTCATCTTTTCTCTCTCCATCACACTATATCCCGAATTTCTAGAGAGATGAGGGTTAGGAGAAAAATGAAACTTAAAGTGGCCATTCTCTCACTAAATCCCTTATATTTGTTGCCTTGTTGCTATGATCTGGCCAAATTTCGGCTGGATTCAGTGTTTGTAGCTCAAGGCTAGTACTAGGGTTGGTGAGCAACTCACCTTAGGTCAACCTGTGCAAGCAAGCTTCAATAATACAATAAAGGGCATTCTAGTCATTTTCCATTTTATTTTAATGGCATTTTTGACATTTGACCAAACTCTTAGGGTTTAGGGTTTGAGAGGGTTTAGGGTTTGGAGCATTTATGGTTTAGGTTTTAACCCTTAACTTTGTAATTTAATTTCTACATTTCTGAATTTCGATTTTCAAAATAGAAAATTAACATTTCAAACTTATAATTAGAATTTTCTAATTATATAAAAATTTATTAATCATAAATTCATTCTTGCTAATTAAGATTAGCATTTCATAATTACCATTGCTAATAAAGCAATTAGGGTCAAAATGGTCATTAGGATTTATAAACCACTAATTAGGGTTTCTAATAGAAAAATAATTTTCTAATTTAGAAATTAAATATTCGTAATTAGATTAGGGTTTTCTAATTACTCATAAATAAAAAAAATTAGGACTAGGGTTTCCTAATTAGCATTGCCCATTTAGCAATTAGATCCACCACGGAACAATTAGGGTTTTTGACGAAACAATAAGGGTTCCAAAAATTGAAAATTAGCGTTTGCTAATTAATTAACCTTTACCCTAATTAGTACTTAATTATTAGCACTAAAGCATTAAAATTCTCCGTTATATTCCCAGATTAGGGTTTTATTTTATCAGAATTTGAAATTAGGGTTTTCAGATCTGGTATTAGAGTTTTCAAATAATCAATTATGATTTTAGATAATTCATTAGGGTTTTTCCTAATTAATTTAATATTAATGACGTTTAACCTTGTACATACATTGCATTCCCAATCTAGGGTTTTCAATATCCGATTTAGGAATTCGGATTTCCCGGAACTGAAACTAGGGTTTCCAGAACCGATTTCTAGGGTTTCTTATTAGACGTTAGGGTTTTCTAACTGAACGTTAAAGTTCTTAATATATTCATAGGGTTTGTTACAGATATCATTTATCTGGTCAACCCTTCACCCTTAACCACATTCTGAACACAAATATAACCATAAACACAAAACGAATTAACATAAATCCTTAATCCTGAATAATTCACCTAAATCCTTCACCGAATTTTGAAATCCTCAAAATTCAATCCCAATAACATCAAACGCATACACTTATTTTCTGTCTAGGTCTATTTTTTGACCTTAAATCAATCATTTAAGATTTTAATAAATTGTCTAAATTCTCGGGTTGTCACATTCTCCCCTCCTTATAAGAATTTCATCCCCGAAATTCACCTTACACCTTACACCGTGCACCTTACACTTTTCACACATATCACATGATACCCAATACACCACTCACAAGAGCAAAAGTTTTGAAATTGTGCTGAGGGGTCATATAGACCATGAACACATTTAGTTTTAACGGTAGTGATCATACCGCAAAACAATACATTACTTGGTCTGTTTACAATCACAAAAAATGTAAACTACCATTACTAGTACTTTAGGTGATTAGCCCATCGTACAGTTACGTCATGCATAACGTATTAATCATTTTTAGCGAATATTTACGCTACTAGATTGGATTATTTATCCAAACATTATCGTTCACCTCAGTCTTATAATAGGATTCCGCACCAAAGCAATTTAGTTCGGGAAATTCTTTCAATAAACACTTGGAGTTTTTATAACATTAGTCTAGTTGAATCAAATAGCATAGACTCATATCAATAATTCAATTCAATCGAATTATTTAGGTGTAGCCAAACCCCGTTGGCAAATTAAAATTTTTGAAAACATTTTCGAAAATGACGTCATGATGCCGCACTGTATTTACAGTCCGTTGAGGATTCCGTCATTTGGTGATTTTATCATACTACATCATACCATAGTGGAACAATGACTTTAGGTCAAATTCACACTAAGTAATAATGCATTGATGACTCCATCATTTTTTATCATCTCTGCACCAGGTTACATGGTACATAAGTGATAAATAAAAACAATTTTTGATATTTCAAATCATTTGCGTCTAGTCGAAATAAGTAGCATAGACTGTACTTTAAACCGTTTCAAAAATGGTTACGAGTTTACTTTTTTTTTAAAAGTCACATAGTGCGTATTTAGCTTGATGTCAATCATTTCGAAGTTTAGCATAGCTAGGAGTTTAGAAAAACCTAAGTCTCCACTAATGATCATTTGCTTAATAATTTATCTGTTCCTATAATCCTTAACACTCCATTCACACACAACTATACCCAATTCATAAAACCATACTTATGAGTTCATAACCTGGCCACAATTATATGAGTTTACGAACTTACCCTAGTCTGACCTTTGGCGTCCGTTCGCTGAGGGGCTCATAAACATTTCATATAACTATGAGTCAAGAATGTCACATAAGTATGAGTTCTAAGAACTCGTACTTAATCCTATATTCTCTACCTATGACCTATTTATCTATATATAACAACTAGCGCGACACAACATTTCAATGGTTACCAATGCCACCAACTAAGTAGTTTTTACACCAAGTACAATTCCCCGCCCATACAAGAAATCATGCAACTCAGTTGCTAACACGAGTCCTCATTGAAATCCCCACCTAATATTAACCCCATTTTTCCAATACGAATTCAATTCGTATTCATAATCCATAACTCTTTTATGAGTTTTCATAGTACTATTTCATAGTACAACTTACACACAGCATCTTGCTGTAAACTTTTCAATCATAAGATTGATCCTTTCCGGTTGTCATAACCTTAACAGATCACGGGGTGATCTTATCGTATATATTATGATTCAATTCTATAACTTGATCGTTTTGTTTTACGATCTCCTATCACTGCACTTTCAGTCTTTTAGACTCGGTCTATTCTCCATTACTGTTCAACTTTATTATCAGAGTTAGGGAACTCTGTGTCTTTACACTCGCCGAGATTCATCTTTGAATCTTACCGACCAACTAACTCTATTTAAGTTAGTCTTATCCTAATCACTGCGGTTATTGGTCTCAGGTATTCCTACCTAAGCATCATAACCAACAGCTTTGATACCAACTGTGATAGCCCCGAATCCAAGTCCCAAATCACCTCGGATCCGGTATACTATTTCTATAACTGTTTGCGGAAGATATAAACATAAATTGTTTATACATTAAACTTACACACTTATCCCCAAGGTCGAGTAACCTTAACTTAAACACCATATATAAACTTTCTAACATATAACATATTTATCAAACTATACTATTACAAAATAGTCGCACATTTAACCCAAGTAGAACTTGACTTTAACCTTTTCCTGTATCCAAACGCATTCGCCTTATCTGCAATGTTTTATCATGATATAGCAAGGGTAAGCATGAAAGTTGCCCACCAAGTTTAAATACAACAATATAACGATATATCATGATTGAAGAGTATGAATAATAAGCTCGCTATAATTCATCAATATAATTGAGAACTAGCACGAACAAACTTTAGACTGAACAAGTTTTATACATGAACAAACATTTCTGAACCAACTGGTAATGAAGGTGATCAGCCTTTCATACCTGACTTATACATGCAAGATGTACAGAGTACAATTTTCATGGAAATCAGCAATGATTAACCATAAGCTTGAATAAAACACTCTTATTAGAGTTAAGTACAAAGAAAACTTGTCTGAACCGTTGATTACCGCAACGCAATTTATAACGCTTTATCCGAAGACCCAATATTAATAATATAGATCTCCAATATTAGAATAATATCATCACAGTATAATACTGTTATATTTATATCCACGGAATAACCTAAACACATTACCACATAAGCCTATCAGTCTATACAGCACATAAGACTAGGTATGAAATCAAAGTATTGCAGTCTGAGTTGAAACCGACACAATTTTATCATCCCGACGGTCTAGTCGGACAATTCTCGAGTTTAAGTTCAATTAAACTCTGCTTAAACGCTTAAAAATTATCCCAGATAATTATCTTATCAGTCAAAATAATTTTTAAAGACTTATAATAATTTTCAAATAATTATTATTATTTATCAACAATTTCAATCATTAAAACCGTATTTAAATGAATTAAATACCACATAATTCCTTAATCATTAATATTCATTTAATATAAAATATTAATAAAAATCATTACATAATATTATAATATAATTATAATATCACAAAGTATTTTTAATACCTTAAACACTTAAATCCATTATCCGATAATTGCTATTAATATTAAAATATTAATATTTTCATGACTAAATATCAAAATTTATATTTTATAACTTAAAATATTTTTATAACACTTAAAACATTTTTATATGATTTTTAAATCATTATTTCTAATTTCCCATAATTTATTTAATATATCTATTAAATAAACTAATTATCATTAATATTGATTAATTAATGAATTTCATCACAAAATATTAAAAGTCATCAAAAATAACTTAAAATATTTTCTAACACCATAATATTATTTTTCATGATTTTTCATGAATTAAAACCATTTTTAAATAATTTATTTAATATTATAATTAAATAAATAAATACCTTTTATATTCCAAAAATAATAAATATTTTTGAAATATACTGAAAATAATTAAAAACAATTTTTTAGAATTTAAAATAATTTTTCAGAATTTATTTTGTATTTTTAATAATTAAAAACCATTTTTTCTAATTTTTTAATCATTTTCAGGAAAATAGAAAATAAACTGTCGCTAAAGGTCCCTATAGCGACAAAACCATCGCTATAGGTGTTCTTGATGTTCTTGGTCATGTTCTTCAGCTTCATGGTCAGTTTAAAGGTTATCTAGTTTGACCGTCAATAATTTTCTGTCTATCATGATTCTGGGCCATGTTAAACATTGATCGTGTAGGGTTTATGTAATACTACACGAATCAGTCATCAACTGTGTCATACAACATTACACTTGGAAGATCTGGGCCTCCAAAACATCTGATAACTTTGTTCTTCATTTTCTGGGTTTTCCAGAAAATGAAGAACAGTCGAGGTACTAGTTTTCGATCCTTATAACGTGAATCCTGAAACTTGTTTTGGTGAACCATTGATTCAATACTGTAGACCACATGACAGGGTACCATAATATATCACCTATCTAGTCTAACAACAACATAAATAAGAAATCAGGGTCGGTCAAACTACATACGAAGATCTGTTCTTGAACATTTCTGGAAAACCCAGAAATGTTCTTAAGCAGTTCGGTCAACGGTTGTTTGACCTCAAATTTCTACGATTTGGCTATGGATCTAGGTGATATGAAGGCATTAGTATATAGTCCTTCTATCAGGCTACAAGATACAAAACACAAATTAGCAAAACAAACTAAACACATACAAGATCCGAAGCCTGCAAAACCTTGTCAGATAACACGATGGGTTCTGGGTTACCCAGAATTCAGTTTCTGTGAACGGTCAACGTGGTTTGACCGAGCATAAATGATGATCTAGACTAGATCTGACCCTGCTTCCAGTTGAAGAGTAAAGACCTCATGGCACACTACAGATTCATTACATAAAACACATAAAATACTTAACACACACGGATCTAAAAGCCCTGACATTTGAATGTCAGACGACTTTTTTTCCAACTTTTCCAGATTTTCTAAAATGCTAGATTCGAGCATCTAGGTGTTATGGATCCATGATCCAACAACCCAGATCTCTAATTGACACCTTATAACACATATTTAACCAACAAACAACAACATTAAACATCAAAATCATAGATTTGCAAGGTTAGGGTTTTTATACCTCATTCATGCTTGATTTTTGATTTCTGGTCTATGGATCTGTTATTGGCTTGCTAGGAACTGATCAAGGTTCATCTTTTCTCTCTCTATTACTCTATATCCTGAATTTCTAGAGAGAGGAGGGTTAGGAGAAAAATGAAACATAAAGTGGCCATTCTCTCACTAAATCCCTTATATTTGTTGCCTTGTTGCTATGATCTGGCCAAATTTCGTCTGGATTCAGTGTTTGTAGCTCAAGGCTTGTACTAGGGTTGGTGAGCAACTCACTTTAGGGTAACCTGTGCAAGCAAGCTTCAATAATACAACAAAGGGCATTCTAGTCATTTTCCATTTTATTTTAATGGCATTTTTGACATTTGACCAAACTCTTAGAGTTTAGGGTTTGAGAGGGTTTAGGGTTTGGAGGATTTCATAATTACCATTGCTAATAAAGCAATTAGGGTCAAAATGGTCATTAGGGTTTATAAACCACTAATTAGGGTTTCTAATAGAAAAATAATTTTTTAATTTAGAAATTAAATATTCGTAATTAGATTAGGGTTTTCTATTTACTCATAAATAAAAAAAAATTAGGATTAGGGTTTCCTAATTAACATTGCCCATTTAGCAATTAGATCCACCACGGAACAATTAGGCTTTTTGACGAAACAATAAGGGTTCCAAAAATTAAAAATTAGGGTTTGCTAATTAATTAACATTTACCCTAATTAGTACTTAATTATTAGCACTAAAGCATTAAAATTCTCCGTTATATTCCCAGATTAGGGTTTTATTTTATCAAAATCTAAAATTAGGGTTTTCAGATCTGGTATTAGGGTTTTCAAATAATCAATTAAGATTTTAGATAATTCATTAGGGTTTTCCCTAATTAATTTAATATTAATGACGTTTAACCTTGTACATACATTGCATTCCCAATCTAGGGTTTTCAATATCCGATTTAGGATTTCGGATTTCCCGGAACTGAAACTAGGGTTTCCAGAACCGATTTCTAGGGTTTCTTATTAGACGTTCGGGTTTTCTAACTGAACGTTAAAGTTCTTAATATATTCATAGGGTTTGTTACAGATATCGTTTATCTGGTCAACCCTTCACCCTTAACCACATTCTGAACACAAACATAACCATAAACACAAAACGAATTCACATAAATCCTTAATCCTGAATAATTCACCTAAATCCTTCACCGAATTTTGAAATCCTCAAAATTCAATCCCAATAACATCAAACGCATACACTTATTTTCTGTCCAGGTCTATTATTTGACCTTAAATCAATCATTTAAGATTTTAATAAATTGTCTAAATTCTCGGGTTGTCACAGATTGGGCCAACAGAACCCAAAGTCAACAATGGTTATCGATTCATCTTCACCATGATTGATTACTTCACCAAATGGGTAGAAGCTGCCTCTTTTCCTAAGGTCACCAAAGAGGTAATCATTGGTTTCATCAAAAATAATGTAATCTGTCGATATGGACAACCGAAGGTGATCGTATCAGACAATGCCAAAAATCTGAACAACCAGATGATGAAGGAATTATGCAGCAAATTCCACATCAAACATCTTAATTCCTTCATCTATCGTCCCAGTACTTGTGTTCACTACTGCTGAATTTTTTGCTGAGGTAATAGATAGCTCGTTCTTGGCCTCTATCATTTTTTTATCCCAGCATGCAGCCCATGGCGTTGTCACTTATGGACAGGTACATGAACAGGGGAACATCATCCCTGGGTGGTACCAAGATGGGAGCTTTGACTAGATGTTCTTTAATTGTGAGGAAGGCATTTTTGCACTCATCATTCCATTTCATGGAAGAGTTCTTCCTTAATAACTTGAAGATTAGCTCACAGGTTGCCGTGAGTTGAGAGATGAACCTGCTAATGAAGTTGATTCTTCCCAAAAATCACCGTATTTCCTTCTCTGTCTGAGGAATAAGCATTTTTGTAATGGCCTGGATTTTGGTAGGATCTAGCTTAATCCCTTTGTGGACTGACTAAAAATCCTAGCAACTTGCCTAATTTAATGCCAAATGCACACTTGGCTGGATTAAACTTCAAGTTGTACTTACGCAACCAGTTGAATAGCTTTCTGAGATGGTCTAAGAGGTCTTCCTCCTTCCCAGACTTGATAATGATGTCATCCACATAGATCTTGATCTCTATGTGCATTAAGTCATGGAAGAGAGCCATCATAGCTCGCTGATAGGTGGCTCCGGCATTGATGAGACCGAATGACAACCGTCTATAGCAAAAAGATTCCCAAGGCGTGATGAAAGCAATTTTCTCACGATCTTCCTCAGCAACCATGATTTGATGGTACCCCGCAAAGCAATCAGCAAAGGAGTACATGCAGTATTGAGCAGTATTGTCAACGAGAATGTGGATAAAGAGTACTGGAAAGCTATCTTTAAGGAAAGCTTTGTTCAAGTCCCGATAATCCACGCAGACTCGCACCTTTCCTCTAGGTTTAGGCACGGGAAAAATGTTGGATATCCACTCAGGATATGTGGACACCATGATGATGCCATCTTGAAATTGTTTCATAATTTCTTCTTTCACCTTTAAACTCCACTCAAGTTTCAATCGCCTGAGCTTCTGCTTGACTGGCTTGAATCACTATTTAATGGGAATGTGATGAAGTACAATGTCAGTGGACAAACCCACCATGTCTTCATGAGACCATGCAAACACATCCTGGAATTGGGTTAGTAGCATAACCATGTCATTCCACTGGTTTAGGGTAAGGTCTGAACTAATCTGGATTAACTTGGGCTTTCTAAGGTTCCGAGATTGAATGAAGTGGTTCGATCAGGGTTTGGTTTAGGTTTGCCTTTGACCCATTTTGAATTTCCGGAGGCACCTCAATGTCCTCATGTATTTCCATCAACAATGAATTCATCTCTACATCAAATTACATTCTTTGTGGAGAAGAGGCACCATATCAGGAAGTACATGCACATCTAAATTCAGGGTCCTGAAACAAAATATGCTTTCACTTAGTATATATGAAAAGGTTTGATCATATAAAGTGTAAGCATGTACTGGCGAAAACGACTGCTAATACTGTACAGAAAAGTAAGCAGTTATGATATCAGGGAAGAAAGAGTATATGCCTATTTTACCCTTGTCGACCAATGCAAGGAGTGCTGCTCCAATTAGCAAGGGCGAAGTCCGTGTGGACTGCAGTGATGGAGGGATTATCATCGTCCTCCCTATCCTGAATGATGGCCATTATGTTCGAGAAATTATCGTATGGGGTGTATCTGCTTGTATGTTCGTCATGAACAATGATGCGTATGCCCGACATCATTCGGATGACGTCTTGTTTAAATCTTTATTTCACTTCCTCCCCGGCGAGATCTGGAAAAAAGACGTCTTTCGCCTTCACCGGTATCAGCTTGGGAAATAACATAGCCATCACGTTGGTTGGCACCTTTACGAGAGGTTGTGCGGACTCAGCAGCTGTAAGTGTAGACGAACGTCGTGTAACTGAGGCTGGAGGAATCTGAGGATGTTTATGTGGATTCCTGTTACTAGAACTGGCAGAATAGCCTAGCCCAGTTATCCGTAGTTTGACTGATAACTTGGATGGGGTACTTGATACCCTGATGATCTTTACCCAACCCTTGTCCTGGCTGATGACCCAAGGATATCATTTCTTGAGTAGCCGACATTACTTCGGCCGAAATCTTGGGTATGAGAGGTGGCGTTCCAATAGCTTGGTACTGAGCATTGCTCACCTCCAAGGTGTGAAAACTAACCTGCTCAACATCTGAATTGACGTTGATGTATGGTATGTCACTATGTGGAGGACACTCCGGCTCCGCGTTGACTGTGACTAGGCTGTCGTTGATAATGTATTTTAATTGTTGATGAAGGGTTGAGGGGATTGCCCTTGCCATATGAATCCATGGTCGTCCCAAGAGCAGGTTGTATCCTAATCTATCTTGAGGACGTGGAAAGATACGCAGAATGTATGGGGACCAATTTCGATTGGTAGTTCAATTACTCCGACCGAATTTCGGTGGGCTCCATCAAAAGCTTTGATGACCGTATGGCTGCTCCGGATTCGGTTGAGATTGATATTCATCTTCACCAAGGTAGCGTATGGACATATATTTAGAGATGAGCCTCCATCTATCAAGACTTCAGCTAGCATATATCCAGAGGACAAGACCGCAATGTGCAACGGCTTGTAATGACCGGTTCCTTTGGGTGGTATGTCATCATCAGTGAAGGATATCACATTGTTGTTGAAAATGTGATCAACTAAATGTTGAAATTTTTCTGCATCCACTGATTTTGTTAGATATGCTTCTTCTAAAACCTTCAGCAAGATCGTCTGGTGTTCCAAGGAAGTTAGGACCAAGTCAAAAAAGGAGATTTGGTGTGGAGCTTCTTTTGGTTGCGTTGACTCGTTATCGCACTCTACTAACTGAGCCCTATTTACAACATCTGAATACAAACACAATTTATGAGAAATAAGATGTTGACGTATCTCCGGCTTTAAACCTCATAAAAACATTCGCGTCGTTCTCTTCATTATCCACCAAGTGGGACGCAAATTAGGACAACTCGGCAAACTTTGCTTTGTACTGCGACACGATCATATTGTTCTGTTCCAACTTAATGAACTCCACCTCCTTCATATGACGAATACTTTCGGGAAAGTATTTGTCGTTGAATAGTTCTTGGAACTTCTCCCAAGATATTTTCAGTGCGGCAGGTTGAGTATGCTTTACCGATTCCCACCAGTAATCTGCCTCTCCTCGCAACATAAAGGCGACAAAGGTAACCTTTTGCTCCTTGGAGCATCCCAAGACATCAAATATCTTGGTGATCTGCTTTATCCATGCTTTCGCCTTAAGTGGTTTTGGCTCTCCAATAAACTCTAGTGGTCCCAGCTCCTTGAACTGTTTAGCGGTGACCGTCCGAGAGTTTCCAGTGGTTCCACCTACATTTTGGACAGGAGCCGCTCTCGCCTGCTGTTGCATGAATTTCATAAAGCCTCTGAACATTCCATCATTCATCATTTGGTCAGTGTTGTTGTTTTCATGAGGATTGTCACCTTCCTGATGCATATTATCCTGATTATTGATATGCGGTGAATCAACGGTCGCCTGTGCTCCATTGCTATTCTCAACATTCTCGGATGTCATTTTTAGATACTGCCACAAAACAAAAGGTTAATTGACATGTAACATATTATCCCTATATTCTGACCGACCAATTAAATACCAAATAAACTTAGGTAGTAAGAAATATTATGACTAAGATAATGCAGAATAAATTATCATTAGCCTTAAACAGTGTTAAACTGATACAATATAACAAACATCAAGTTTAACTGCAGCGGAACAAGCAATCCATTAGAAGAGTCAAGTAGAGAATAAAATCTACTATCTTCTATGATTTAAAAGGTTTTTCATGACTTTTATCGCTGAGACTCAGCTTAATAAATAATTCACATCATCCCTACACTACGGCCAACGATATTCATTAGTATCTCAACCACAAATTATCCATGCACTACAGCCAAGGATATTCGTGTATTCATCAATGGTCATGATCATGCCAACAACTGTCCATCAATGCACTACGGCCAATGAGGACTTTTACCACATCATTTGTAACATTACGGTCATGATTATACCGAATAATTCCTGGTCATAATCATACCAAGTCCATCTATGCACTACAGGCCACAGATGACTTTCAACATAATATAAACATGAGGATAATGACAATGATATTAGAATTTAATAAAATAAGTTCAAGAATTAATTTATCTAGGAACTAATAACGTCCAAATTGTCAACATGATACTGCTTTGTAGAATAAATTTCAAGAATGATCAGAATAATATTTCCATGAAAAGATACTAGATGAAGCGCAAATATCAAGGATATTCCACTAATTTCATGGAGTATGGAAGTCAAAACTTTAACCAACTGAGTATAATAACGAATGGAATAACAAAAGAAATCACCATGCATGCGGTACTTCGCATAGACAGGTTATTCCAACAGAATAATAAGTAACGGAACCAGGTCAGGCGAAATTCGCACAGACAGGATGTTCAAACAGAATAATACAAACGGAACTAGGCCCGGCGTAAAACGCATAGACAGGATATTCCAACAGAATAATAATAAAGACGGAACCAGGTTCGGCGTAAAACGCACAGACAGGATATTCCAACAGAATAATAATAAAGACGGAACCAGGTCCTAGCGTAAAACGCACAGACAGGATATTCCAACAGAATAATAACAAAGATGGAATAATAGAAGAATGTCACCAAGTATAGGGTAGTCCGCGTATACTGGTTATGCCAGTAGAATAATAAATAATGGAATAATAGAAGTTCTCTTCGTGAATACAAAAGAAATAATAACCCTTTTCGTAAAAGAAACTAAATATAAGAGTAGGAAAGTAGCAGAATACTTTTCTTCTTTCTCTCTATAAATTTCTCTCTCTAGAGTTTCAGTGAATTCGTACGAAATAATGAAGGAATGAGCTTCTATTTATAGAAGAATGGACTGCATAGTAACTAATTCATGAACGGTCCAGATTGATTTACTTTTAATCAGACGGTCCATATTTAAAGCAAAATCTTTTAAATAAAATAAAATTTAATATATATATATGACATTAGTCACGGGTTATAAACCCCGTGACTCTCCCTGCCAATCATCCAAACCAAGACATATAAATATATATAATAATAATAATAATAATTGTACCACCCCTGCCAATTTCACAACATTAATATATATATATATATATAATTATTATAGTTGAAATCATCCTGCTAACCTTATTCCCCCCCCCCCCCAATCAATCAAGCCACCGAAAGTATATAAACTTATATATATAATGAATAACTTTCTACCTGTTATTCTGAAAAAATGGGTAAATGGGGGGGGGGTCCATAAATACTTCATAAAAAATCTCCTCAATATTTTTAACAACATTTATCATCATTATTATAATTCACAATATTAATCGACCAGGTCGTTCCCAGGAAAGAGGGGGCTTTCCAATATGGATTTCTCCCCATTGGCGCGCAATTAGGATGACCAAACCTCTCCTTGACAGAACTTCTAGACATCGTTAATATTGCAAATAATAATATCAATAACCTTGTCGTCTCAATTATTGATTTAATAATATATAAAAATATCAACAATAATTAAATCAAATAACGTGAGATACTATGCAACAATTATTATGGTAATAATTAAACAAAACTGAGTGACTTCTTACGTAAGCATTAATAATCGATACCGTGTGCTACTATTGAACCACGCGTATTACGGTAATTTTACTATCGAGTAGTTCAACAGTATTAACGGTAAAACTTCCGCCGTTATTTTCATAAAGTATTTTTGTCGTTTTCTCAATTCGACAATAATTCCGTTGTGGGGTCCACCAATGATTCTGCCGTTGTATGAATATTCCCTGTTAAAATGAATATTCCCCGACCAATCGAATATTATATAACAACTTGCGTACTTTGCAAAATTTATAAATATTACCCATAATTATAACATCATATCAAATTTATTCCATAATATTCAAAAATGATATTTATAGAAAATTCATTTTTATTTATAAAAGTTGGGGTATTACAGTACATACGAGCATCGATCGAGTTTAGTGGAATCTCTTCCTCCTCGTCCTCCTCATCCTCTTTCGACTGTGGCAGCTCCTCGGAGTCCTCCTCGTCCGTCTCTATCTCATCATCTTCATCAGGTAAACCCTCATGCTCAACCACTGTGACCAACGGAGATAACTCCCGTGGAAGTAGTTGTTCCCAAACCACTTGAATGTCACGCGACTCCTCCTCTCTAGGCACCTAGGGTTCTTCCTCCCTAGCCTGATTGGATTTTCCTACATTAGCCATCCTGAAAAAAAAAATTTAAGTTTTAATTACTAATCATTACTACTCGACACTCACAATCACATAAGCTGTAATCACATAAGCACATAAGTGTTTTATTACTTCTTCCATAAAATTTGATAAGAGTTTATCACTACTATCTTTTTAAAGGTTACTTCCTAAGGCTTTAATTTCCACACATGAGGTTCATAACCTAAGGCTTTGATACCAACTTGTGACACCCCCAAATCTGGGTACTTTATTCCCACAAGATTTTGTGTTCACTTGATAAAAACATTCATTTCTAACTACCCAAATATAATAAAATTGAACAATAAACCTTCCCATTAAAAGATTACATCAATAATTTCCAATAAAATCTCCCAGGTCATCTAACCTTTAAATACAAATATCAAGTGCAGAAAATTAAATAACTTCATCATAATAACTAAAACAAAGTCAGACAATATTAAAAGTCAACATATTTACAAGTCTTCAATACTTGTTCATCTTTCTTTCCCTTTACTGGTGCTAGGTACATCAACCTTCTCAACTTTAGCTGTAATAGTTATATAAGCAAGAGTGAGCAAACAATGCTCACTTGAAATGACAATGAATAAAACTTTATAACAACTGCCAAATAATAGGCTTAATAGAACTGAACAATATGCTCTATCAATGATAATCAAAATCTGAAATATATATCTGAGGGTCATAAGACCACGAACTATGTCCATAGTTATAAGTAATCTTTCAACTTAAACTTTAACAATCATAAGACTATAGGGACTCCTCATACTTAGGGGGATCAGCCCTTCGTATAATGTATTGTGCACAAACATTTCAACGCTATGCGTAAATTATCCCCTGTAACAGGGTTGTTCATCTCAGCATTTAGAATACAAGTCCGCCCCAAAGTAAGTTTGGTTTGGATACGTTTCAAGGTAATTTGGAATTCAACGAACATCAACTAAGGATTAGTTGAATAAAATACAATAACAATATGCTATGGAACAAGTCGTAGATGAATACAAAATTTATAGTTTAGGGTAATGCTTTAGAAATGAACTAATAAACATTAAATAACGTAACCTACCTTGCTTGGAAAATAATAAGCTAATGTCAGAATGTTGTTTAGAATTGAATTATCAAGCATGCATAATAAATAGTGATTTGAAATGATAAACTTGCATGTTAGTAAACAATTTAAAGTAAGGAACCTTCTCAAAGTAAGAGTTAGGTTAAATAGCTTTGCACGAATATACTTAAATTGTATAAATAGGATTATGAATAACTTGCTCAATAATAAACAAGGTAGAGTAAAGAAACTTGCACAATCGTAACAATAGAGTTTAAGATAAGAAAACTTGTTCAATATCAAGAGATAAGGTTTAGAGTTAGAAAATTTGCCTTGCGTGTAAGCCAAACCGTAATAATTCAATTCACAATATCCTATACACAAATCATTATAACATAATTAGTTACTACATACACTCTATATACAATTAAGTATTTACATCATGTATGGATCGGTTTGAATCACATAGTCAAGACACATTAGTAATGTAATAACAAAACTCGTTAATTGTTAATAATATTTTCATTCTTAGTATAGTAATACCAAAATCACATCCTAACAGTCATACTATTTGACCTTGACAACCTTTTCAGACTTCGTGTAACTAAAACACACTATCTGACCATTCTGCTAACTGGTGCAGCGCCACAGTTTACATTGGGGGACGGCGCTGCGGCGTGGTGCTGGCACTGCTACGCGAGTCACAGGCCTATACTTGGCGCTGCGGCATGGCGCTGGAGTTGCGGCGTGAGATTTATACTGCGAGGCCGCGCTGCGGCACTGAATTACAGTCTCCAGCGTCCAACTACGGCAACAACATAAACAAAGCCAATTTGGCCTACGAGATACTTTCTAAAAACTAAATTAACACATAATATATATATATATATATATATATATATATAGACTTCACACAAACATAATTTAATGTCTCTTAACATGATTTTTCCCATATAACAATATAAACATTGAATTTAAGACCTCTAATTTCATTGTTCTTGCGAAATCTTCACTTTTTGACATTCTTAGTGAAAATCATCATTGTGGCTTTGTTTTTCAACCAAAAAAGTTAATTTAAAATACTTTGTTTTTGTTTCTTCATCTACTTTCAAAATCAATAATCAATTTATACATTATACAATGAATTAAACATCAATTTTTACTTTAAATTAAGCCATATTCATATATAATCATATCAATTCACTGTAATATGATTTCCTTCATAAATAAATACATTACATGAATCAATTTACTATAACTCATCTATAAACCTATGAAAAATTTTTATATCAACCAACTATCATATAAAATTATATATAATAAATAATTCAACCCTCATAAAAGTTTTATAGAGGATTTTTTAATAGAATAAACTACAACTTTTGAAAAATAGAAGAGTAAGATGATACCTTTGTTTTCTAGAAGATGATAGATACCCTTTGATTATCAAGACTCCTTCCCAAAATTCCTCTCTCAAAAATCTCTCTAGAATTCTCCCAATTCTCTCTCAACTTTTCTATGTAACTTTATTCTTCTTTTTCTTCTTTATTTTTCTTCTTCTGTGTTTTTTCTAACTTACGTACTTAAAATTATAACATATATAATATAATAGGTATTAATTATATAATATAAATATATGTATAACTGATATCAATTATTTTATTTTTAAAAATCAAAAGTTATAAGGCTTGTTTGGCTAAACTACTTTAAAATTAACAACTTAAAATCCTTAGGTCTTGTTTGGTAAAACCTATTTAAATTAAAGACTTAACATTCATTAAGTTTTGTTTGGAAAAACTTAATTAACCTCCTTTAACTTATTTTAATAACTCCTTTATAGTATAATTTATGGTCACACTTTATTTAATTAAGTTTTAATACTTAATTTAATTAATTCTAATAACAATTTATTAAATACATTTACCAAATAAATCAATGCAACAAAATTATAATTTTTTTATAATTATAATTTTATTTAATAAATTAACACATCATTTTAATTACAAAATCAAATTAAAATATCATTATAATAATTCATTTAATCATTATAAACTCTCTAACTTAATTTATTAATTTAAATTAAAATATTATCTATGTTATAATTTGAATCTTATGACCATGTATTAAAACTTAGTAAGGGTGATAAGACCTGAGTGTGGTTATGTATTAAGATATAATTATTGTTATGTATTAATTTATGTTTTTGATTAAGTTATGAAGTGTATTAGTAATAGTTTTGAGACTTCAGGCGAGAATATTTATGCTATGTCAATGTAAATAAATATATTATTTCGTTGTTTATATTATTAGTATGTTGTATAGTTAGATCGTGGAGCACCAGATTCGAGGTACATGTATCTAAATTTGGTAGCGTCACAGGTTGGTATCAAAGCTATAGGTTATAAACCTTAGGAGCGAGTCCTTAGGCTATAACCTTAGAAGAGATTTAGGAAATAGAATGAGATAAAACTCATGTAGAGTTTTCTTAGAGAATTAGTAGCATTATGGAATATATTTTCATTCCATACAATGAAAATATGTTTTGTTTTAACATACTAATGAAGTTTGTTATTTGTGTTTGTGGTTGTAGGATGCCAGAGATGGGAGAATCCAGTAGGGTTGTGGAAGAGGAACCACGTAACATACTTGTCGAGTACAAGACACCCCTAATAGTCAATGTAATACTTGAGAATTTCAGTAATAACATTAATATTAAAAATAAATTATTTGAATATTTATGTGAATTACATATGTATTTATGTGTCATTTAAAGGGAGAATTTAATTTAAATTGAGTTAAATGTGTGATGAGTTAGTAAAATGGTGGAAATAATGAAAAGCTTAATTTAAGCTTATGTAATGTGCCTACCGATGTCACTACAGTACTGACAAAAGTCCTTAACTTTTGATTGAACAATTAGGACAACAGATTTTGTCATGGATGGAGAGTTGAGTTAAGATTTGATCTTGTACTAACTCATGTACTCCTTCTCATAGTTGTTGTGAATTTTCACATGAACAAGCTAGATCTCAGCCTCGCTGATTTGCTTGACATGTTGAAAATTGTTGAGAGTCACTTTCAAACAAGAAAGATCAAGTCTTACTGGTACGGGCCAAAGGGATCTTCTGAAAGAAGAACAATTCAAAGAAGGTAAATAGAAAGGAAAAAACAAAGGATAATAAGAACAAAACTAATAAAGATAGTAAATGAGTTTGCTTCCACTACAATAAGTCAATATATTAGAAAGGAAATTGGGAGAAGCATCTTATAGAGGCTAACTAAAGAAGTTTAATGAAACTTTGGTTACAAATATAATTTTTTTCATGATAGAAATAAATTTTTCAATAATTCAATGTTCTACTTAATTATTGGATACCGACTTTGATTCTCATAAATATAGATTTATGAAGGGACCAAGCAGAAATAGAAATCTAAACAAAGGATAAGTAATCCCATGTGTGGGAAATGAAGCAAAGGTTGCTACATTAGCCATATAAACTTATAGTTTAGCATTGTCTACGGGAAAGTCTATGAAGTCAATAAGTTGTTATTGTATTCCAGTTCTCGTTAGAAACATTATTTCCATTTTATCGTTGGACAATAAAAAATTTTTGGTATTATATTTAAGAACAATTGTTGTTCTATTTATAATAATAATATTTTGTATAGAACTTGAATATTACTTAATGAATTTTGTATACTTGATTTACATGAAAATAATTTTGCAAATTGAACAAACTAGTAAATGAAAAGGAGATGATTATTCAAAGATTTGAATGTTCGTATTTGATGAAATTCAAGTTTGATTCATTTGAAAGGTTCAAAGAATTTAGAAGTGAAAAAAATGGCAAAGTATTAAAATTATTTGATTGAATCGAGGAAGAAATACTTGCGAAATAAGTTTCTAGATCGTCTTAAATGGTTTTCTCACAATGGACGTTTCCTGATACACAATAATTGATTGATGTATCTGAAAGGAAAAAATTTACCTTGTTAGACATGGTGCGGTCCATAATGATTTTATCAACATTCCAGTATTCTTCTGGGGTAATGCCTAGAAATGGCTGCATATCTACAAGAAATGTAACCTCAAAATTTGCCCCAAAAACTCCATAAGAGTTATGGACAGGGAGGATTCCTATTCTTAAGTATGTTAAGATAAGGGGTTGTCTAGCTTATGTGAAAAGGTTTTAAAATGATAAGCTTGGGATAAGATTTGACAAATGCATATTTGTGGTTCATCCGAAAGTTAGTTTAGGGTATATATTCGATAATCCTACTTAGCAAAAGGTGTTTGTTGCGAAATATGCTTCCTTCTAAGAGAAAAATGTTTATCATTGAAGGGACTAGTGGGAGGATAATAGATCTTGAAAATATCAAGAAACACAAAGCACTATAAGTCAAAAAGAGAAACCTGTAGATAGACCTATTGTACCATAACCAAATTGTAAATCTAGAATAGTACTGAAAATACCCAGGAGGTATGGATTCAACATAGATGATGATAATGAGGTACGCATCATAGAAGATGATGATCCAGATACATACGATGAGATCAGAGTTGTAAACACTCAAATAAATGGCAGAAGGTCATAAAATAAAAAAATAGATCTTTATAGCAAATGATAAGGTAGAGACCTATAAGATCAAACTAGTTTGGAAAAGGTTTTAAATAAAGTCAAAGAGTTGACTGTGATAAAACCTTATTAATGGTAGTAATTCTTTAGTCCATTCTGGTTTTACTTGCGATTGAAACTTACTATTACTAAATCTGGCTAATGGACGTGGAGACGCTCTTCCTCAAATATAAATATTAGAGGAGAATGTATGTATGATACAGCCAGATGGATTTGTTTTAATGGTTGAAGCAAATCATGTATATGGAAAATCAAAATGGAACATTCGTTTTGATGAGATAATCAAAAGAGTATGGTTTATCAAAAACGAGAATGAACCTAGTGTCTACAAAAGGGTCAATGGGAGCGCCGTGACATTCCTAGTATTATATGTTGATATACTACGGATAAGGAATGACATTCCAGCACTACATTCTGAAAAGATAAAGTTGTCTAAACATTCCTCCATGAATGATTTGGGAAGAGTATCTTAATTGGAGATACAAATCTATATAGATAGATTTAAAACAATGCTCGGCTTAACCCAAGGAATGTATATTCATTTGATGCTAAAGCAATTTAGCATGGAAAACTCCCAGAGATGTCTCATGTTTATGAGCAATGGAGTATATCTCTCCTTATAGTCCCCATGGACTCCTGAAAAGAGAGATCACATGAGTAACTATCATGTATGCAATGAAATATACGAGACCAAATGTTGATCGATCATATTCTGGAGAAGATCATAGTAAAACAGTGAAAACATCTGAAAGTACTTAACCGACACTAAAGATGTGATCATATTTATGGCGGGTCTGAATTAAAACTATAGGGCATAACAGACTAATGTTTTTTAGAATGACCAAGACGACAATAAATCCACTTTAGGGTAAAGCGTTACCATGAACGGTGTTACAGTGAATTAGAAAGGTTCCAAACAACAAAGAGTTTTTGGTTTAGTGATAAAGACAAAGTATATAGTTGTAAAGAAGTTGTAAGTTGATTGTTTGTATTAAAAGTTCATTACAGAACTACGAATAGTTTATAAGTCTCATCTTAGATCTAAACATGTGTTGCGGTACTTTCATTTGATTAGAGAATCATTGAAAGAGGAGAAGTCACTATAAAGATAATGGACTCTCAAGAAAAATATTACATATCCATTAACTGAAGCTTATCCAACAGTAGGATGATCGCCACTTAGAGAAGAAGGGTATGAGATACCATGGCGATTGACTTTAGTGCAAGTGGGAGATTGAAAGTAGTATGAACACAAGCCAATCATGTTTGATAATAAAGCATATAATTTGTAACAATCTTATTCATTTATTGATAAAAGAATTATTTAATTATAGGCTTTTAATTTATCTACATGGTGCTATTTTATAATATGTGATAAACCCATAGTTTTGAGCAATGCTTTTAGAATCATGATGATGATCATGCTAAAGAGATCTAAATTCTTAGATAGCTCACAAACTAAAATTATTCCCAATTTTTGGATTACTAAAAAGGGAATTAGTGAATCTGGATAGATTGGTACATATGTTGCTTGCTCATTGGATGAGGATGATTGATCTCATGATCATTTGTATGGAGACACTGAAGCAAGTATGTAGGTGCTTATTGGAGAATAAGTTCACTGAATGTGGCTCACTAAGGAATACCTAATGGAGTTTTACTTGCCTGTCAATAGGAATTCCTGTAGTAATAGTAGTACAAGTGATCCTTAGACTTGAGATCATCATAGTATCTTGTGTATAATAAATTATACTTTAACATATTCTTTAAGACTCTTAGGTTAAATGGTATGCTTGAGTTAATAAGTTGTACATTGAGATAATGAATGATTAACAAATAATCTATCGTTTTTAGTAAAAGAAGATAATGTCCTATATGATTCGATAAATGATAACCCAGTAGTCATTGGTCAAGGCAGAATGGAATTAAAAAGAAATTTCTAATTTGCATTATTTGGAGTTGTGCATTTAAGAATCTAAATACATATAGTTAAATAAAATAAGACTTTAAATTAATTCCATGTTTTATGTGACGTCCCCAAAATTAGGTATACATCACCCATCTTGAGTCGCCAGATACATGGTACAGAATTCAAATACAACTTAATAATACAACTGTCGTGTACAATACGACAAAACATAAACTGTGAGTTTGAATACAAATATTGTCTACTAGAGAGTATACAAACTCAAAAGGAGTCCTCATTACAATTATTATCACACTATTTCACAGAATAGTGAGGAATACTAATGCACCATCTAGGACCATCACTCTGTTCCCCGACTAGTCCCAGCTACGTTCTCATTTCCTGAAGAGGACAATGAAAGCAAAAGGGTGAGCTCAACTAGCCCAGTAAGAAATATTATGACTAAGATAATGCAGAATAATTTATCGTTAGCCTTCAACAGTATTAAACTTATAAAATATAATAACTATCAAGTTTATATGCAGCGGAACAAGAAATCCATTAGAAGAGTCAAGTAGGGAATAAAATCTACTATCTTCTATGATTTAAAAGGTTTTTCATCACTTTTATCGCTGGGACTCAGCTTAATAAATAATCCACATCATCAAATCAACCCTGCACTACGGCTAAGGATATTCTTTAGTATCACGACCACGAATTATCCATACACTACGGCTTAAGATAATCATGTTTTCATCAACGGTCCTGATCATACCATAAAACAATTCATCTTTGCACTACGGCTAAAGAGAATCCATAGCCATAATCATACCAAAAACTGTCCATCAATGCACTACGGGCAAATGAGAACTTTTTCCACATCATTTGTAACATTACGGTTATGATTATACCGAATAATTCCTGGTCATAATCATACCAAGTCCATCTATGCACTACAGGCCACAGATGACTTTCAACATAATATAAGCATGAGGATGATGACAATGATATAAGAATTCAATAAAACAAGTTTAAGAATTAATTTATCCATGAACTAATAACGTCCATATTGTCAACATGATACTTCTTTGTAGAGTAAAATTCAAGAATGCTCAAAAGAATATTTCCATGAAAAAATATTGGATGAAGCGCAAATATAAAGGATATTTCACTAATTTCATGGAGTATAGAAGTCAAAGTTTTAACCAACTTAGTATAATAAAGAATGAAATAACAAAAGAAATCACCATGCATGCGATAGACCGCACAGGTAGGTTATTCCAACATAATAATAAATAACAGAACCAGATCCGGCATAAAACGCACAGACTGGATATTCCAACAGAATAATAAAGAATGGAACCATGTCCGGCGTAAAATGCACAGACAGGATATTCCAACAGAATAATAAAGAATGAAACCAGGTCCGACGTAAACGCACAGACAGGATATTCCGACAGATTAATAAATAATGAAATAACAGAAGAATTTCACCAAGTATAGGGTAGCCCGCGTATACAGGTTATTCCAACAGAATAATAAATAATGGAACAACAGAAGTTCTCTTCATGAATATAAAAAAAAATACCCCTTACGAGTACAACAAATAATATCTCTTACCGTAAAAGAAACTGAATATAAGAGTAGGGAAGTAGCAGAATACTTTTCTATAGGTTCTCTTATAATTCTCTCTCTAGAGTTTCAGTGAATCCGTAAGAAATCATGAAGGAATGAGCTTCTATTTATAGGAAAATGGAATGAATAGTAACTAATTCATGAACGGTCCAGATTGATTTACGTTTAAACGGACGGTCCATATTGATTTACTATTAAAACATAAAGCAACGGTCCATACTGATTTACTATTAAAACTTTAAACCAACGATACATATTGATTCACTATTATAACTTTCCACCAGCAGTCCATATTGATTCACTGTTATATCTTTAACCAACGGTCTGAAAAATTAGCACATCTCCTCATAGAATAATATTGTACCCAAATATGATTTGGACCGAAAAGAAATATATGTTACGGGTGATCAATAGTACCCCGTGAATAGTAACTCCTGAATAGTAACTCGTGAATAGTAGCTCGTGAATAGTAACTCGTAAATAGTAACTAATGAATAGTAACTCGTGAATAGTACTCCGACACGAAAAGTGTCACGAATACCCGATTTAACAATACTAAGTTACTTCTCACATAAGCATCAATAATCAATACCGTGTACTACTATGCAACCACGCGTACTACTGTACTTTTAACACCGGGTGTTTCAACAGTTAACGGTAAAACTTCCGCCGTTATTTTCATAAAATATTTTTGTCGTTTTCTCAATCCGATAATAATTTCGTTGTGGGGTCCACCAATGATTGTACCGTGGTACGAAAATTCCCCGACAAAAAGAATATTCCCCGACCAATCGAATATTTTCCGACCAATCTAATATTATATAACCACTTGCTTACTTTACAAAATTTATAAATATTACCCACAACTATAACATTACATCAAATCAATACCATAATATTAAAACATTTATTTCGAGAAAATTAAATCTTTATTCATAAAATCTGGGGTCTCACATTTTATACTTAATTGTGATATTATTTTGTGGAATGATTGAATTGTATGGTAACTATTTACTCAATGGTTCTTTTATGATTAATGTTGAAATCTATATTATCTGGAAAGTCATTGATTGCTAAGAAAGCTTCTCCTTATTGTAGAATAAATGTTATTTATTTAAATAAATTAATATTTTAATTTATTTATTTAAATAAGATTAGAATTATTCTAATTGATTTATTCACAACCGGTTTAATATGCAGTACCTAAATGGTCACACCATCAAAGGAAGATTATTTATTTAAGAAGTAAATAACATAATCGTAATAATAAGTTAAGTGTATTTAATTTAATCTATGGTGATAGAATAAATTAAATAACTTGATATTTATTTTTTAATATTTTAGAAATATGAAATATAAATTTATAAAAGGAGTCTTATTATTATTATTGTTATTTAATTCCTAAAGTAGTTTGGGAATTAATTAATAAAAGGCACTCTCATATATTTCTAATAAGATTAGGAGGCTAATTAATTAAAAGAGTTTAATTAATTATTCCTAATAAGATTAGGAAGCCTAATTAATTAAAGGAGTTTAATTAACTAAAATAAAACTCTATTCCTAAATAGTTTAGGAGGGTTCCCTACATCTATATATAAGAGGAGACTTATTATGGATTAAGGTTACAAACTTTATTCCATGAGTTGAGACAATGGCGGAACCAGGGGGCATCTGCCCCCAGTAGATCGGCGGTCCAGGCGGGGGTGGGGGTGGGGCCGAGGGCAGGGGCAGCAAGGCACCGACGTGGATTTGAGGTCTTGTGTGGGTTTATCAATCTCGAGCCTCAAGGTGATATTACTGACATATATCTTCATTGTGGTTGTTTACTTTTATGATGTGATGTCTTATTTCTAATTAAAAGTTGATATCCTGGTCTTCTATTGACTGAGTTAAATTTCCAAAAATTGGTGTAAAGGGATTAGCTAGCCTTACTACCCTATGAAGTCTACAAAGATTTCTTGGGAATTAGTACACAGAGTAATTGGAAATTTTACAGCTGGTAAAAGAATTAAACTGAAAATTATTATGTAATTGAGAATTTAATTGTTTAGGTTAATTGATTAAATTATGATGAAATGTTTGAATAATTGAATTGATGAATGCTAAAATTATTATGAAATGTTTAAATTGATGAAATTATTGATTAGCCATTGATGTTTTTATTTATACTTGATTATGGATAAATACTTGATTGATGGTGAAGAAATTAAGAGTGATTCCGAATAGTGATCTTGATTCCTTTTTCTTTTCCTCGATTGATCTGTTTCTGTATTAAGACCAAGGACCTTAACTCCGCTAATATACTTTCCATTTTTTTAATTTAGGTCAAAATCAAACTCATGGACCTTAACTTTGCTTTCTCGCCGCTGCAACCTACACATCGTTGCTCCGGACCTCCGGTAACCGCCCTCAAAGTTTGACCCCCCTCAAATTTTGTTCTGGTTCTGCCATTGAGTTGAGAGAGTACACATTATTCTATAGAAATAAAATTATGGTTTTACCAAACACCCATATTCTTGAATACTTGTTCTTCCTTGGTAGATCACCTATAGAGGCCAAACACTTGGGTGACTAATGTTGATCAAAGGAAGGAATCAAACTCGATGGATTCAAGTTGAATGTGAAAAGGAATTGGAGGTGAAGTTGTACCTGAGGAAACTAGTTTCTATAAGGGTATGAATCTGATTTCCATCTCTTTTCATCTAATTAATAATTGCGTATAAATAATGATCCGAGTATATGGTTTGTAAAATTTTTAAACTCTAAATTTTCACGCTTTCGCTCTATGTATGTAATTTGTTACATGTTCATGTATATTACAAACCTAACAATAATAATTAATAGTTATATTCATGTCTTTAAGTTTATATAGATGAATTGTTATGAATGTTGTAGCACCATATCAAGAGTTGAAAGATAACCAGATTTGGGGGCGTCACATTATTGATAGCTTGAACATATACATACACATGAGAATGAAAGAAACTATTCTCTCATTAAATAAATTTGCTCTTCACAATATATTTGTTGTGAGGGAATAAAATTTTTCACTGATTTCAAATAGTTATTCTTAATATAATATTCATGAAAGAAACTAATCTTTTACTAAATAATAATATTCCATTACCAACTGTATTTTGTGAATATAAAGTTATTCATAATATATTCTTCACAAAAAAACATTTAGTTACTACTTAGTAAATGATACCTTATTGCGATGAGGTCTTATGCGAGCAATCGTGTGAAGGAAATATTTATTCGTAATAAATCTATTGTAAGTGATATATTATGTCTTGTGAAGGATTTGTCCTTCACTAGATACCCTTTTTGGTGTAGTATTAGTTTATTCTTTACTCTAATCTTTAATCTAGTACTTTTACGATGTTTTTTGGATTAATTACGATGGTTAATTTATTTATCGATATGAACTTATTCTTTTATAAGATTATAATGGAACTCAATGAGTAGCTTGAATTAAATCACTCTCTTCTGATACTGTTGATTATGGATGCTTTTTTTTAATCATATTTTATGCTTAATTTATAATTGTATAATCAACAATTATCTGATGAATATTAGATGAAATTGGAATATGGACTCTAGGATTAGACCTGAATATGATAACGTGTTCTTTATTATTCTTATGATATTGAATAATTGGATTCGTGTATAGAATATGAATATATCTTTATGTTGCATGCAACTTTGTTTAGAGTTGTGCTTAATGAGTTTATTCCTAATTAAGTTGTATAGGAATATAGTGAATTAATTAAGATAAATATTTTTATATACTTCCTTGGAATAGGATATTATAATTATTTATGAGTTCTCAGTTGACACATCTACGTTATTAATTAATTTGAAGGATAGTGATGAGATTTGAATGAATCATTGAAGAAAATTATAATATTAGTTTCTTTTGATTTTGTGATAATTTACATAAATTAGTTATTTACTTTCTATTAATCAGTTTATGATCTCAAGTGCAGTTTAAATAAAATCGAATTGATTAAGAATTAGTAATTGAATTATTAGATTATTAATATTTCTCGTAAGAACGTATGATACTCTTCTTGCTATTATATTACGTAGTTGATCACATATACTTGTGTGTATTTGCTAGTAATAAATTAGACATACACTAACACACTCTTTTATGTTACTTGTACTTATCTTTTTCATTAAAGATAACAATAAACATAAATGAAACCATCTGTATTGAAAATTCTACTTGTTAAATTTACATTTTTCATGAGTTCGGGTGTATACATAAATTTATTCTTAGATTGTCATCTCTACTTCACAGATAATACAATAGTAATTTATACTTCTTTCATTTCATAAAATATGTCTTAAATACATTTTTCAAATAATTTAAGGGAAAAAAGAGAGAGAAGAGAATAAACATTAGTTCTCATACTATTGAAATGGACCCTACATAAGTGTTCTAAAAGAACTCTCCTTTCACTAAAAACTAGATACAACCCCGCGTTGCGGCAGTATTATTCAATTTTTTAATAATAAATGTGTACGTACAATTAATAAATAAAAATATAATAAGAAAATGGTAAATTGTTGTGCGATGATCAAATTTTACATAGAAAAATAAATGAATATACATTGTAGGGGTAGTGTTGAGATAAAGTAGTGATTTTATTCAATAATAATTAAATTACAAATGATAATATCAAAATAGTTGATATTATAAAAACAGTTTAGATTTGTAGTGATTTAGAGGATTATAAATCTAAAAAATTAAGAGAATGACATTATGCTATTAACTGTTTAGATTTGTAGTTATTTAGATATTATAAATCCAAAAAATTAATTAATAGCATATAGTAGTGATTTTATTAAATAATAATTAAATTACAAAGGATAATATCAAAACATATATTATCAAATCAAACCATTTGTTAATGATTTAGTTTGAATTAAGCTTTGTTGCAAGGAGCATTAATTATACACTTTTGTTAAGGGTCTTAAGCAACATTAATTAGACAGGACATGTGTTGAATTTTGAGGATGACATGTGTCAAACTATTGAGTCATGTACTGCGTTTTAGTATAACTAATAGATATTATCAAAATAATTTAGATTTGTAGTGATTTAGGAGATTATAAATCTAAAAAATTAAGAGAATAACATTATGTTATTAATTGTTTAGATTTGTAGTGATTTAAAAGATTATAAATCAAAATAATTAATTAATAGCATAAAGTAATGATTTTATTAAATAATAATTAAATTATAAAGGATAATATCAAAACAGATATTATCAAGTCAAACCATTTGTTAACGATTTAGTTTGAATTAAGCTTTGTTGCAAGGAGCATTAATTAGGCAGTTTTGTTAAGGGTCTTAAGCAGCATTAATTAGGCAGGACATGTGATGAATTTTGAGGATGACATATGTCAAGCTATTGTGTCATGTGCTACATTTTAGTATAATTAATTTGTAGTGAATTACGAGATTATAAAGAGAATGACATTATGCTATTAATTGTTTAGATTTGTAGTGATTTAAAAGATTATAAATCCAAAAAATTAATTAATAGCATAAAGTAGTGATTTTATTAAATAATAATTAAATTACAAATGATAATATCAAAACAGATATTATCAAGTCAAACCATTTGTTAACGATTTAGTTTGAATTAAGGTTTGTTGCAAGGAGCATTAATTAGGCAGTTTTGTTAAGGGTCTTAAGCAACATTAATTAGGCAGGACATGTATTGAATTTTGAGGATTGTAGACCCTATTAATTAAGGACTCTCGCCTTTTCAAATTATAGGATTGTTTTTGATTTTTTTAAAAATTAATTTAAGATATTTTTAAATATAAATTTAATATGATTCATTTAAGTTTTTAAAATAATAAATCTTATAATTAGTAGTACTCTTAAGTAATTATATTAACATAAACTAAATGAATTCATATCAATTTTAAGTTTGAAAATGTCTAAAATTAACTTTTCAAAAATAAATATTAATTTTATAATTTAGAAGTACTAGAATATTTTATAAGGTAAAATATACTTTATATAACCTTTTTGTACTCTTCATCTTTTGTGTAACAAATTTCAACTTTCATCTACCTACTGCAAGCATTTAATGCACATCTTTTAGATAAAAGCATAATCTTGAGAGATATTTCTCAGGCTGATTTTCAAAAGTTGATAATCTCACAATATGATCATCATATTGTCTGTCTTGCCCCTAATCTCTACATGTCTCAAAGTAATGTACATAAATAACGAATAGCTCCCACCTCCAACAACATATTGCATCACTGATATATTGTACGTATAAACACCAAGATGGCATCACCAAAGCTTAGGATGTTTACTCTTGTTCTACTTGCACTTGTGCTCTCTGCTCAATCAATAAGAACTGGTTAGGGCTTTCTTTCTTTATCCATTTTTATATGTTTAATAGTATATGAGATTGATCATAACACATGCTCTTTTCGTCTTAAAAACAGAGTTCTACTTTTCGATTTTTTATTTTAAAAAAAGTTAATTTTTTATAGTATTACTACTATGTTCTTGTTCCCTAAGTGGTAGTTGGAGCATTTAGCGAGTTTAGGAGTTCTCAACGCACCAAACATACTTAAATATTTCATTCATCTAATAATAATTTATTTTAAACGTAATTTATTTACCTTATAAACGCATCGCAATTGGTGCGGTGCATTTGGACTTCTAAATGTTCCAAACGCTATCGTTCCAAACACACTAACCAATGGTAGCCCAATAAACCTTAAAAAATCACATGATATTATGCCATCGACACTAAACAATACACTCAATAAATTTATAAATTTAGGTAGTACGTATATGAGATTTGATCATACTAAAAACTCTGTTCACTACACAATATAGTTAGGGAATTACTATTTTTATATGAAAAATGATATTTTCACATGATCCATCTCACATGAATAATATGTGAGTTCTACATTCATGAGAGAGAGACTCGTGTGAACTTTTGATTTGAAAAATATCAGTTTTCTAAAGTTATATTACCAAAAAGAATAATTTAGAAAATGTGTTCAATTTTATTTTTATGATAGTATAAAATGACATGAATTTCTTTAAAATTAATGATATAATATTATTATAATGTCAACAAACAATCAATAAATTTAGCAATAAATATGGAATAAAATGTATATTTAAAATTCATATATTTTTCTAAATGTGACAATTTTTGTGGGAAAAAGTGAGTACTAATAAAGTTGTCATTCTTTTGTCATATGTTGGAGCAGGAAAAAAGGAAGGCGATTTGTGCTATAATTCATGCACTACTGCTAAGGACTGTCATAAAGGAGTATGTCCAATTTTTTATATTTTCAAATGTGTTGAAAGTCCAGCTGCTGGTCCGGGAAAGCATTGTTGTTGTCGACCAGGTTGTTGCTAAAAGGATGTTAATGATAATTATGAAAGAAACAAATAAAAATAAACTACGAACTGTTATTCGTATTATGTATCCTATTAATTTAAATGCTTGTTATGAATTAATTACTCAATAAAGTGCCAATTTTGGATATTAATGTCCCCTATTTTGAGTATACACAACGATATCATCAATATATTTTCTTTTTTCTATTTTTTTCCTTATGAGTTGAAATTATGTCTTCTAATGATGTAATTTGGACCAAATCGACTTGAACTCAAACTCATTTATCATAAATTCGGGTCATACTTAAACTTGTTTATTAATGAGTTATTTGGTTTGAATTCGAACTCTATCATAAACTCGGGTCAAACTTGTTTAATAACGAGTCGAGTTCAACCAACACTTTAGACTCACTTATTAAATAAATCACACTCTAGATTGTATAGTTTTCTTGCGAATAAATTGTGTTCGAGTCATAAGGTTTTACTTGTATTAATTGAGTCACAAGGCTTTACATGTATTAATCTTGTGCATAACTAGTTTAAAATTCGTAAAGTTTGATTCGCTTATGTTTACATAGGACTCATACTCGTATCCTCGATCTTTAATGCTCGTTTAAAGCTCATAAATATATATTTTTAATTATAATGAATATCACACTATTAAATATATGTGCACATAATTCTTATTTTTATCATAATATTAATTAGTAAATGAAGGCATGTATATCAACTACAAAAAATTCACATGAAAAATACATGAATGAGGTTCTCTCATTTCCTTTCAGATAATATTTATATAATTATTTCATTCTTTAAATTTCATCTGAAAAAACAAAATTCCCCTAATATTTTTAAAACAAATTATTTCGGTTTGTAGAGTTCATTAAGTAATCATTAATAAGTTCAAAAGAATAAAGTGAATTAATGTGTGTGTACATGTGACGCCCCCAAAATAGGTCCACACAACCCATTCTGAGTCGCCAAATACATGGTACAGAAACAACTACAAACTTCATTATTACAATTATTGTGCAAAATACAACAATACATATGTTGTGAGTTTAAATACAAATATTGTCTTCTAGACAATATCTAAACTCAAATAAGTTCTCATTACAATTATTGATACACTATTTTTTAAAATAGTAAGGACTGCTAAAACAACTGTCTGGACCCATCACTATATACCCTGACTAGTTCCCGCTATATTCTATCCTCCTGAGAAGAAAATGGAACTAAAATGAAAATGGTGAGCTCAACTAGCCTAATAAAGAATATTTTGACTAAGATAATGTAGAACAAATTATCGTTAGCCTTCAATAAATAAGATAAAATATAATGGACAACAAGTTTTAGATCAATATTCACAGCAGAAATAACAATTCATTAGAAGAGTTAAGTAGATAATGAAGTCTACTATCTCCTATAATTTAAAAGTTCATCATCAATATTTTATCCATGTATCATCAATCAATATACATCTTGAATCAAATATTCATCTTTGCACTACAGGTTCAAGATATTCATTTGTATCACCAGTTAGTCATGTTCATCTCAACACCTTTTCATCTTTGCACCACGGACCAAAGATATTAATCAGGTAATCATTCATCTTTGCACTACATGCCAAAGATATTGTTGATTCTTTGGTATGTTGTATTTCTAAGAATTGCGAATCCATAGAATCAAAAACGGACTAATTTGGATATGTATAACTTGAGTTATAAAGATTAGAAGGAGAAAAAAGGTTAAAAATCGCAAGAACAGTAAACTGCTAATTCTAGTTCTGCTAATAGGCGCAGCTGCGCTGTGCCCTAAGTTTATTGGGGGCGCAGATGCACTGTTTCCAAGACTTATTTGGGCGCAGATGCGCTGTTTCCAAGACTTATTTGGGCGCAGCTGCACTCATGGAGTGTCAGGTATGACTGTTTTGACTTCTTTTGGTAAAACGACTATCCTTTTTCATATGAACTCTGATTGAGGCGATTCAGGATGATTCAAAAAAGATAACAAGTAGACCTAATACTTTCATACTTTAATTTTTTCGATTTGAGGTTGGGAACAGGGGTCAGAATGGCCATCTTTGGGACTGATGTGAATTCGGAGGCAATCGGAGGGCGTCGATCATGCACGTATACAAGTGAAGTGCTTCTGATAATAAAATATTTTGTTCTAAGTTATAAAAAATGAATATTATGAAGTATAATGATACTTAAAATTAATAAATGATGTATTAGATAAGTTGTATAACCATACTAAGCATACACAAGAGAGATGAATTGAGCGTGTGACGAATGAACGTCGAAACGCCGTGACAAGTGTTAATGAACGTAAAAATTGTTTTAATTCCATTGAAATGAATATTATAAGATATGGAATGGGGTTAATATAAAAATAATAAGGAGTCCTCCTAAGACTTAAACACTTGAATGAATTTTGAGTATGACTAAGAAGAAATATAGTATTTATTAATAAGTTATATTAGATTGAAACTCAACATTGTAAGAGTTGAGAATGTGATTTGGATGCTAAATGTCTTATGTTATATTTTAGTGAGTTTTCGTATTGTGTTATGTGGTTGATTAATATGGTTAAACCTTAAGCTAAAGGTTATAACTTAACTAAGATGAGAATTGAATCTATGAGGATAATGTGTATGTAGCTAATTGATGTGATAATCCTAATGGTATATGTAGGATATTGGAGTACGTGAGTTTTAATTGTATATATTACGCAAGAGGCACGTTCCCTAACCTTTGATACTTTATTATTCAGCAAGGTTTTCTAACTTGTTATTGTTTTGCAAGTTCTTTAACCCTAATTTATTGTTGAGCAAGTTAATTAATTTTTGTTTCTTCATCCCAAACAAGATTGTTTTGGTTATTCAAAGTCTGTAATTTTATTGTAAGCAAGGTGTTTACTCACCTACGAATAATTGTTGTTTGATCTCTGATCACCAATGTCATTATACAATCTTACATTGTTGTACCGAACTTTTAGTTGACTAGAGATCGTTCTATTGATTAACCTAATCCTTAGTTGAAGAATGTTCTATAAACTAAATTACCATTGAAGTCAATCCAAACCAAACTTCCTTTGGTTTTCTTATGCACCCACACAGTTTTGAAAGCATGTAGTCGATGATTAACACTTGTTCAATTTAGAAATTATTGATATTCTATCTCTTATTGATTCATCGATATACCTTGTTCATGAAGATATTGTAATTAAACTCTTGAATAGTTATTGATCCCTATTTGATTTAACCAGTACTTTGTTGATGAGCGTTTTAAAGATCTAGAATTCCTTCGAAGCTAATTCTAAATCAAACTTCCTTTGGTACGGAACGTAGTGATTAAAACTGAGATGAACAACCCTATTAAAGGGGATTATTTTAGAGCTACGCGATAGCGTTAAAATGTTTGTATAATACATAGTAAAAAGGGTTGATCTCATGGAGTACGAGATGATGGTCCACAGAGTCATTTAGACTGTTCAAAGTTACAGTAGAAACACCTGTTAACCTAGGACATAGAAGATGATTATTGTGACACCCCCAAAATAGGTATACATCACTCATTCTGAGTCACCAAATACATGGTACATAAATCAAATACAAACTTTTCTTATACAATACAACAACAACGTAGATTAGAGTTTTTACACGAATATTGTCTCATAGACAGTATTCAAACTCAAATAAAGTCCTCATTACATTTATTATCACAATATTTCATAAAATAATGAGGACTACTATAGCCACCATCTCGGACTGTCACTCTGTTCCCAGACTAGTCCCGGCTACGTTCTCATTTCCTGAAGAGAACAATGAAAGCAAAACTGTGAGCTCAACTAGACCAGTAAGAAATATTATGACTAAAGATAATGCATAACAAATTATCGTTAGCCTTCAACGGTGTTAAATTGATAAAATATAATAAATATCAAGTTTAATTGCAGCAGAACAAACATTCCATTAGAATAGTCAAGTAGAGAATTATATCTACTATCTTCTATGATTTAAAAAGGTTTTTCATCAACTTTATCGCTGAGACTTAGGTTAATAAATAAACCACATCATCGAATCATCCCTGCACCACGACCAAGGATATTCATGTAATCATCAATGATCATGATTATACCGAATAATCCCTGGTCATAATCATACCAACAACTGTACATCAATGCACTATAGGCTAATGAGGACTTTTACATACTTATGTGTTCTTTCTAACTTACGTACTTCAAATTATAACGTATATAATATAATAAGTATTAATTATATAATATAAATATATGTATAACTGATATCAGTTATTTTGTTTTTGAAAATCAAAAGTCATAAGGCTTGTTTGGCTAAACTACTTTAAAATTAACAACTTAAAATCCTTAGGCCTTGTTTGGTAAAACCTATTTAAATTAAAGACTTAACATTCATTAAGCCTTGTTTGGAAAAACTGAATTAACCTCCTTTAACTTATTTTAATAACTCCTTTATAATATAGTTTATGGTCACACTTTATTTAATTAAGTTTTAATACTTAATTTAAATAATTCTAATAACAATTTATTAAATACATTTACCACATAAATCAACACAACAAAATAATAATTTTCTTTATAATTATAATTTTATTTAATAAATTAACACATCATTTTAATTACAAAATCAAATTAAAATATCATTATAATAATTCATTTAATCATTATAAACTCACAAACTTAATTTATTAATTTAAATTAAAATATTATCTCATGATGATCTATTTTCTCTAATCATAAATTATTTATTTAACAAATAAATAATCAAATCAACTCACCTTAAATAAATATTTATTCAACAATAAACACATCAATTAAAATATTTATATAACTCAATAAACATTTTGAATTACAATTTAAAATAAAATTTTGGATTGTTACACCTTCTATGTTATAACTTGAATCTCATGACCATGTATTAAAAATTAGTGAGGGTGATAAGACCTGAGTGTGGTTATGTATTAAGATATAATTATTGTTATGTATTAATTTATGTTTTGGATTAAGTTATGAAGTGTATTAGTAATAGTTTCGAAACTTCAGGCGAGAATATTTATGTTATGTCAATGTAAATAAATCTATTATTTCATTGTTTATATTATTAGTATGTTGTATAAGTTACATCGTGGAGCACCAAATTCGAGGTACATGTATCTAAATTTGGTAGCGTCACAGGTTGGTATCAAAGCTATAGGTTATAAACCTTAGGAGCGGGAGTCCTTAGGCTATAACCTTAGAAGAGATTTAGGAAATAGAATGAGATAAAACTCATGTATAGTTTTCTAGAGAGTTAGTAGCATTATGGAATATATTTTCATTCCATAGAATGAAATTATGTTTTGTTTTAAGATACTAATGAAGTTTGTTATTTGTGTTTGTGGTTGTAGGATGCCAGAGATGGGAGAACCCAGTAGGGTTATGGAAGAGGAACCACGTAACATACATGCCGAGTCCAAGACACCCCTAATAGTCAATGTAATACTTGAGAATATCAGTAATAACAATAATATTAAAAATAAATTGTTTGAATATTTATGTGAATTACATATGTATTTATGTGTCATTGAAAGGGAGAATTTAATTTAAATTGAGTTAAATGTGTTATGAGTTAGTAAAATGGTGGAAATAATGAAAAGCTTAATTTAAGTTTATGTGATGTGCCTACCGATGCCACTACAGTACTGACAAAAGTCCTTAACTTTTGATTGAACAATTAGGACAACAGATTTTGTCATGGATGGAGAGTTGAGTTAAGATTTGATCTTGTACTAACTCATGTACTCCTAGATGTCAGTCTCGCTGACTTGCTTGACGTGTTAAAAATTGTTGAGAGTCACTTTCAAACAAGAAAGATCAAGTCTTACTGGTAGGGGCCAAATGATCTTCTGAAAGAAGAACAATTTAAAGAATGTAAATAGAAAGGAAAAAACAAAGGATAATAAGAACAAAACTAATAAAGATAGCAAATGAGTTTGCTTCCACTACAACATTAGAAAGGAAATTGCGAGAAGCATTTTATAGAGGCTAACTAAAGAAGCTTAATGAAACTTCGGTTACAAATAGAGTTTTTTTCATGATTGAAATAAATTTTTCATTAATTCAAGGTTCTACTTAAGTATTGGATACCGACTTTGATTCTCATAAATATAGATTTAAGAAGGGACCGAGCAGAAATAGAAAGTTAAACAAAGGATAAGTAATCCCATGTGTGGGAAATGAAGCAAAGGTTGCTACATTAGCCATAGGAACTTATAGTTTAGCATTGTCTACGGGAAAGTCTATTAAGTCATTAAGTTGTTATTGTATTCCAGTTCTCGTTAGAAACAATATTTTTATTTTGTCGTTGGACAATAAAATTTTTGGTATTATATTTAAGAACAATTGTTGTTCTATTTATAATAATAATATTTTGCATAGAACTGGAATATTACTTAATGGATTTTGTATACTTGATTTACATGAAAATAATTTTTCAAATTGAACAAACTAGTAAATGAAAATGAGATGATTATTCAAAGATTTGAATTTTGTATTTGATGAAATACAAGTTTGATTCATTTGAAAGGTTCAAAGAATTTAGAAGTGAAAAAATGGGCTAAGTATTAAAATTATTTGATTGAATTGAGGAAGAAATACTTGCAGAATAAGTTTCTAGATCGTCTTAAATTGTTTTCTCACAATGGGCGTTTCCTAATACACAATAATTGATTGGTGTATCTGAAAGGAAAAAATTTACCTTGTTAGACATGGTGCGGTCCATAGTGATTTTACCGATATTCCAGTATTATTATGTGGTAATGCCTAGAAATGGTTTCATATCTACAAGAAATGTAACCTCAAAATCTGGCCCAAAAACTCCATAAGAGTTATGGATAGGGAGGATACCTAATCTTAAGTATGTTAAGATAAGGGGTTGTCTAGCTTAAGTGAAAAGGTTCCAAAATGATAAGCTTGGGACATGATTTGACAAATGCAGATTTGTGGTTCATCCTAAAGTTAGTTTAGGGTATATATATTCTATAATTCTACTTAGCAAAAGGTGTTTGTTGCGAAACATGCTGCCTTCTAAGATAAAAATGTTTATCATTGAAGGGGCTGGTGGGAGGATAATAGATCTTGAAAAGTTTAAGAACCACAAAGCACTATAAGTCAAAAAGAGAAACCTGTAGATAAACCTATTGTACCATAACCAAATTGTAAATCTTGAATAGTACTAAAAATACCTAGGAGGTATGGATTCAAGATAGATGATGATAATGAGGTGCGCATCATAGAAGATGATGATCCAGATACATACGACGAGATAAGAGTTGTAGACACTCAAAGAAATGCCAGAAGGTCATAAAATAAAAAAAAATAGATCTTTATAGCAAATGACAAGGTAGAGACCTATAAGATTAAACTAGTTTGAAAAAAGGTTTTAAATAATGTCAAAGAGTTGACTGTGATAAAACCTTATTAACGGTAGTAATGCTTGAGTCCATTCTGGTTTTATTTGTGATTGAAGCTTACTATTACTATATCTGGCTAATGGACGTGGAGATGCTCTTCCTCAAATATAAATATTAGAGGAAAATGTATGTATGATACAGCCAGATGGATTTGTTTTAATGGTTAAAGAAAATCATGTATATGTAAAATCAAAATGGAACATTCATTTTGATGAGTCAATAAAAAGAGTTTGATTTTATCAAAAACGAGAATGAACCTAGTGTGTACAAAGGGGTCAATGGGAGCGCCGTGACATTCCTAGTATTATATGCTGATATACTACGGATAAGCAATGACATTTTCAATACTACATTCAAAAAAGATAAAGTTGTCTAAACATTCTTCCATGAATGATTTGGGAAGTGTATCTTAATTGGGGATACAAATCTATATAGATAGATTTAAAAAAATTCTCGGCTTAACCCAA
The DNA here is from genome assembly GCA_020205505.1 of Panax japonicus. NCBI lineage: Eukaryota > Viridiplantae > Streptophyta > Magnoliopsida > Apiales > Araliaceae > Panax > Panax japonicus. The sequence goes on from CM035091.1 coordinate 72,153,589, forward strand.
GGAACGTATATTCATTTGATGCTAAAGCAATTTAGCATGGAAAACTCCCATAGATGTCTCATGTTGATGAGCAATGGAGTATATATCTCTTAATAGTCCCCATAGACTCTTGAAAAGAGAGATCACATGAGTAGCTATCATGTATGCAATGAAATATACGAGACCAAATGTTGATCGGTCATATTCTAGAGAAGATCAATGTAAAACAGTGAAAACATCTGAAAGTACTTAACTGGCACTAAAGATATGATCATATTTATGGCGGGTCTGAATTAAAACTATAGGCCTTAACAGACTCAAGTTTTTTTAGACTGACCAAGACGCCAATAAATCCACTTTAGGGTAAAGCGTTACCATGAATGGTGTTGCAGTGAATTAGAAAGGTTCCAAACAACAAAAGTTTTTGGTTTAGTGATAAAGACAAAGTACATAGTTGTAAAGAAGCTGGAAGTTGATTGTTTGGATGAAAAGTTCATTACAAAACTAAGAATTGTTAATAAGTCTCATCTTAGATCTAAACGTGTGTTGCGGTACTTTCATTTGATTAGAGAATCATTGAAAGATGAGAAGTCACTATAAAGATAGTGGACTCTCAAGAAAAACTTTATATATCCATTAACTGAAGCTTATCCAATAGTAGGATGATCGCCACTTAGAGAATAAGGGTATGAGATACCATGGCGATTGACTTAGTGCAAGTGGGAGATTGAAAGTAGTATGAACACAAGCCAATCGTATTTGATGATAAATCATATACTTTGTAACAATCTTATTCATTTATTGATAAAAGAATTATTTAATTAAAGTCTTTTACTTTATCAACATGGTGCTATTTTATAATATGTGATAAACCCATAGTTTTGAGCAATGCTTTTAGAATCATGATGATGATCATACTAAAGAGATCTAAATTCTTAGATAGCTCACAAACTAAAATTATTCCCAATTTTTGGATTACTAAAAAGTGAATTAGTAAATCCGGATAGATTGGTACATATGTTGCTTGCTCATTGGATGAGGATGATTGATCTCATGATCATTTATGTGGAGACACTGAAGCAAGTATGTAGGTGCTTATTGGAGAATAAGTTCACTAAATGTGGCTCACGAAAGAATACCTAATGGAGTTTTACTTGTCTGTCAATAGGAATTTCTGTAGTGATAGTGGTACAAGTGATCCTTAAACTTGAGATCATCGTAATATCTTGTGTATAATAAATTATACTTTAACATATTCTTTAAGACCCTTAGGGTATATCGAAGGTTATGCTTGAGTTAAAAAGTTGTACATTGAGATAATGAATGATTAACAAAGAATCTATCATTTTTAGTAAAAGAAGATAATGTCCTATATGATTCGATAAATGATAACACATAGTCATTGGCCAAGGCAGAATGAAATTAAAAAGAAATTTCTAATTTTCATTATTTGGAGTTGTGCATTTAAGAATCTAAATATATATAGTTAAATAAAATAAGACTTCAAATTAATTCCATGTTTTATATTTAATTGTGACATTATTTGGTTGAATGATTGAATCGTATGGTAACTATTTACTCAATGGTTCTTTTATGATTAATGTTGAAATCTATATTATCTGGAAAGTCATTGATTGCTAAGGAAGCTTCTCCTTATTGTAGAATAAATATTATTTATTTAAATAATTAATATTTTAAGTTATTTATTTAAATAAGATTAGAATTGTTCTAATTGATTTATTTACAACCGGTTTAATATGGAGTACCTAAATGGTCACACCATAAAAGGAAGATTATTTATTTAAGAAGTAAATAACATAATCATAATAATAAGTTAAGTGTATTTAATTTAATCTATGGAGATAGAATAAATTAAATAACTTGATATTTATTATTTAATATTTTAGAAATATGAAATATAAATTAATAAGAGGAGTCTTATTATTATTATTTAATTCCTAAATTAGTTTGGGAATTATTTAATAAAAGGTACTCTCATATATTCCTAATAAGATTAGGAGGCATATTAATTAAAAGAGTTTAATTAATTATTCCTAATAAGATTAGGAAGTATAATTAATTAAAAGAGTTTAATTAACTAAAATAAAACTCTATTCCTAAATAATTTAGGAGGGCTCCCTACATCTATATATAAGAGGAGTCTTATTATGGATTAAGGTTACAAACTTTATTCCATGAGTTGAGAGAGTACACATTATTCTATAGAAATAAAATTATGGTTTTACCAAACACCCATATTCTTGAATACTTGTTCTTCCTTGGTAGATCACCTCTAGAGGCCAAACACTTGGGGTGACTAAAGTTGATCAAAGGAAGGAATCAAACCTAGTGGATTCAAATTGAATGTGAAAAGGAATTGGAGGTGAAGTTGTACCTGACAAAATTAGTTTCTATAAGGGGTTGAATCTGATTTCCATCTCTTTTCATCTAATTAATAATTGCGCATAAATAATGATCCGGGTATATGGTTTGTAAAATTTTTAAACTCTAAATTTTCACGCTTTCGCTCTATGTATGTAATTTATTACATGTTCATGTATATTACAAACCTAACAATAATAATTAATAGTTATATTCATGTCTTTAAGTTTATATAGATGAATTGTTATGAATGTTGTAGCACCATATCAAGAGTTGAAAGATAACCAGATTTGGGGGCGTCACATTATTGATAGCTTGAACATATACATACACATGAGAGTGAAGGAAACTATTCTCTCATTAAATAAATTTGCTCTTCACGATATATTTGTTGTGAGGGAATAAAGTTTTTCACTGATTTCAAATAGTTATTCTTAATATATTATTCATGAAGGAAACCAATCTTTCACTAAATAATAATATTCCATTACTAAATATATTTTGTGAATAAAAGGTTATTCCTAATATATTCTTAACAAAAACATTTAGTTACTACTTAGCAAATGATACCTTATTACGATGAGGTCTTATGCGAGCAATCGTGTGAAGGAAATATTTATTCGTAATAAATCTATTGTAAGTGATATATTATGTCTTGTGAAGGATTTGTCCTTCACCAGATACCCTTATGGTGTAGTATTAGTTTATTCTTTACTCTTATCTTTAATCTAGTACTTTTACGATGTTTTTTGAATTAATTACGATGGTTAATTTATTTATCGACATGAACTAATTCTTTTATAAGATTATAATGGAACTCAATGAGTAGCTTGAATTAAATCACTCTCTTCTGATACTGTTAATTATGAATGATGTTTTTTTATCATATTTTATGCTTAATTTATAATTGTATGATCAACAATTATCTGATGAATATTAGATGAAATTGGAATATGGACTATAGGATTAGACCTGAATATGATAACGTGTTCTTAATTATTCTTATGATATTTGTTCGGGAGTGTTTTACCAACCATCATGTTGGCTGTAGGCCTGGGCTGGAATTGACGAAGTTGGGCCGATATGGCCGAAGGCGTATAGGGGGTCGAGGTCGTTCGGGTTCGAATACCCGAGCCCAATAGGCCGGAATTCGATTGTGATCAAGGAGGTCGGGGTCGGGCCTTCGTGTCCTTTGGGTCGAGGCCCAGACCGCTGTTTATGATGCTTAATGGGTTGGGCCTGTGCAGTTGGACAGCCCAGGAGTAGAAGTTGGGAGTGATAAGGGGTTTACGTTGTTAAGGGTTCTAACCCTAATCATATCTTAATAAGGCAACTCCAAAGGTAGTATTGGAAAGTGATTCTATTTACACCTTTTAAGGAGATTGTGTTGGACCCAAATATAGGTAACTACCATATTCAGAAGTCCTATTCTGACTCGGCGAGGGACTCTTGGGAGATGAGAATGGCTATAAATATAAGGCTTAACTACAATTAACAGGTAATACCTACTTTTGAGCACTAAACACTTAGCCTCCATTTTTAAACCTTGTGAACAGCCTGTAATTATTCTCACACCGGAGCTATCCCCCGGCGGCACAATTCGTCAAGCTTCTGTGTGATCTGTTATTGTGCAGGTTTCAGCGCGTGGATTCTGTGATTAGACGCGCAGACGAAACTTGGCGTTAACATTGGCGCTAGAAGGAGGTCTTTTAGTGCGCTTTTTGCAATCACTACCAACTTTTCCGACAGTAGGATATGGCCAGTAAGGAGAATAATGCCTCTGCCCAAGAAAAGGCAAAGACCCAGCAGTCGCACCAGACCACCCAGGTGAGGGGGTCGGTGAAGGGTCGGTTAGGATCCAAAATTTTGGAGGCTCAAGAGTTACCAGCCCACTCCCGCCGGCGTAAGCTCTTCAATGACAGCCGGCACACACCCACTCCTACGAGTCAGGCCGATGAAAATCATTCACGGGCCCTCGTACGGCGAGAAAGAGAAGAAGGGATCCAGGACCAAAGGGATTTCATCCTGAAAAAGAAGATGCAACAGAATAACGACGCCATACTGGTCTTACGCCTCCAACAGGAAGAGCTCGAACAACAGATGGAAAAAATGAATAGAGAAGAGGACGCATCCTCAAAAAGGCGTAGGAATCGGAGCCTATCACGGTCACCGCGACGGGGAGAGGCTAGAAGAGAAAAAAGCAGACAAAGAAAAAGAAGTTATTCGGTTGAGCGCAGATCTGAGCATCTGGGCAGATCGGGACAGACCCCGATCGCCCCCTCGAATGGAAAAATCTGACCCCCTCGCTCGAAGGGTGGCAGAACTGGATAAATTACTGGTGGTGAAGAACTCGATGGGAACATCTTCGGCCTGCCTAGGATCCCCCTTTTCGCCCGAAATCAATCAGGTGACAGCAGATCCGAAAAAGAAGATGCCCCCAATGGAGACATATGACGGGCTATGAGATCCTTACGACCATTCGGATGGGTATGACCGTCTGATGTCTTATTATGGACATTCGGACGCAGCCAAATACCACAACGCTAAAAAGAGTGCCCGGGAATGGATGGGAATCTTGGCAGCCGGAACGATCAGTTCAAGGAATGATCTTAGAGAAAAATTCCACGCTCGATTCGGGAGCAACAGAAGACGGGGCAGAATAACAGCTTCCCTCATGCAGGTCAGACAGAAGTTGACAAAACTTTAGGTTAGTATGTAAAATGATTTCAGGAGGCTGTGGGGTCGGTAGCAAAATTAAACTCCCCACAAGCTTTGGGATTCTTCACAACAGGTCTGGACATCGGGAGGTCGAAGAAGCTGGTGAAAGATTTGGTGATTAATCCTCCGGCAGATCTGACCGAAGCCTTCCACCGGGCCGAAGGGTTTATTGCAATAGAAGATGCCTTGGGTAATTTCAAACCACACTCCCAGTCCTACGAGAAGTCTAAGGATTGGGATAAACAGAGTTATCAGCGTTTGGACAACAACTAGTGGAGGTCGGATAATCCAAACAAGAAGAATTACAATGGAGGGGGATCAGGAAGCAGTAGACCTCCACTGCCTAATCAAAGTGTCAGCAAAGTCTACACCCCCTCACCACGGATCAGGCGAAGATCTTGGAAGATATGACGAGCAAACCCTTTTACGAACCATGCTCGAGACGAACCAAGCCCGAAAGGAGGGTTCAGGACAAATATTGTGATTATCACCAGAGCACCGGGCACACGACAGAAGCATGCATCCATCTGATGGACATTATAGAGAAGAGTGTTCAAAACGGACAGTTAGTGCAATATGTAGTCGATCGGGGTAACGTATCGGCGCCTAGAAAGGAAAACAGAGATCAAGATCAGGACATCCAGCCTCCACAGAACCCCCCCAGCCTGAGGCATGATTGATGTTATCTCGGGAGGTTCTGTTGGGCGGATAAAGCGAAGGAAGAGAAGTGGGCATCTCGAGGCAGTGTTATCGGTTACTGGGGTCAACTACTAGAAAGGATCGGGCATATCCGGAGACATCTATCTCCTTTTAGAACAAGGATTACCCCCACAGACCTCATCGAACCGCACGACGGGGCTTTAGTGATAACTGCACAGGTCAGGACCGTGGACATGAAGCGGATGATGATAGATAACGGATCCTCGGTCGATATCCTATACACACACGCCTACCAGAGGATGAATCTGCAAGGGAAGAAGTTGGATTTGGGAGGCGAAGGACCCTTGTACGATTTCAGTGGAGATCCTGTGTATGTGTCAGGCACTATCGAACTACCTATTAAGTTCGGCACAGCACCCAATCAGGTCGAGATAATGGTCAGATTTTTCGTAGTCCAGGTGGACTCAGCCTACAACGCAATTCTTAGAAGACCGACCTTAGCAGCCTTGCAAGCAGTAACTTCTATACCCCACTTTAAATCAAGTTTCCAACACCGAACGGGATCGGAGAGGTAATAGGAGATTTAGATATTGCCCAAAGGTGCTACCGGAACAGCTTGATTTCCTCAGGGGTCGGGGTCAGTAAACTGAAACAGACAATGGCCATCGAAATAGAGCCATTCACTAAAATTAGCACATAACCGCTTGCTCTGCCTGTCGAGGAAACCGAGGATGTAGAACTGGTGCCAGAAAATAAAGAGAAAATGATCAAGATCGGGTCGGGGTTAGCGGAACCATTTCGGATAGGACTGATAGATCTGCTCCGAGTCTACGCCTATATATTTGCGTGGGAGCCAAGTGATATGCCAGGAGTAAGCGAATCGGTGGCCCTACACAGATTACATGTGGACCCGAACAGAAAGCCAGTCATACAGAAACGAAGGGTTTTCGCCCCAAAGAGACAGAAAATAATCGATGAGGAAATTGCCAAACTCCTGGAGGCCGAATTCATCTTCAAAATCGATTACCCAGAATGGTTGGCAAACGTAGTCTTAGTTCAGAAGTAGAACGGGAAGTGGAGGCTATGCATCGACTACAAGGATCTGAACAGAGCGTGTCCGAAAGACTTCTACCCATTGCCCAACATAGATCAGTTGATAGACGCCACTTTGGGATACGGTATTGATGAGTGCATATTATTCATTTATTTTGATTCCATTATATTTAGTTTTATTGCTTGTTTCATGTGTATATGAGCTTATTAAGGTGTTTAATGATTTCAGGAAGAATTGGAGCTGAAATGAGGAAAAAGAGAAAATTGCAAGATTTTTAGTATTAAGTTGGATTGATGGTTTTGGCTTGGGACTTGAATTTTATTGTAGAGCTCTTCCTTAGCTTTCTGGAACATCTTGAATCGTCCCAATCGGAGTACGTATGAAGAAGTTATGATAATTTTACCAAACAGACATTGAACCTCAAAGTTTGGAAGTTGCAATTTACACAGCAGTCACTTGGAGCCCAATTTCGACCTTGATGCAGAAAGATTCTGTCAATTCTCAAAGAATAAAAGTTGTAGATCTCGTCGATATCTTCGTTTTGATAGGTAGCAGACCCCGTAATTCCTCCTGGATCAAAAGTTATGTTTGTTTTACCAAAGGACGTCGCAGCAGAAAATGGAAATTCGCCACAGCGTAATTTGAGCGCGAAAATTAGAAAATCTTGAATTTTTGGAAAGTTTCTAAATGCAGATTTTGGCAGATTTCAACATGGAATGAGATTATTATTTCTATTAGCTTTAGGATTTACTTTATACTAAGATTTATTTCCAAATTAGATTCTATTTCTTTATGGAAACTAGTTATGATTTGTAATTCCTTTTAGGATTTGGATTTCTACATCCTATAGAATTTAGGACTTTATCTAGCACTATAAATAAAGGATGCTAGTCATGGTTTTATACATTATTGGAGGATTGAAGACATGAGCTAAGTTATTTTTATTCAGTTCTAAGGCATGTTGAACCTTATTTATAATTAGTGGTTAATTGAGTATTCATTATTTATTCCTTCTCACATGAAATTCATTCTTGATAATCTGATTTAATTTCTGAATGCTATTTGGCTTAACTAATTTGATTTCTGCAGGATTGAGTTGGTTAACAAATATCATATGTGTAATTGATATTATTTCTAATCACAAGTAGTAATTAGTAATACCTGATTGTGGACAAGCTTTTGAGTATTGCTATGATTATCAGAAGACAAGTTAAACAATCCGAGCTTATGTGTTTGTTGCTTGGAATAGTCTAATTCCCTAGTTCTTAATGCTACTATTATATTAAATCTAGAGAGTTTATTCTAGGTTATATAATTGTTAGAATCTTGTGAAGAGCTTGTTTCATTGAGTGACAATTTAAGGGGAGTTTCGGGTAGCAGAACTTGTTGTTACCTAGGGCTATTAGTTTCATTGAAGGTAAATAATGTTACACTTGATTAATCTATTATTGTAAAAAGGTGATACTGAACTGAAGAACTGAAGCTTTTTATTCATTGTTTATTCTTATTAGTTTATTCTTGTTAATTTAATTAATTAATTCAAAATCCCCTTTTCATTAGAAATCATAGGATAAATATAAAATAAATCACTCTCTGTGGGATCGATCCTTGCTTACTACTGTGCTAATTGTTTAAATTTGTAAAGTGAAAGTGAGGTTAATTTAGGAGTGTAAACGACAGCTCCCAATTCATGGACGCATTCTCAGTATACCATCAGATTTCAATGAGTAAGGAAGACATCCCAAAGACCAGTTTCATCACGCATCAGGCAATATATGCGTATCGAAAGATGACCTTCGGGCTACTGAATGCAGGGGCGACCTATCAGTGAATGATGAATCTCGCATTCACGGAATAACTAGGGAGAGGTATGGAGGTCTACGTAGATGACATGATCGTCAAAAGCATGTTAGTCTGTGACCATCTAGCGGATCTGGAGAACTGCTTCGAGACAGTCAGAAGGTGCAAGCTGAGGTTGAACCCGACCAAGTGCACGTTTGGATTAGGATCGGGAAAATTCCTAGGGTATTTGGTCAGCAAAAGAGGAATCGAAGCTAATCCAGAGAAGATTCAGGCGGTCCTGGACATGAAATCTCCGAAGTCCTACAAGGATGTACAGAGACTGGCGGGACGAATCACGGCCCTCCGAAGGTTTGTCTCCAAATCTGTGACACCCCCAAATCTCGGTACTTCATTACCTCAAGATTTGGTGTTCATGTAATCAAAACATTCATTTATAACTACACAATCATAAATAAAAATAAATAATAAACCTGCCCATACAGGAATTACATAAAATAAAATCTCCCAGGTTATCTAACCTTTACAAACAATCATTCATGCGGAAAATTTAAATAAACTTCATTACATTCTTTAAACCAAAGTCTGATAATAAAACTATCAAAACTATTACAAGTCTTCAGTACTTGTTCATCTTTCCCTTTCCTTTACTGGTGCTAGGTATGTCACCCTTTCCATCTTTAGCTGTAAGGATTTTATAGGCAAGAGTGAGCAAACAAGGCTCACTTGAAATAACAATGAATAACTTTTACATTCTCTGCCCATTCAGGGGCTCAATAGAACTGAACAATAGGTTCTATTAACATCTTAAACATTCCTTGCCCATTCAGGGGCTCAATAGAACTAAATAATAAGTCCTATTAACATCTTAACATTCAATGAGGGTCTAATGACCACGAACCTTGTCCACATTTATAAGTAATCTTTCAACTTAAACTTTTACAGTCATACGACCATAATGACTTTAAGGTACTTAGGGGGATCAACCCTTCGTACATGTATTGTATACAAACATTTCAGCACAAAGTACAAAACTAAGTGTAACCCCTATAAATAGGCTGTTCATCTCACTATTTTGAGTACAAGTCCGCCCCAAAGATAGTTTGGTTTGGATACAATTCATGGTAATTTGGAATTCAACGGACATCAACTAAGGATTAGTTGAGTGAAAGATAATAACACTATGTTATTGAATAATCATAACTGAATAAATATTTCGTTCTAAGTTCATGCTTTAGGGATAATCTAATAGCATAACTATTGAATAATACATCATACCTTGCTTTGAATAACATTAAGCTAAGGTTACATCTTAGAATTTAATATCAAGCATGCACAACAAATAATAACTTGAACGATAAACTAAAGGTACTTTCATGCTAATATAACAAGTTTAGAGTTAAAAAAACTTACATAATCATAATAACTATCTCAATGAAAGTGTGGAGATGGGAAACTTGTATCATCATGAATAACTGGATACAATGAAGTTGCTTAATGGAAATACTTTACTCAATAAAGTATAGCATATGAAATTTGCATAATGAAGCTTTAGAATTAGAAAACTTTGCTTAAACACAACAAACTAACTCAACGAGAGTATGGAGTTAGAGAACTTGCTTAATGTAAAAAGATAGGTTTAGAAACTTGCACAATTATAAAAGTAGAGTTAGAGAACTTGCCTCGTGCGTAGGTTAAACAATTACTATTCACGTTTACCCCAAGTCCTACACATACCATATGTATTGACAATACACATTAGTTACACTAACATTACCTTTATGAGTTACTTTATTACTCTTAGTATAGCTATTAACTAAGCTTAAGTTTAAACAACATCACATCTTTTCATGAACATTACTTTTTAGCTTTATTACAACTACTTAAGTGATCATGTCATTGCACCACATGCACATTAACAACTTGATACAACATCCTATTACATGTCCAACATGTTATCATTAAGTTATACTAATACCCAAAGGGTTGCACTTGCATTCGTGCATCCCGACGCCCTCCGATTGGCTCTAAATACACAATAGTCCTAAAGATAGCCATTTTTACTACATTTACAGACCTCAAATTAAAATCCTTAAAGCATAAAAGTTGTAGGTATATTCGTCCTCATTCCGAATCATCTTGAATTAACTCAATCAGAGTTCGTATGAGAAAGTTATGGTCATTTTACTACAGGAGGTCAATATTGTCAATCCCAGACCACTTTACCAGCGCTGGGGCGCGAGACAGTGGCGCCGAGGCGCGAATTCTAGCATCAGGTCACAAATTCTAGCGCTAGGGTGCGAACTTCTGGCCTATTTTTGGCGCTGGGGCGCGAAAATTTGGCGCTGGGGCAGAAAATTTGGCGCTGGAGCGTGAATTTTGACGCTGGGGCGTCGAAACTCACAAAACCGAAACGAAGAACAGAGCCAAAGCTACTGTCTTAAATTTGTAACAATAATTCGCCCCAAACAACATATATAACTAATATAAACTACACATAATTGCTAACAATTATCCATATACCAATTTCCAACAATTGAACAACAAATTTAAAAGACTTAAATCACTAAAATAATATTTAGGTTAAAACTCAAAACTCCATTATTGATATCTAAAGTACAGTGAACGAAATTTTCACTGTTATCAATCAAATTTGATTCCTTTGAAATACAAGTATACCAACATATAACAAATTAACATGTATAGTTCGATTCCTCAGTTAGCATACATAACTTTTGATATTTCTACAAAACATTTATTCGTATATATATACTTCACTGAACAAATCAATTTCTTCCTTTAGCCTATAATTAGCATACAGTCATATATATATATATATATATATATATATATACATACATACATATACACATGCTAGTGATAACAATTGTAACTGTACACATACATGCTTCTCTAACCAATTATGCAAACATAGTTTTACAGAGAGTTTTGTAAAAATCTTATACACCGTAAAGTTAAAGAACACAGAGACATTAGGCATCATGAAACCACAAATATATATATATGTACATAAACTAAGGTTAGAGAAACCCACATTTTTGCTTGCTACGAATCTTTGTTAATGGACTTACTTTGAAAATCATGTTCTCTCTCAAACTCTGAACTTCTATCTTTTTCTCAAAACTCTCTCTAGCCCTTCTTTCTTTTCTCAGTAATAATTTAAACTACTAACCACGTAACTCAACTGATATCCAATACGGGTAACATAAAACGGACATGGCCATAATAAGCCTAATCAATAATAACATCAGTTATAAAAATATATAACGTACCATTTATAACATATATATATATATATATATATATATATATATATATATTATTTAGTTTATTTTATAAACAATTTAAATTTCATAAATCCAAAAGCCATAGGGCTTTGTTTGGCAAATCCCTTTAAAATAAAATAGTTTATATCCTTAAGCTTTGTTTGGGTAAAACTAAATTAAAATTACTTTAATTTATTTTAATAACTCTTTATAATATAGTTATTTGTCACTCTTTATGAAATAACAATTTATTAAATAAATTACTTAATCACATAACTCAATCCACATAACACATTAACTATTTAGCAAACAAATAATTAACTAAATCAACTCAATCAATTTAAACAATTACTTATTCAATAATAAACACATCCAATAAATATTTATATAAATCAATAAATATTTATAACTTACATTTAAAAAAGCTGGAATGTTACAAAATCAGCAGAGAGATGCCTACCATTTTTTAACACCTTAAAAAGGCCCAAGAACGAGAAAAGCTTCCAATGGACTTCGGAGTGCGAAGATGCGTTCCAAGGGATCAAACACTATTTATCCTCAGCTCCACTGCTGATAAAACCGATCCCTTCGAAACCTTTAAACATGTATCTGGCAGTGAGTTCAATGGCGGTAGGGGCAACATTGGTTCGGGACAAAGGGGGAAAACAGTTCTCAGTATACTACGTCAGCCATGTACTTTGAGATGCAGAAATTCGGTATCTGAACCTGGAAAAATTCGCCTATGCTCTGATCATTGTAAGCAGGAAACTTCGGCATTATTTCCAGGGTCGGGTGGTATTGGTGTACACAGATCAGCCGTTGAAGAAAATCCTACACCGACCAGAGGTTTCGGGAAGACTGGCATCATGTGCAATGGAATTAACACAGTTTGCATTGGAGTATCTACCCCGGACAGCAACCAAAGGGCAGGCACTGGTCGACTTCGTCGTGGAATGTTCGTTCTCAGAATCAGATGTGGGTTCGGTGATCGAAACACAACACGTAAGGACTTCATGGACACTATATGTTGATGGCTCATCAACCTCGGACGTCAGTGGTGCCGGGGTCATACTAACGAGTCCCAAAGGGTTTAAAGTCCAACAAGTAATTCGGTTCCAGTTCAAAGCAACCAACAACATAGCAGAGTATGAGGCCATTCTAGCCGAGCTGAAGTTGGCCCGAAGCCTAGAAGTATAAAATCTAGTCATCTATAGGGATTCACAGTTGGTCATCAAACAGATATCAGGGGAGTACGAGGCCCGGGGGCAAGAATGAAGAGGTATTTAGCCGACGCGAAGAGTAAATTGGCATACTTTAGTTCAGTTAGATGTCAGGGAGTGGATCAAACCGACAACACAGTGGCAGATGCCTTGACTCAACTGGCAACGACAGAAGAAAACTCCTTCAGTGGATTAGTATATCTGGAAGTATTGGAGCAGCCAAGTGTTCCGAAAGAGGAGGTACTATGTATTGATCGGCTGGACTGTTGGCTTACGCCATACATCTTCTACTTGGACGACGGGGTGTTACCTTCGGATCACATTCTAGCAAAGAAGATCAAGCACCAAAGTTCAAACTTTGTACTTATTGATGGAGATCTGTATCGAAGGGCTTTCAGTTCTCTACTACTCAAGTTCTTAACACCATCATAAGCAAACTATACACTTCAGGAGGTACACGAAGGGATTTGTGGAGATCACATGGAGGCCAAATCACTGGAACATAAGATTTTGAGGCAGGGGTATTACTGGCCGACTGTCTGCACAGAGGCCAAGGAATTCATCAGAAGGTGTCCCAAATGTCAGCTGAATAGCAATATCCCACATCAACCCCCTGAAGAGCTTTACTCAGTCTTATCCCCTATTTCCTTTGTTGTATGGGGAATCGACATCCTAGGGCCTCTATCGAAAGCCAAGGGGAAAGTTAGCTTTGTAATCGTGGCTATTGACTATATGAAGAAATAGGTCGAAGCCAAACCACTACTGAAGATCACCAAACAAGAATGCTTGAAATTTTTAAAGGAGGGAGTCGTTTACCGTTTCGGCATTCCGAGGGCAGTGGTCTCTGATAATGGCAGACAGTTTGTGGGATCAAAATTCAAAAGTTTTCTGAAAGAGTTGGGAATTCAACACCGTAAGACTTCAGTTGCTCACCCTCAATCGAACGGCCAAGTAGAAGTGACCAACCGAACCCTACTTAATGGAATAAAAAGAAGGTTGGATGAGTTAAAGGGTCGGTGGCCCGAAGAACTACTCAGTGTTTTGTGGGCATATCGGACAACTCCGAGAACAACTGCAGACTCTCCATTCTGACTGGCATACGGAACTGACGCACTTATACCAGTTGAGATCGGATCCCCCACTCTTTGAGTCAGTCAGTACAAGGAACTATACAATGATGAAGGCCTGAAAACAAATTTGGATCTGCTGGATGAAGCTCGGGACTCTGCTATGTTAAGGTTGGCTATTTATCAACAGAGAACAGCCTGACACTACAACCAGAAAGTGAAGCTGAGGAGATTTGAAGTAGGGGATTTGGTGCTTCGGGAGTCAGAGGCATCAACCCCCCAGAACATGGGAAAGCTAATGCCTAACTGGGAGGGGCCTTACGAAGTAGTGGAGGTGCCGAAGCCAGGGACTTACTAGCTTCGAGCTATGGATGGATCTGAGGTAAAGAATACATGGCATGCTGGAAGACTTAGAAAATATTACCAGTAAATGCATGTCTATTATTTCCTTTACTTATGTAATCTATGAGATTTATCAATGAAATAAAAACCTCTCTTCGAGAAATACTTATGCTTCATTTAAATTCATGTTGCTTTACCAATCAGACACGCTTCGGAAGTAAACTGATCAGATAGTCCGGAGGGACCTAACTGATAAGCAAAGGTCATAAGCATAACTGATTGACAAAGTTATACATCCGATCAGATAAACTTCGAACATAAACTGATCAAACAGTCCACATGGGCCTAACTGATCAGTACAAGTCACAAGTATAACTGATCGATGAACTTACAAAACCGATCAGATAAGCTTCGAGCGTAAAGTGATCAGACAGTCCGAAAAGACCTAACTGAGCAGTAAACGTCACAAGTATAACTGATTGATAAAGTTATAAATCCGATCATATAAGCTTTGGGCATATCAAATCTATTTCATTCATATCAAATCTATTTTATAATTCCCGATCAAATAGGCTTCGGATACATATATCGTCAGCCTAACGGATCGAGCGAATTACAAAACTACAAAAGGAAAATTTACAAGTACGGAAATCCTACAATCAGGCGAACCATCACCAGCTTCGGCCTCGGATTCTTCATCGAAAGAGTCAAGGATCGAGGCATCCAACCCAGCATCGACCAGCTTCGTCCGAGCCTTCTCTCGATAAGCTTCAACCCCCTGAGCAAATTGGGCCATAATCTTATCGGTCAAGGCAGGCGACTCTTCGTATTCCTTGATGGTTGTCTGTTTGACGACGGCTTATTCCGCTATCAAGGTATTGTTTGCCTTGATCAACATCCTCAGCTGGTCATGCATTGTATTGAATTGGTCCTTGATGGTGTGAAGATTCCCCACCAAAACCTTGTTCTCCTCGGCTAGAAGCTCCTTGTCCTGCACAAGCTTATTGGCATGACCGTTGAGACCAACGAACTCTTATTGAAGGAGAGAATGTTGTTCTTCGAGTTCGGTAATCCGACGATCGGCCTTGGTCACCTTGTTTCGGATATCGGCATGTAGGTCCCTCTCCCTCTTCAGCTCCGAATCTCGACCTCACAACTCAGCTTCAAGGAGAAACACATCATGCTTCAGTTGCATCTCTTTTTTAGTAGATCGGGCAAGAGAAGGGATAGCCCGTGCAAGGATGGTATTAGCCTACAAAATAAAGTACGACACATCAGTCATGCAAAATATAACCTAGCGATAAAAAAAAAATCTTTAAAGTTGATCAGGAATATCTGAGTCTGAGCTCAGATATAAGATACCAAATACTCCTCATAAGAGTAGTTCTTGAACCGTTCATCGTCACCCGGGAGCTTAAAGTGCTCGAACAGATTGAAGGGGAATATGTTCGAAGGACTCTTCGGCCAGCAAGTAGTCGGCGACCCTTGGGACGAACTGGCTTTAGAATTAGGGGTTGACTCATGGATCAGGCCAACAACCGCATCAACCATACCAGGACCATCGATCATACGAGGCTTCTTAAGTGGAGGTTCGAGAGGTCGATCCTCTGTATCCTCTGAATCCTCGACCACCGTCACTATTGTAGGGGGTGGTAGGGTCGGTTTTGACCGGGCTGAAGAAATGTCCTTGGAGGGGGCTCGGGTAGAAGATTTCTTTGATTTTTTCAACAGGACATCTTGTCAGCCCCTTTTATTTTCAACACATTTTTTGTGGAAGGTTCAAGCTTAGAAGGGGGAAGAATAGGACCTGTTGAAGAACCGATAGACAATTCAGTAAGAGGAATAGCCTCATTTTTAGGAGAATCATCAACAGCAGAAGGATGAATGGGTTTGGCAATGACCGATAGAGGGGTCAAGACCATATCAGCCTCATCAGGCTTGAAGATAGTCACTACAACAGAAGATTCAGAGGTTAATAAAAAGTCAGTAGAAGGTCGGGAGGATAAGAAAAAGAGTTTGGGATTGTTACTTATATCCATGTTCATCGAGCCAGGATTCATTGGACACGATCCCTAGACCCCAGCTGGTCTTCCTCAAAACATAGTAAAACTTCTTGAAGGCGTTGGCTCTCTCTTTCAGGAATTTGGTAACTTTCATAATGGAATCTTCGGGGTCGGCCCAGTTCGCCAGAAGTTTAAGGTCGGTTCCCTTAATGAAGAACCATTGTGATTGCTACCCCTTATTGCTCGAAGTGGTCTTCACGAAGGTATCTCGGCCAGGTATTCCTTCGATCGACCGACAGAGAAAAGGACGAAGAAAATGCCAGCCTCTTGGCATAGGGTGATGAAATTGACGAGTTGGATATAGGAGTTCGACGTTAGCTGTGCGAACCCGATCCCAACCAAACACAGAAATGAAGAAATGAACTAATGAAGGGGGAAACGAACCCCATACCTCAAGGCTTAAAGATGAACGGCCATCCAGTCACCATCGGGGAGCCAGTACATCCTCTCGGTCGGCTCCGAAACCCGCAGTTTGTATTCTTTGGGAATATTAAACACTGCTCGGATGTCAGATAGTTGAGATGAAGTGATGGATGATTTAGTATTGAGGATGACATAGTCGGTTTTAGATGAGTAAAGGCGTCGGATCTTGTGTTCGGCATTCTCAGAAGAAAGATCGGTGGGGGCTACTGTCATTAACTCGACCGGGACCAAGTCGCCGGAAGCGAGGGTAGCGGTGCCGGTCAAGGTGACTGTTGTAGGAGGAGGATCACTGGAATCTGCCATTGGACTAATACGATGAACAAATGTGAAGTGTGTGGGTTTTTAAACGAAGAAAAACGATAAAAATCAAAGAAATCTAGTGAAATATAGATCTCGCCGGAAATCGCTTTGCCGAAAAAGTTGAAGAGAGATTTGAAATGGTTAAAGGCTCAAAAAAGTGACAGTGATGGATGGATAGAGACTTAATAGCACGTCTGACACGGGTTTCAAGGGCGGTTATTTATGGTAAGTGGGGTCTAGCCCTAGAGAAATGTGTATCAGCTCGTTACTCGAGGAAAAACTGCTTGGGATCCTGAGACAGCTCATCATTACTGGGCGTGACTATTCAAATTCGTGTTCTTTCAAGTCTCATGTCATAAATATCTTATAACAAGAGACTGGGGGCCAATGTGTGGGAGTGTTTTACCAACCATCATGTTGGCTGTAGGCCTGGGCTGGAATTGATGAAGTTGGGCCGATATGGTCGAAGGCGTATAGGGGGTCGAGGACGTTCGGGTTCGGATGCCCGAGCCCAATAGGTCAAAATTCGATTGTGATCAAGGAGGTCAGGGTCAGGCCTTCGTGCCCTTTGGGCCGAATCCCAGACCGGTGTTTATAATGCTTAATGGGTTGGGCCTGTGCAGTTGGGCAGCCTAGGAGTAGAAGTTGGGAGTGATAAGGGGTTTACATGGTAAAGGGTTCTAACCATAATCATATCTTAATAAGGCAACTCCAAAGGTAGTATTGGAAAGGGATTCTACTTACACCTTTTAAGAAGATTGTGTTGGACCCAAATATAGATAACTACCATATTTAGGAGTCCTATTCCAACTCGGCGAGGGACTCTTGGGAGATGAGAATGATTATAAATACAAGGCTTAACTACAATTAACAGATAATACCTACTTTTGAGCACTAAACACTTAGCCTCTATTGTTAAACCTTGTGAACGGCTTGTACTTATTCTCACATCGGAGCTATCCCCGGTGGCAGAAGCCGTCAAGCTTCTGTGTGATCTATTATATATTGTGCAGGTTTCAGCGCGTGGATTCTGTGATTGGACGCGCAGACGAAACTTGGCGTTAACAATATTGAATAATTGGATTCGTGGATAGAATATGAATATATCTTTATGTTGCATGCAACTTTGTTTAAAGTTATGCTTAATGAGTTTATTCTTAATTAATATTTATAGGAATATAGTGAATTAATTAAGATAAATATTTTTATATACTTCCTTGGATTAGGATATTATAATTATTTATGAGTTCTCAGTTGACACATCAACGTTATTAATTAAATTGAAGGATATATAGTGATGGGATTTGAGTGAATCATTGAAGAAAATTATAATATTAGTTTCTTTTGATTTTGTGATAATTTACGTTAATTAGTTATTTACTTTCTATTAATCAGTTTATGATCTCAAGTGCAGTTTAAATAAAATTGAATTGATTAAGAACTAGTAATTGAAATATTAGATTATTAATATTTCTCTTAAGAACGTATGATACACTTTTTTGCTATTATATTGCATAGTTGATCACATATACTTGTGTGTATTTGCTAGTAATAAATTAGACATACACTAACACACTCTTTTATGTTGCTTGTACTTATCTTTTTCATTAAAGATAACAATAAACATAAATGAAACCATCTGTATTGAAAATTCTACTTGTTAAATTTATATTTTTCATGAGTTCAGGTGTATGCATAAATTTATTCTTAGATTGTCATCTCTACTTCACAGATAATACAATAGTAATTTATACTTCTTTCATTTCATAAAATATGTCTTAAATACATTTTTCAAATAATTTAAGGAAAAAAAGAGAGAGAAGAGAATAAACATTAGTTCTCATACTATTGAAATGGACCCTACATAAGTGTTCTAAAAGAACTCTCCTTTTACTAAAAACTAGATACAAACCCGCGCATTGCGGCATGACTATTCAATTTTATAGTGATTTAGATGATTAAAAATCTAAAAAATTAAGAGAATGACATTATCCTATTAATTGTTTAGATTTGTAGTGATTTAGAAGATTATAAATCCAAAAAATTAATTAATAGCATAAAGTAGTGATTTTATTAAATAATAATTAAATTACAAATGATAATATCAAAACATATATTATCAAATCAAACCATTTGTTAAATATTTAGTTTGAATTAAGCTTTGTTGCAAGGAGCATTAATTAGGCAGTTTTGTTAAGGGTCTTAAGCAACATTAATTAGACAGGACATGTGTTGAAATTTGAGGATGTCATATGTCAAACTATTGAGTCATGTACTGCGTTTTGGTATAATTAATAGATATTATCAAAATAATTTAGATTTGTAGTGATTTAGGAGATTATAAATCTAAAAAATTAAGAGAATGACATTATGCTATTAATTGTTTAGATTTGTAGTGCTTTAGAAGATTATAAATCTAAAAAATTAATTAATAGCATAAAGTAGTGATTTTATTAAATAATAATTAAATTACAAATGATAATATCAAAACATATATTATCAAATCAAACCATTTGTTAACGATTTAGTTTGAATTAAGCTTTGTTGCAAGGAGCATTAATTAGGAAGTTTTGTTAAAGGTCTTAAGCAACATTAAGCAACATTAATTAGACAGGACATGTGTTGAAATTTGAGGATGTCATATGTCAAACTATTGAGTCATGTACTGCGTTTTGGTATAATTAATAGATATTATCAAAATAATTTAGATTTGTAGTGATTTAGGAGATTATAAATCTAAAAAATTAAGAGAATGACATTATGCTATTAATTGTTTAGATTTGTAGTGATTTAGAAGATTATAAATCCAAAAAATTAATTAATAGCATAAAGTAGTGATTTTATTAAATAATAATTAAATTATAAAGGATAATATCAAAACAGATATTATCAAGTCAAACCATTTGTTAACGATTTAGTTTGAATTAAGGTTTGTTGCAAGGAGCATTAATTAGGGAGTTTTGTTAAAGGTCTTAAGTAGCATTAATTAGGCAGGACATGTGTTGAATTTTGAGGATGACATATGTACTGAAGCTATTGTGTCATGTGTTGCGTTATAGTATAATTAATTTGTAGTGATTTAGGAGATTATAAATCTAAAAAATTAAGAGAATGACATTATGCTATTAATTGTTTAGATTTGTAGTGATTTAGAAGATTGTAAATCCAAAAAAAAACTAATTAATAGCATAAAGTAGTGATTTTATTAAATAATAATTAAATTAAAAAGGATAATATCAAAACAGATATTATCAAGTCAAACCATTTGTTAACGATTTAGTTTGAATTAAGGTTTGTTGCAAGGAGCATTAATTAGGCAGTTTTGTTAAGGGTCTTAAGCAACATTAATTAAGCAGGACATGTGGTGAATTTTAAGGATGACATATGTCAAGCTATTTTGTCATGTGTTGTGTTTTAGTATAATTAATTTGTAGTAATTTAGGAGATTATAAATCTAAAAAATTAAGAGAATGACATTATGCTATTAATTGTTTAGATTTGTGGTGATTTAGAAGATTATAAATCCAAAAAAAACTAATTAATAGCATAAAGTAGTGATTTTATTAAATAATAATTAAATTAAAAAAGATAATATCAAAACAGATATTATCAAGTCAACCCATTTGTTAACGATTTAGTTTGAATTAAGGTTTGTTGCAAGGAGCATTAATTAGGCAGTTTTGTTAAGGGTCTTAAGCAACATTAATTAGGCAAGACATGTGTTGAATTTTGAGGATTGTAGACCCTATTAATTAAGGACTCTCGCCTTTTCAAATTATAGGATTGTTTTTGATTTTTTTAAAATTAATTTAAGATATTTTTAAATATAAATTTAATATGATTCATTTAAGTTTTTAAAATAATAAATCTTATAATTAGTAGTACTCTTAAGTAATTATATTAACATAAACTAAATGAATTCATATCAATTTTAAGTTTGAAAATGTCTAAAATTAACTTTTCAAAAATAAATATTAATTTTATAATTTAGAAGTACTAGAATATTTTATAAGGTAAAATATACTTTATATAACCTTTTTGTATTTGACATGCGGACTTTAGACAATTTTTATCGGACAAAAGTTTTTGTACTCTTCATCTTTTGTGTAACAAATTTCAACTTTCATCGACCAACTGCAAGCATTTAATGCACAGCTTTTAGATAAAAGCATAATCTTGAGAGATATTTCTCAGTCTGATTTTCAAAAGTTGATAATCTCACAATATGATCATCATATTGTCTGTCTTGCCCCTAATCTCTACATGTCACGAAGTAATGTACATAAATAACGAATAGCTCCCACCTCCAACAACATATTGCATCACTGATATATTGTACGTATAAACACCAAGATGGCATCACCAAAGCTTAGGATGTTTACTCTTGTTCTACTTGCACTTGTGCTCTCTGCTCAATCAATAAGAACTGGTTAGGGCTTTCTTTCTTTATCCATTTTTATATGTTTAATAGTATATGAGATTGATCATAACACATGCTCTTTTCGTCTTAAAAACAGAGTTCTACTTTTCGATTTTTTATTTTAAAAAAAGTTAATTTTTTATAGTATTACTACTATGTTCTTGTTCCCTAAGTGGTAGTTGGAGCATTTAGCGAGTTTAGGAGTTCTCAACGCAACAAACATACTTAAATATTTCATTCATCTAACAATAATTTATTTTAAACGTAATTTATTTAACTTATAAACGCATCGCAATTGATGCGGTGCATTTGGACTTCTAAATATTCCAAACGCTATCGCTCCAAACACACTAACCAATGGTAGCCCAATAAACCTTAAAAAAATCACATGATATTATGTCATCGACACTAAACAATACACTCAATAAATTTAATTTAGGTAGTACGTATATGAGATTTGATCATACTAAAAACTCTGTTCACTACACAATATAGTTAGGGAATTACTATTTGTATATGAAAAATGATATTTTCACATAATACATCTCACATGTATAATATGTGAGTTCTACATTCATGAGAGAGAGACTCGTGTGAACTATTATTTTTTGATTTGAAAAATATCAGTTTTCTAAAGTTATATTACCAAAAAGAATAATTTAGAAAATGTGTTCAATTTTATTTTTATGATAGTATAAAATGACACGAATTTCTTTAAAATTAATGATATAATATTTTTATAATGTCAACAAACAATCAATAAATTTAGCGATAAATATGGAATAAAATGTATATTTAAAATTCATATATTTTCTAAATATGACAATTTTTGTGGGAAAAAGTGAGTACTAATAAAGTTGACATTCTTTTGTCATATGTTGGAGCAGGAAAAAAGGAAGGCGATTTGTGTTATAATTCATGCACTACTGCTAAGGACTGTCATAAAGGAGTATGTCCAATTTTTTATATTTTCAAATGTGTTGAAAGTCCAGCTGCTGGTCCGGGAAAGCATTGTTGTTGTCGACCAGGTTGTTGCTAAAAGGATTGTAATGATAATTATGAAAGAAACAAATAAAAATAAACTACGAACTGTTATTCGTATTATGTATCCTATTAATTTAAATGCTTGTTATGAATTAATTACTCAATAAAGTGCCAAATTTGGATATTAATGTCCCCATTTTGCGTATACACACCGATATCATCAATTTATTTTCTTTTTTTCTATTTTTTTCCCTTATGAGTTGAAATTATGTCTTCTAATGTTGTAATTTGGACCAAATCGACTTGAATTCAAACTCATTTATCATAAATTCGGGTCATACTTAAACTTGTTTATTAATGAGTTATTTGGTTTGAATTCGAACTCTATCATAAACTCGAGTCAAACTTGTTTAATAACGAGTCGAGTTCAACCAACACTTTAGACTCACTTATTAAATAAATCACACTCTAGATTGTTTAGTTTTCTTGCGAATAAATTGGGTTCGAGTCATAAGGTTTTACTTGTATTAATTGAGTCACAAGGCTTTACATATATTAATCTTGTGCATAACTAGTTTAAAATTCGTAAAGTTTGATTCGCTTATGTTTACATGGACTCATACTCGTAAGCTCGATCTTTAATGCTCATTTAAAGCTCATAAATATATATTTTTAATTATAATGAATATCACACTATTAAATATATGTGCACATAATTCTTATCTTTATCATAATATTAATTAGTAAATGAAGGCATGTATATCAACTACAAAAAGTTCACATGAAAAATACATGAATGAGGTTCTCTCATTTCCTTTTTAGATAATATTTATATAATTATTTAATTCTTTAAATTTCATCTGAAAAAACAAAATTCCCCTAATATTTTTAAAACAAATTATTTCGGTTTGTAGAGTTCATTAAGTAATCATTAATAAGTTCAAAAGAATAAAGTGAATTAATGTGTGTGTACATGTGACACCCCCAAAATAGGTCCACACAACCCATTCTGAGTCGCCAAATACATGGTACAGAAACAACTACAAAATTCATTATTACAATTGTTGTGCAAAATACGACAACACATATGTTGTGAGTTTAAATACAAATATTGTCTTCTAGACAATATCTAAACTCAAATAAGTCCTCATTACAATTATTGATACGCTATTTTTCAAAATAGTAAGGACTGCTAAAACAACTGTTTGGACCCATCACTCAATACCCCGACTAGTTTCCTCTATATTCTATCCTCCTGAGAAGAAAATGGAACAAAAATGAAAATGGGGAGCTCAACTAGCCTAGTAAAAAATATTATGACTAAGATAATGTATAACAAATTATCGTTAGCCTTCAATAAATAAGATAAAATATAATGGACAACAAGTTTTAGATCAATATTCACAGCAGAAATAACAATTCATTAGAAGAGTTAAGTAGATAATGAAGTCTACTATCTCCTATAATTTAAAATTCCATCATCAATATTTTATCCCTATAACATCAATCAATATACATCTTGAATCAAATATTCATATTTGCACTATAGGTTAAAGATATTCATTTGTATCACCAGTTAGTCATGTTCATCTCAACACCTTTTCATCGTTGCACCACGGACCAAAGATATTCATCAGGTAATCATTCATCTTTGCACTACTGGCCAAAGATATTGAGTTTTATCATTATTTAGGATTGAGGATGATGAAAAATATCTTAAAGAAAACGAATCCAATGAGATAAAAGGACAAATATTAGGGATTCGAACTTTGCTTTATCGAAATTTAAAATTACTCTATAATAATCAAGTGGAGCAAAAATCAAGAATGAAGATCAAAACATGGATACAATCAAAGATAATAACCATAATAGACAACTTGGACAAAGAAAAAAAATTAATTTTTCTGTGAATAGTGCTGTATTCATGAATAGTGTCATATACATGAATAGTAACCCCAACACGAAAAGGTTGAAATTTCACAAGAAAAATCATTCTTCGTGAATAATACTCGTGAATAGTGCCGTATTCGTGAATAGTAACGTATATGTGAATAGTACCATATACGTGAATAGTAAATTCGACATGAAAAGGTAAAAATTTCATAATAAAATTCATAACAATATTTTGGTATAATAATATTGAAAGAAATAACATCATTTACAAAGAAAATAACATCCATTACCTCAAAAGAACAGTACTTCTGACTAAAATATCCGATATATAATGTTGAAAGAAACTTGCACTAATAACAACTCTCAAAGTATCTAAATATTCACAAAAATACGCTCGATATTATAGA
Organism: Panax japonicus; assembly: GCA_020205505.1. Taxonomy (NCBI): domain Eukaryota; kingdom Viridiplantae; phylum Streptophyta; class Magnoliopsida; order Apiales; family Araliaceae; genus Panax; species Panax japonicus. The sequence goes on from CM035091.1 coordinate 72,178,588, forward strand.
GAGAGAAAACTTCTGATTCTGGTGTGATTTTCAATTCTAACTAAGCATCCTATTTATAGAAAAATGCTAGAACGCCAAAGCAGACTAAAATTTAATAAAATAATATTTTAATAAAAAAAATTCACGCACACCTCTTGACCAAACTCATTATATCACAAGTGGGGCCCACCAAATCCAGAAAATTCCACAACAACCAAAAGTAGGGCCCACCCATGTTTTTAATAAAAATATTTATTTTCAAACTTCAATAATTCATAATAAATAGCCATTTTATTAGGAAAAATACAAATTTAATGTCCATTCCATAGGAAATTTAATTCTTTACAATTTTGTAGAAGAAAGTTTTTTCAAATTCCAAACAGAAAATGACCGAAAACCACATACGGATGATTTTTAATACCTCGATTCTGACAAAATACTGATAAAACTCCTCAGCATTAATTCCTTCATTTATATCCACATAAAATAAATATTTTCTTATCATATAAATCAATAATTAATTATTCACAAATAATATTACAGAATCACAATAATGACAACCAGGTCGTTCCCAGGAAAGATAAAACTTTTCGATAAGGATTTCTCCTTACTAGCGCGCAATTAGGTGACCAAACCCCTTTTCTAGACAGAATTTCCTTAGACATTGCCAATAATGTTATCTAATAATATTATTCAAATAATATAAATTATTGATTTGATAATAGGAAATACTGTGCAGTGATAATTATTGAATCAATAATAATATAAAATATCAACGTAGCAATTATTGAATCAATAAAATAAAATATTGAACAGTAATTACTGTAATAATTATTGAGTAGTGCCTTCTTACGTAAGAATCAATAATCTAAAAATACTGTGCAATACCGTGTGCTACTGTGTAACCAAGCGTATTAGTGTATTTTAACCAAAGGGTAGTCCAATAGTGTTAATGGTAACAACTATGCCGTTATTTATAAAAACTCAGACTTGTCATTTTTTCATCTGACAGTTTTCCGTTATAGGGCCCATAAATGGCTGCGCCATTGTACGAATATTTCCCGACAGCAAGAATATTCTACAACCAAACGAATATTTCCCGACAATAATGAATATTTTATAACCACTTGCTTAGTTAAAAATATTTGCGCATTTCACCCATAACCAAAGCATTATATCAAATTAACACTTTATTATTCAAAATAATAATTAGAGGAAATTCAATTTTATTTATAAAAAGTTGGAGTCTTACAATACATATCTGTTAACGCCAAAATTCATCCACACGCCTCAATCACCAAAGCGCGTCAAATCCTGTAAAATAATATGAATATGTACATGATGATTATCGTATAGCCATGTATTTATATGATCACACCTCTTTCCATGTATAGAATTAGGAGTCGTCATTAGGTATGATTTCTTAATGGGATTAAAGAGAATCTATTTAAAGAAAGAAAGTCGGATATATCCTAACCCTTACCTTTGGAGTTGGAAATTAAAAGAAATTCGAAATCTTTGATTACTTGAAATACTCAACTGCCCAAACAGGTTCCTACATAGGGCTAAATACTTTCAAGTGGATTTTAACACATCATATAATTCTGGCCCAAATAAATTTGCCCAAAATTTGCCCCCCAATCTTCGGTTAAATGGAACATTTAATGTAAGAGTTGCTAAATAAAAACCCAATAATTTCACAATAATGGATGTAAGCCCAACTTTCTCAGAAACGTGCTTAACACATAAAGTAATGGCCCCGTATCACTCTCCCACATTTGCCATCATTTCGACCTCACTAATAATAGCCCTTCAAAAAACCCGCAAAGTTAAAAAGACAACTCATTTCAAAACTCTTTCCCCTAAATCAGACAAATCCACCTTTTCAATCTCAAGAACTTTGAAGCTTTCTCATTCCTCCTACAAAATTTGTTTTCCGGCAAAGAATTCTGTAACCCTCAAATCAGTAATGGCTTCTTCAAGCACCCCAAAGACCTCCAGTCCAAACACCAGCGAGCCAATTAACGCCATCCCCCTCTCTTCTATCCTTGCACTACCAATAACTACCTCCACATCCACTACCATCAACCCCAACACTACCTTTAACTACAAATGGCACTGAATCCACCATCGTTACACTTATTGCCACCACTAGCTATACCCCCTACACCCAAATCTACCGAAGGTAGAGTTAGACTTTCAAAAAATGATCCGTGAGAACTCCAACGAAAAATGTTTTCCCCATGCCAACACCAAATCCATCATCACTAAAAGTGACCTAACCACAATCTGTGAGCATTACCACATCCCCGACACCCCCCAGCTCAAAGCCCCCACTGAATCTGATCGAATGTACCACTTTACAGACGTTTGGACCGCCATTTTCCTCGCCCTTCTAGAGAAAAGGGTTCGGCTACCTCTCCATTCCTTCATCGTCACCCTGCTAGGGATTATTGGCATCGACTTTGCCCAGTTGATGACAAATTCTTATATCAACATCGTCGCCTTCATCCCGTTTTGCCATGAAGTTGGCGTTCCTCCCACACTAGACTTCTTTTTCTCATTATTCTCCCTGGGCCGATCTCGAGAACATTGGTTTTGGGTATTGAGTAAACAATAACCAAAACCAAACCAAAAATTCAAAAGATGAATTCTGATGAGCACCCCTTTGAGCAACAAGGGATGTCACACTCATTAGTTCTTCGTCAAAGGATTAGACACTTACCAGATCCTTGATTGGGCTGCATACTGTCATCTGAACATCACTATTGGAGAAACCCCTTCAAACCAAATCATCGAAATAGTAAAACTGATAAGAAAATTACTAATTAAGGAATGGGATTTCAACCTTCTATCCAAGCATTTATGGTTGTATAATCGCAAACGTAAGTTTTAAAACTCTTCTTCCTATTCTTGTATTCGTATATTTTTTAATTCATTACTTCCAATTTCGACCCATTTTGTATATACAGTATCCTTTATCAAGTCAATATGTAACGAACGAGAATTTTGTGTTCAATTTTAAATATTTATTAAATTGAATAAATATTTGAGTTAGTTTATTTATTAAGTTAAATAAATATTCGATGAAATTGCTGTGTAATAATTTAGTTGAGTGTGTATATTAACTAAATTAATGTGTGGTAATTTTATGGATTGAAGATTTAATTTAATGAAATAATTAAATTAAATTAATTATTTAATAATTATAATATTATGTAATGGTGTTATTTTAATTTAATTGATTAATGAAATTAAGGAATGATTAATTTAGAAGGTTAATATTTATTAAATAAATATTAAGAATTATGTTGGCTAAGTAAATATTATGTTTATAATTAAAGATTATGATTTAAATTTAATAAGTGTGATATTTGTATACTATATAATAAGGAAAATATGAAAATAAATTAAAAGGAGGTTTGAAAGGGTTTTGCCAAACATGGTCTTATGACCTTTGACATAATTTAACTGATAAAGCTTTTGGGTTTTTTTAACCTGATGACTTAAGTTTGCGCTTAATGTTATATCAGTTTTGTGTTTTACGTGTTTTATCAGTTTAGTATTATACATATATTTTCCTAAGTCTAAAAGCAAAAAGGAAGAATACAGAGAAGAGAGAAAGTGAAGGAATTGAGAGAGAAGGTTGAGAATCAAAGAAGGAGAAGAATATAAAGGAATCATCTTGGAGTTTTCTACAAACTCTAGTATATGTGTTCTTGGAGTTTTCTTTTGAAACTTGGATTTTATGTGATGATTTGATAAAAATTGATGTTATATATATGTTGGTAGATGATTATAATCTGTATATGTTGTCTAGAAATAATTTTCAGAAATCAAAATCCATGGAAACATGTTTAGGATAAAGAACTTGGTTATGTGATAATATATGTATTTTGGCTTACTTTGAGACCAAAAATAGTGGTTGAATCTTGTGTTAATCTATAAATTGGCAATGATTTGTGTTAATACATTCAAAAATAAAAATAACACAAGTTGACTGAATCAATTTCGTTAACAAACGAATTCATAGTGAATGAATTCGCTAAACATGTTAAAACATGAAAATTTAGTATAAACATGAGTTTTGGGTCAAGATTTGGGTTAGTTAATGTTTCTGTAAATTGTTGATTCTTTGGTATGTTGTATTTCTAAGAATTGCGAATCCATAGAATCAAAAACGGACTAATTTTGATGTGTATAACTTGCGTTATAAAGATTAGAAGCAGAAAAAAGGTAAAAAATCACAAGAACAGTAAACTGCTAATTCTAGTTCTGCTAATAGGCACAGCTGCGTTGTGCCCTAAGTTTATTGGGGCGCAGATGCACTGTTTCCAAGACTTATTTGGGCACAGATGCGCTGTTTCCAAGATATTTTTGGGCGCAGCTGCACTCATGGAGTGTCAGGTATGACTGTTTTAACTTCTTTTGGTAAAACGACTATCCTTTTTCATATGAACTCTGATTGAGGTGCTTCAGGATGATTCGAAAAAGGTAACAAGTAGACCTAAAACTTTCATACTTTATTTTTTTCAATTTGAGGTCGGGAACAGGGGTCAGAATGGCCATCTTTGGTACTAATGTGAATTCGGAGGCAATCGGAGGGCGTCGATCATGCACGTATACAAGTGAAGTGTTTTTGATAATAAAATATTTTGTTCTAAGTTATAAAAAATGAATATTATGAAGTATAATGATGCTTAAACTTAATAAATGATGTATTAGATAAGTTGTATAAGCATACTAAGCATACACAAGAGAGATGAATCGAGCGTGTGACGAATGAACGTCGAAACGCCGTGACAAGTGTTAATGAACGTAAAAAGTGTTTCAATTCCATTGAAATGAACATTATAAGATATGGAATGGGGTTAATATAAAAATAATAAGGAGTCCTCATAGTAGTTAAACACTTGAATGAATTTTGAGTATGACTAAGAAGAAATATAGTAGTGATTAATAAGTTATATTAGATTGAAACTCAACATTGTAAGAGTTGAGAATGTGATTTGGATGCTAAAAGTCTTATGTTATATTTTAGTGAGTTTTCATATTCGTGTTATGTGGTTGATTAATATGGTTAAACCTTAAGCTAAAGGTTATAACTTAACTAGGATGAGAATTGAATCTATGATGATAATGTGTATGTAGCTAATTGATGTGATAATCCTAATGGTATATGTAGGATATTGGAGTACGTATGTTGTAATTGTATATATTACGCAAGAGGCACGTTCCCTAACCTTTGCTACTTTATTATTCGGCAAGGTTTTCTTTTCACCGTTATTTTGTTATACTTATGCAAGTCTCCTAACCTTACTTTTACGTTATGCAAGTTCTTGAATCTATTATTTTATTGAGCAAGTTCTCTAACCCTAATCTTTCATTATGTAAGTTCCTATTCCTAACTTGTTATTGTTATGCAAGTTCTTTAACCCTAATTTATTGTTGAGTAAGTTAATTAATCTTTGTTTCTTCAAGCCAAACAAGATTGTTTTGGTTATTCAAAGTCTGTAATTTTATTGTAAGCAAGGTATTTACTCACCTACGAATAATTGTTGATTGATCTCTGATTACCAATGTCATTATACAATCTTACATTGTTGTACCGAACTTTTAGTTGACTAGAGACCGTTCTATTGATTAACCTAATCCTTAGTTGATGAATGTTATATAAACTAAATTACCCTTGAAGTCAATCCAAACCAAACTTCCTTTGGTTTTCTTATGTACCCACACAGTTTTGAAAGCATGTAGTCGATGATTAACACTTGTTCAATTTAGAAATTGTTGATACTCTATCTCTTATTGATTCATCGATATACCTTGTTCATGAAGATATTGTAATCAAACTCTTGAATAGTTATTGATCCCTATTTGATTTAACCAGTACTTGGTTGATGAGCGTTTTAAAGATCTAGAATTCCTTCGAAGCTAATTTTAAATCAAACTTCCTTTGGTACGGAACGTAATGATTAAAACTGAGATGAACAACCCTATTAAAGGGGATTATTTTGAAGCTATGCGATAGCGTTAAAATGTTTGTATAATACATAGTAAAAAGGGTTGATCACATGGAGTACGAGATGATGGTCCACATAGTCGTTTAGACTATTCAAAGTTACAGTAGAAACACCTGTTAACCTAGGACATACAAGATGATTATTGTGACACCCCCAAAATAGGTATACATCACCCATTCTGAGTCACCAAATACATGGTACATAAATCAAATACAAAATTTTCTTATACAATACAACAACAGCGTAGCTTAGAGTTTTTACACGAATATTGTCTCATAGACAGTATTCAAACTCAAATAAAGTCCTCATTACATTTATTATCACAATATTTCATAAAATAATGAGGACTACTATAGCCACCATCTCAGACCGTCACTCTGTTCCCTGACTAGTCCCGGCTACGTTCTCATTTCCTGAAGATAACATTGAAAGCAAAAAAGTGAGCTCAACTAGACCAGTAAGAAATATTATGACTAAGATAATGCATAACAAATTATCGTTAGCCTTCAACGGTGTTAAACTGATAAAATATAATAAACATCAAGTTTAATTACAGCGGAACAAACAATCCATTAGAAGAGTCAAGTAGAGCATTTTATCTACTATCTTCTATGATCTAAAAAGGTTTTTCAACAACTTTATCACTGAGACTTAGGTTAATAAATAAACCACATCATCGAATCATCCCTGCACCACGACCAAGGATATTCATGTAATCATCAATGATCATGATTATACCGAATAATCTCTGGTCATAATCATACCAACAACTGTACATCAATGCACTACAGGATAATGAGGACTTTTACGTACTTATGTGTTCTTTCTAACTTACGTACTAAAAATTATAACGTATATAATATAATAGGTATTAATTATATAATATAAATATATGTATAACTGATATCAGTTATTTTGTTTTTAAAAATCAAAAGCCATAAGGCTTGTTTGACTAAACTACTTTAAAATTAACAACTTAAAATCCTTAGGTCTTGTTTGGTAAAACCTATTTAAATTAAAGAATTAACATTCATTAAGCCTTGTTTGGCAAAACTGAATTAACCTCCTTTAACTTATTTTAATAACTCCTTTATAATATAGTTTATGGTCACACTTTATTTAATTAAGTTTTAATACTTAATTTAATTAATTCTAATAACAATTTATTAAATACATTAACCACATAAATCAACACAACAAAATTATAATTTTCTTTATAATTATAATTTTATTTAATAAATTAACACATCATTTTAATTACAAAATCAAATTAAAATATCATTATAATAATACATTTAATCATTATAAACTATCTAAATTAATTTATTAATTTAAATTAAAATATTATCTCATGATGATCAATTTTTTTAACTCATAAATTATTTATTTAACAAATAAATAATCAAATCAACTCACCTTAAATAAATATTTATTCAACAATAAACACATCAATTAAAATATTTATATAACTCAATAAATATTTTGAATTACAATTTAAAATAAAATTTTGGATTGTTACGCCTTCTATGTTATAACTTGAATCTTATGACCCTGTATTAAAACTTAGTGAGGGTGATAAGACCTGAGTGTGGTTATGTATTAAGATATAATTATTGTTATGTATTAATTTATGTTTTGGATTATGTTATGAAGTGTATTAATAATAGTTTCGAGACTTCAGGCGAGAATATTTATGTTATGTGAATGTAAATAAATCTATTATTTCATTGTTTATATTATTAGTATGTTGTATAAGTTACATCGTGGAGCACCAAATTCGAGATACATGTATCTAAATTTGGTAGCGTCACAGGTTGGTATCAAAGCTATAGGTTATAAACCTTAGGAGCGAGAGTCCTTAGGCTATAACCTTAGAAGAGATTTAGGAAATAGAATAAGAACAAAACTAATAAAGATAGTAAACGAGTTTGCTTCCACTACAATAAGTCAGGACATTAGAAAGGAAATTGCGAGAAGCATCTTATAGAGGCTAACTAAAGAAGCTTAATGAAACTTTGGACAATAAAAATTTTTGGTATTATATTTAAGAACAATTGTTGTTCTATTTATAATGATAATATTTTGTATAGAACTGAAATATTACTTAATGGATTTTGTATACTACGGATAAGCAATGACATTTCAATACTACATTCAGAAAAGATAAAGTTGTCTAAACATTCCTCCATGAATGATTTGGGAAGAGTATCTTAATCGGGGATACAAATCTATATAGATAGATTTAAAACAATGCTCGGCTTAACCCAAGGAACATATATTCATTTGATGCTAAAGCAATTTAGCATGGAAAACTCCCATAGATGTCTCATGTTGATGAGTAATGGAGTATATCTCTCTTAATAGTCCCCATAGACTCATGAAAAGAGAGATCACATGAGTATCTATCATGTATGCAATGAAATATACGAGACCAAATGTTGATCTGTCATATTCTGGAGAAGATCACTGTAAAATAGTGAAAACATCTGAAAGTACTTAACTGGCACTAAAGATGTGATCATATTTATGGCGGGTCTGAATTAAAACTATAGGCCTTAACAGACTCAATTTTTTTTAGACTGACCAAGACGCCAATAAATCCACTTTAGGTTAAAGCGTTACCATGAACGGTGTTGCAGTGAATTAGAAAGGTTTCAAACAACAAAGAGTTTTTGGTTTAGTGATAAAGATAAAGTATATAGTTGTAAAGAAGCTGGAAGTTGATTGTTTGGATGAAAAGTTCATTACAGAACTAAGAATAGTTAATAAGTCTCATCTTAGATCTAAACGTGTGTTGCGGTACTTTCATTTGATTAGAAAATCATTGAAAGATGAGAAGTCACTATAAAGATAGTGGACTCTCAAGAAAAACTTTACATATCCATTAACTGAAGCTTATCCAATAGTAGGATGATCGCCACTTATAGAAGAAGGGTATGAGATACCATGGCGATTGACTTTATTGCAAGTGGGAGATTAAAAGTAGTATGAACACAAGCCAATCATATTTGATGATAAAGCATATACTTTATAACAATCTTATTCATTTATTGATAAAAGAATTATTTAATTAAAGGCTTTTACTTTATCTAAATGGTGCTATTTTATAATAGGTGATAAACCCATAGTTTTGAGTAATGCTTTTATTCATCATTATAATGATCATGCTAAAAAGATCTAAATTCTTAGATAGCTCACAAACTAAAATTATTCCCAATTTTTGAATACTAAAAAGGGAATTAGTGAATCCGGATAGATTGGTACATATGTTGTTTGCTCATTGGATGAGGATGATTGATCTCATGATCATTTGTGTGGAGACACTGAAGCAATTATGTAGGTGCTTATTGGAGAATAAGTTCACTGAATGTGGCTCACGAAGGAATACCTAATGGAGTTTTACTTGTCTGTCAATAGGAATTTCTGTAGTGATAGTAGTACAAGTGATCCTTAAACTTGAGATCATCATAGTATCTTGTTTATAATAAATTATACTTTAACATATTCTTTAAGACCCTTAGGGTATATCAAAGGGTATGCTTGAGTTAATAAGTTGTACATTGAGATAATGAATGATTAATAAAGAATCTATCATTTTTAGTAAAAGAAGAGAATGCCTTATATGATTCGATAAATGATAACCCATAGTCATTGGCCAAAGCAGAATGAAATTAAAAAGAAATTTCTAATTTGAATTATTTGGAGTTGTGCATTTAAGAATCTAAATACATATAGTTAAATCAAATAAGACTTTAAATTAATTCCATGTTTTATATTTAATTGTGACATTATTTTATGGAATGATTGAATTGTATGATAACTATTTACTCAATAGTTCTTTTATGATTAATTTTGAAATCTATATTATCTAGAAAGTCATTGATTGCTAAGGAAGCTTCTCCTTATTGTAGAATAAATATTATTTATTTAAATAAATTAATATTTTAATTTATTTATTTAAATATGATTAGAATTGTTTTAATTAATTTATTCACAATCGGTTTAATATGGAGGACCTAAATGGTCACACCATAAAAGGAAGATTATTTATTTAAGAAGTAAATAACATAATCGTAATAATAAGTTAAGTGTATTTAATTTAATCTATGGTGATAGAATAAATTAAATAACTTGATATTTATTATTTAATATTTTAGAAATATGAAATGTAAATTAATAAGAGGAGTCTTATTATTATTATTACTATTATTATTATTTAATTCCTAAAGTAGTTTGAGAATTATTTAATAAAAGGTACTCTCATATATTCCTAATAAGATTGGGAGGCTTATTAATTAAAAGAGTTTAATTAATTATTCCTAATAAGATTAGGAAGTCTAATTAACTAAAATAAAACTCTATTCCTAAATAATTTAGGAGGGCTCCCTACATCTATATATAAGAGGAGTCTTATTATGGATTAAGGTTACAAACTTTATTCCATGAGTTGAGAGAGTACACATTATTCTATAGAAATAAAATTATGGCTTTACCAAACACCCATATTCTTGAATACTTGTTCTTCCTTGGTAGATCACCTCTAGAAGCCAAACATTTGGGGTGACTAACGTTGATCAAAGGAAGAAATCAAACCCGGTGGATTCAAATTGAATGTGAAAAGGAATTGGAGGTGAAGTTGTACCTGACAAAACTAGTTTCTATAAGGGTATGAATCTGATTTCCATCTCTTTTCATCTAATTAATAATTGCGCATAAATAATGATCCGGGTATATGGTTTGTAAAACTTTTAAACTCTGAATTTTCACGCTTTCACTCTATGTATGTAATTTATTACATGTTCATGTATATTACAAACCTAACAATAATAATTAATAGTTATATTCATGTCTTTATGTTTATATAGATGAATTGTTATGAATATTGTAGCACCATATCAAGAGTTGAAAGATAACCAGATTTGGGGGCATCACATTATTGATAGCTTGAACATATACATACACATGAGAGTGAAGGAAACTATTCTCTCATTAAATAAATTATCTCTTCACAATATATTTGTTGTGAGGGAATAAAGTTTTTCACTGATTTCAAATAGTTATTCTTAATATATTATTCATGAAGGAAACCAATCTTTCACTAAATAATAATATTCCATTACTAAATGTATTTTGTGAATAAAAGGTTATTCATAATATATTCTTCAAAAAAAACATTTAGTTACTACTTAGCAAATAATACCTTATTGCGATGAGGCCTTATGCGAGCAATCGTGTGAAGGAAATATTTATTCGTAATAAATCTATTGTAAGTGATATATTATGTCTTGTGAATGATTTGTCCTTCACTAGATACCCTTTTGGTGTAGTATTAGTTTATTCTTTACTCTTATCTTTAATCTAGTACTTTTACGATTTTTTTGGATTAATTACGATGATTAATTTATTTATCGACATGAACTAATTCTTTTATAAGATTATAATGGAACTCAATGAGTAGCTTGAATTAAATCACTCTCTTCTAATACTGTTAATTATGAATGATTTTTTTTTATCATATTTTATGCTTAATTTATAATTGTATGATCAACAATTATCTGATGAATATTAGATGAAATTAGAATATGGACTCTAGGATTAGACCTGAATATGATAATGTGTTCTTAATTATTCTTATGATATTTGTTCGGGAGTGTTTTACCAACCATCATGTTGGCTGTAGGCCTGGGCTGGAATTGATGAAGTTGGGCCGATATGGCCGAAGGCGTATAGGGGGTCGAGGACGTTCGGGTTCGGATACCCGAGCCCAATAGGCCGGAATTTGATTGTGTTCAAGGAGGTCGGGGTCGGGCCTTCGTGTCCTTTGGGCCGAGGCCCAGGCCGGTGTTTATGATGCTTAATGGGTTGGGCCTGTACAGTTGGGCATCCCAGGAGTAGAAGTTGGGAGTGGTAAGGGGTTTACGTGGTTAAGGGTTCTAACTCTAATCATATCTTAATAAGGCAACTCCAAAGGTAGTATTGAAAATTGATTCTACTTACACCTTTTAAGGAGATTGTGTTGGACCAAAATATAGGTAACTACCATATTCAGAAGTCCTATTCCGACTTGGCGAGGGACTATTGGGAGATGAGAATGGCTATAAATACAAGGCTTAACTACAATTAACAGGTAATACCTACTTTTGAGCACTAAACACTTAGCCTCCATTGTTAAACCTTGTGAACATCCTGTACTTATTCTCACACCAGAGCTATCCCTTAACGGCACAATCCGTCAAGCTTTTGTGAGATCTGTTATTGTGCAGGTTTCAGCGCGTGGATTCTGTGATTAGACGCGCAGACAAAACATGGCGTTAACATTGGTGCTAGAAGGAGGGGTTTTAGTGCTTTTTTTGCAATCACTACCAACTTTTCTGACAGCGGGATATGGCGAGTAAGGAGAATAATGCCTCTGCCCAAGAAAAGGCAAAGACCCAGCAATCGCACCAGACCACCCAGGTGAGGGGGTCGGTGAAGGATCGGTTAGGATCCAAAATTCTGGAGGCTCAAGAGGTACCAGCCCATTCCCGCCGGCGTAAGCTCTTCAATGACAGCCACCACACACCCACTCCTACGATTCAGGCCGTTGAAAATCATTCACGGGCCCTCGTACGGTGAGAAAGAGAAGAAGGGATCCAGGACCAGAGGGGGTTCATCCTAAAAAAGAAGATGCAACAGAACAACGACTCCATACTGGCCCTACGCCTCCAAAAGGAAGAGCTCGGACAGCAGATGGAAAAAATGAATGGAGAACAGGAAGCATCCTCAAAAAGGCGTAGAAATCGGAGCCGATCCCGGTCACCCCGACGGGGAGAGGCTGGAAGAGAAAAGAGCAGACAAAGAAAAAGATGTCGTTCGGCTAAACGTAAATCTGAGCATCCGGGCAGATCGGGACAGACCCCGATCGCCCCCTCGAATGGAACAATTCGACCCCCTCGCTCGAAGGGTGGCAGAACTGAAAAAATTGCTGGTGGTGAAGAACTCGATGGGAACATCTTTGGACTGCTTAGGATCCCCCTTTTCACCCGAAATCAATCAGGTGACAGCCGATCCGAAAAAGAAGATGCCCCCGATGAAGACATATGAAGAGCTAGGAGATCCTTATGACCATTCGGATGGGTATGACCGTCTGATGTCTTATTATGGACATTCGGACGCAGCCAAATGCCACAACGCTGAAAAAGAATGCCCAAGAATGGATGGTAACCTTGGCAACCGGAACGATCAGTTCATGGAATGATCTTAGAGAAAAATTCCACACTCGATTCGGGAGAAACAGAAGACAGGGCAAAATAACAGCTTCCCTCATGCAGGTCAGACAGAAGTCAAACGAAACTTTAGGTCAGTATTTAAAATGATTTCGAGAGGTTGTGGGGTCGGTGGCAAAATTAAACTCCCCACAAGCTTTGGGATTCTTCACAACAGGTCTGGACATTGGGAGGTTGAAGAAGATGGTGAAAGATTTAGTGATCAATCCTCCGACAGATCTTGTGACGCCCCCAAAATTAGGTATACATCATCCATCTTGGGTCGCCAGATACATGGTACATAATTCAAATACAACTTACTAATACAACTGTCGTGTACAATACGACAAAATATAAACTCTGAGTTTGAAAACAAATATTATCTACTAGAGATTATACAAACTCAAAAGGAGTCCTCATTACAATTATTATTACACTATTTCATAGAATAGTGAGGAATACTAATGATATCCTCTGGACCATCACTCCATTCCCTGACTCAACCCAGCTATATTCTCATTTCCTGAAGAGAACAGTGAAAGGAAGGGTGAGCTCAACTAACCCAGTAAGAAATATTATGACTAAGATAATGCAGAATAAATTATCATTAGTCTCCTACAATGTTAAACTGATAAAATATAAAAGACATCAAGTTTAACTGCAGCGAAACAAACAATCCATTAAAAGAGTCAAGTATAAAATAAAATATACTATCTTTTATGATTTAAAAGGTTTTTCATCACTTTTATCATTGAGACTCGGCTTAATAAATATTCCACATCATCGAATCACCCCTGCACTACGGCCAAAGATATTATTTAGTATCACGACCACAATTATCTATGCACTACGGGCTAAGAATATTTGTGTATTCATTAATGGTCATGATCATGCCAACAACTGTCCATCAATGCACTACGGGCCAATGAGAACTTTTACCATATCATTTGTAACATTACGATCATGATTACACTGAATAATCCCTAGTCATAATCATACCAAGTCCATCTATGCACTACAGTCCACAGATGACTTTCAACAAAATATAAACATGAGCATGATGACAATGATATAAGAATTCAATAAAATAAGTTCAAGAATTATTTTATCCAGGAATTATTAACGTCCAAATTGTCAACATGATACTGTTTTGTAGAGTAAAATTTAAGAATGATCAGAAGAATATTTCCATGAAAAGATACTGGATAAAGCACAAAAATCAAGGATATTCTACTAATTTCATGGAGTATAGAAGTCGAAACTTTAACCAACTGAGTATAATAAAGAATGGAATAACAAAAGAAATCACCATGCATGCGGTACTTCGCATAGACATGTTATTCCAACAGAATAATAATAACGGAACCAGGTCAGGTAAAATTTGCACTGACAGGATGTTCCAACATAATAATAAAGACGGAACCAGGTCCGGTGTAAAACACACAGACAGGATGTTCCAATGGAATAATAATAAAGACGGAACCAGGTCTGGCGTAAAACGCACAAACAGGATATTCTAACAGAATAATAATAAAGACGGAACCAGGTCCGACGTAAAATGCATAGACGGGATATTCCAATAGAATAATAAAGACGGAATCAGGTCCGGCGTAAAACGCACAGACAGGATATTCCAACAGAATAATAAAGACGGAATAATAGAAGAATGTCACCAAGTATAGGGTAAACCACGTATACAGGTTATTCCAACAGAATAATTAGCAATGGAATAACAACAGCTCCCTTCATGAATAAGAAAGAATAACACCCCATACGAATACAAAAAATAATATTCCCTACCTTAAAAAGAAGAGTACTGGATATATAAGTAGTGAAGTAGCAGAATACTTTCTTCTTTCTCTCTATAGTTTATCTCTCTAGAGTTTCAATGATTTCGTAAGAAAATAATGAATGAATGAGCTTCTATTTATAGAAAAATGGAATGCATAGTAACTAACTCATGAACGGTCGAGATTGATTTACTTTAATCTGACGGTCCATATTTAAAGCAAAATAAAATAAAATATATTCTATTTATAATCTAATAAAATGAATAACTTTATAAAAGATTTTACTATGCAGGCACTATGCAAACACTATGCATAATAAAATATAATATATTCTAATTATTTTCTAATAAAATAGATAGCTTTATAAAAGTATTATGTTTTATATAAAAAGATTTTACTATACAAAATACTATACAGACACTATGCAACACTATGCATAATAGAATATAATATATTCTATTTATAGAATAACTTTATAAAAGTATTCTGTTTTAAATAAAAAGATTTTCTGTATTATTACATTAATAATACCAACAAAACTGAGTGACTTATCACTTAAGCATCAATAATTAATACCGTATGCTACTATGCATCCACGTGTATTACTGTTATTTTAACACCGGGTGTTTCAAAATTTAACGGTAAAACTTCCGCCGTTATTTTTATAAAGTATTTTTGTCGTTTTCTCAATCCGACAATAATTCCGTTGCGGGGTCCACCAATGATTGTACCGTTGTACTAATATTTCCTGTTAAAACGAATATTCCCCGACCAATCGAATATTATATAACAACTTGCGTACTTTGCAAAATTTATAAATATTACTCACAACTATTATATCAATTTCACTCCATAATATTCAAAAATAATATTTATAGAAAATTCATCTTAATTCAAAAAAATTGGGGTTTTACAATCTCCCTTTCTTATGAAATTTCACCCTCGAAATTAGGGTACGTACCTGGTATGCCAAAGAGGTAAGGATACCTTGATTTCATTTCAGATTCTAACTTCCAAGTCATTTCCTCAACATCATGGTTTCTCCACAAAACTTTGACTTGAGGTATAACCTTGGTGCGTAGAATATGTTCCTTCTTATCCAAGATTTGAACAGCTTCCCTTATGCAGGTCAGACAGAAGACGGGGCATAATAACAGCTTCCCTCATGCAGGTCAGACGAAACTTTAGGTCAGTATATAAAACGATTTCGGGAGGTTGTGGGGTCGGTAGCAAAATTAAACTCCCTACAAGCTTTGGGATTCTTCACAACAGGTCTGGACATCGGGAGGTCGAAGAAGCTGGCGAAAGATTTGGTGATCAATCCTCCGGAAGATCTTGTGACGCCCCCAAAATTAGGTATACATCACCCATCTTGGGTCGCCAGATACATGGTACATAATTCAAATACAACTTACTAATACAACGGTCGTGTACAATACGACAAAACAAAAACTGTGAGTTTGAATACAAATATTATCTACTAGAGACTATACAAACTCAAAAGGAGTCCTCATTACAATTATTATCAAACTATTTCACAAAATAGTGAGGACTACTAATGCTATCCTCTGGACCATCACTCCGTTCCCCGGCTCGTCCCAGCTATATTCTCATTTCCTGAAGAGAACAGTGAAAGGAAGGGTGGGCTCAACTAGCCAGTACGAAATATTATGACTAAGATAATGCAGAATAAATTATCATTAGTCTTCAACAATGTTAAACTGATAAAATATAAAAGACATCAAGTTTAACTGCAGTGGAACAAGCAATTCATTAAAAGACTCAAGTAAAAAATAAAATCTACTATCTTTTATAATTTAAAAGGTTTTTCATCACTGTTATCGCTGAGACTCAGCTTAATAAATATTCCACATCATCGAATCACCCCTGCACTACGGCCAAGGATATTCTTTAGTATCACGACCACAATTATCCATGCACTACGGGCCAAGAATATTTGTGTATTCATTAATGGTCATGATAATGCCAACAACTATCCATCAATGCATTACGGGCCAATGAGAACTTTTACCATATCATTTGTAACATTACGGTCATGATTACACTGAATAATCCCTGGTCATAATCATACCAAGTCCATCTATGCACTACAGTCCACAGATGACCTTCAACAAAATATAAACATGAGCATGATGACAATGATATAAGAATTTAATAAAACAAGTTCAAGAATTATTTTATCCAGGAATTATTAACGTCCAAATTGTCAACATGATACTGTTTTGTAGAGTAAAATTCAAGAATGATCAGAAGAATATTTCAATGAAAAGATACTGGATGAAGCGCAAATATCAAAGATATTATACTAATTTCATGGAGTATAGAAGTCGAAACTTTAACCAACTGAGTATAATAAAGAATGTAATAACAAAAAAAATCATCACCATGCATGCGGTACTTTGCATAGACAGGTTATTCCAACAGAATAATAATAACGGAACTAGGTCAGGCAAAATTTGCATTGACAGGATGTTCCAACAAAATAATAAAGACGGAACCAGGTCCGGTGTAAAACACACAGACAGGATGTTCTAACAGAATAATAATAATACGGAACCAGGTCCGGTGTAAAACACACATACAGGATGTTCCAACGGAATAATAATAAAGACGGAACTAGGTCCGGTGTAAAACGCACAGACATGATATTCCAACAGAATAATAATATAGACGGAACCAAGTCCTGCGTAAAAAGCACAGACATGATATTCCAACAGAATAATAAAGACGGAATCAGGTCCGGCGTAAAATGCACAGACAGGATATTCCAACAAAATAGTAAAAAGACGGAATAATAGAAGAATGTCACCAAGTATAAGGTAAACCGCGTATACAAGTTATTCCAACAGAATAATAAGCAATAGAATAACAATAGTTCCCTTCATGAATAAGAAAGAATAACACCCCTTACGAATACAACAAATAATATTTCCTACCTTGAGAAGAAGAGTACTGGATATTTAAGTAGTGAAGTTGCAGAATACTTTCTTCTTTCTCTCTATAGTTTATCTCTCTAGAGTTTCAGTGAATTCGTAAGAAAATAATTAATGAATGAGCTTCTATTTATAGAAAAATGAAATGCATTGTAACTAACTCATGAACGGTCGAGATTGATTTACTTTAATCTGACGTTCCATATTTAAAGCAAAATAAAATATAATATATTCTATTTATAATCTAATAAAACGAATAACTTTATAAAAAAATTTACTATGCAAACACTATGCAGGCACTATGCAAATACTATGCATAATAAAATATAATATATTCTAATTATTGTCTAATAAAACAGATTGCTTTATAAAAGTATTCTGTTTTATATAAAAAGATTTTACTATGTAAAACACTATGCAGACACTATACAACACTATGCATAATAGAATATAATATATTATATTTATAGAATAACTTTATAAAAGTATTATGTTTTATATAAAAAGATTTTCTGTATTATTACATTAATAATACCAACAAAACTGAGTGACTTGTCACTTAAGCATCAATAATTAATACCGTGTGCTACTATGCAACCACGCGTATTAATGTAATTTTAACACCGAGTGTTTCAACAGTTAATTGTAAAACTTCCGCCATTATTTTCATAAAGTATTTTTGTCGTTTTCTCAATCTTAAAATAATTCTGTTGTGGGGTCCACCAATGATTGTGCCGTTGTACTAATATTCCCTGTTAAAATGAATATTCCCCGACCAATCGAATATTATATAACAACTTGCGTACTTTGTAAAATTTATAAATATTACCCACAACTATTATATCAATTTCACTCCATAATATTCAAAAATAATATTTATAGAAAATTCATCTTTATTAAAAAAAATTGGGGTTTTACAAGATCTGACCGAAGCCTTCCACTGGGCCGAAGGGTTTATTGCGATATAAGAAGCCTTGGGTAATTTCAAACCACACTCCCAGTCCTACGAGAAGTCTAAGGATCGGGACAAACAGAGTTATCAGCGTTTGGACAACAACCAGTGGAGGTCGGATAATCCAAACAAGAAGAATTACAATGGAGGGGGATCAGGAAACAGTAGACCTCCACTGCCTAATCAAAGTGTCAGCAAAGTCTACACCCCCCTCACCACGGATCGGGCGAAGATCTTGAAAGATATGATGAACAAACCCTTTTACGAACCATGCTCGAGATGAACAAAGCCCGAAATGAGGGGTCGGGACAAATATTGTGATTATCACCAGAGCACTAGGCACGCGATAGAAGCATGCATCCACCTGATGGACATTATAGAGAAGAATGTTCAAAACAGATAGTTAGTGCAATATGTAGTCGGTCGGGGTAACGCAGCGGTGCCTAGAGAGGAAAACATAGATCAAGATTAGGACATCCAGCCTCCACAGAACCCCCCAGCCCGAGGCGTGATAGATGTTATCTCGGGAGGTTCTGTCGGGCAGATAACGCAAAGGAAGAGAAGTGGGCATCTCGAGGCAGTGTTATCGGTTACGGGGCCAACTATTAGAAAGGATCGGGCATATCCGGGGACGTCTACCTCCTTTTCGGACGAGGATTACCCCACAGACCTCATCGAACCGCACGACGGGGCTTTAGTGATAACTGCACAGGTCGGGACCGTGGACATGAAGCGAATGATGATAGACAATGGATCCTCGGTCGATATCCTATACACACGCCTACCAGAGGATGGATCTGCAAGGGAAGAAGATGGATTTGGGAGGCGAAGGACCCTTGTACAGTTTCGGTGGAGATCCTGTGTATGTGTCAGGAACTATCTAACTACCTGTTAAGTTCGGTACAACACCCACTCAGGTCGAGATAATGGTCAGATTTTTCGTAGTCCAGGTGGACTCGGCCTATAACGCAATCCTCAGAAGACCGACCTTAGCAACCTTGTAAGCAGTAACTTCTATACCCCACTTTAAAATCAAGTTTCCAACACCGAACGGGATCGGAGAGGTAAAAGGAGATTTAGATATTGCCCGAAGGTGCTACCGGAATAGTTTGATTTCCTCGGGGGTCGGGGTCAGCAAATAGAAACAGATAATGGCCATCAAAATAGAGCCATTCACTGAAAGTAGCACATAACCGCTTGCTCTGCCCGCCGAGGAAACCGAGGATATAGAATTGGTGTTAGGAAATAAAGAGAAAATGATCAAGATTGGGTCAGGGTTAGCGGAACCATTTTGGATAGGACTGATAGATCTGCTCCGAGTCTACGCTGATATATTTGTGTGGGAGCCAAGTGATATGCTAGGAGTAAGCGAATCGGTGGCCCTACACAGATTACATGTGGACCCGAACAGAAAGCTAGTCATACAGAAACGAAGGGTTTTCACCCCAGAGAGACAGAAAATAATCGATGAGGAAATTTCCAAACTCCTGGAGGCCGAATTCATCTTCTAAATCGATTACCCAGAATGGTTGGCTAACGTAGTCTTGGTTCAGAAGCAGAACGGGAAGTGGAGGCTATGCATCGACTACACGGATCTGAACAGAGCGTGTCTGAAAGACTTCTACCCATTGCCCAACATAGATCAGTTGATAGACGCCACTTCGGGATACGGTATGCTGAGCTTCATGGACGCATTCTCAGGATACCATCAGATTTCAATGTGTAAGGAAGACATCCGGAAGACCAGTTTCATCATGCATCGGGCAATATATGCGTATCGGAAGATGACCTTCGGGCTACTGAATGCAGGGGCGACCTTTCAGTGAATGATGAATCTCGCGTTCACGGAACAACTATAGAGAGGTATGGAGGTCTACATAGATGACATGATCGTCAAAAGCATATTAGTCCGTGACCATCTCGTGGATCTAGAGAACTGCTTTGAGAGAGTCAGAAGGTGCAAGCTGAGGTTGAACCCAACCAAGTGCACGTTTGGATTGGGATCGGGAAAATTCCTAGGGTATTTGGTCAGGAAAAGAGGAATTCAAGCTAATCTAGTGAAGATTCAGGCGGTCCTGGACATGAAATCTTTGAAGTCCTACAAGGATGTGCAGAGATTGAAGGGACGGATCACGGCCCTCCGAAGGTTTGTCTCCAAATCTGTGACACCCCCAAATCTCGGTACTTCATTACCTTAAGATTTGGTGTTCACGTAATCAAAAAATTCATTTATAGCTACCCAATCATAAATAAAATTGAATAATAAACCTGCCCATACAGGAATTACATAAAATAAAATCTCCCAGGTTATCTAACCTTTACAAACAATCATTCATGCAGAAAATTTAAATAAACTTCATTACATTCTTTAAACCAAAATCTGATAATAAAACTATCAAAACTATTACAAGTCTTCAGTACTTGTTCATCTTTCCCTTTCCTTTACTGGTGCTAGGTACGTCACCCTTTCCATCTTTAGCTGTATGGATTTTATAGGCAAGAGTGAGCAAACATGGCTCACTTGAAATAACAATGAATAACTTTTACATTCTCTGCCCATTCAGGGGCTCAATAGAACTGAACAATAGGTTCTATTAACATCTTAAACATTCATTGCCCATTCAGGGGCTCAATAGAACTAAATAATAAGTCCTATTAACATCTTAACATTCACCGAGGGTCTAATGACCACGAACCTTGTCCACAGTTATAAGTAATCTTTCAACTTAAACTTTTACAGGCATACGACCATAATCACTTTAAGGTACTTAGGGGGATCAACCCTTCGTACATATATTGTATACAAACATTTCAGCACAAAGTATAAAACTAAGCATAACCCCTATAAATATGGTTGTTCATCTCACTATTTTGAGTACAAGTCTGCCCCAAAGATAGTTTAGTTTGGATACAATTCAAGGTAATTTGGAATTCAAACGGACATCAACTAAGGATTAGTTGAATGAAAGATAATAACACTATGTTATTGAATAATCATAAATGATTAAATATTTCGTTCTAAGTTCATGCTTTAGGGATAATCTAATAGCATAACTATTGAATAACACATCATACCTTGCTTTGAATAACATTAAGCTAAGGTTACATCTTAGAATTTAATATCAAGCATGCACAACAAATAATAACTTGAACGATAAACTAAAGGTACTTGCATGCTAATATAAAAAGTTTAGAGTTAAAAAAACTTGCATAATCATAATAACTATCTCAACAAAAGTGTGGAGATGGAAAACTTGTATCATCATGAATAACTGGATACAATGAAGTTGCTTAATGGAAATACTTTACTCAATAAAGTATAGCATATGAAATTTGCATAACGAAGCTTTAGAATTAGAAAACTTGCTTAAACACAACAGACTAACTCAACAAAAGTATGGAGTTAGAGAACTTGCTTAATGTAAAAAGATAGGTTTAGAAACTTGTACAATTATAAAAGTAGAGTTAGAGAACTTGCCTCGTGCGTAGGTTAAACAATTACAATTCATGTTCACCCCAAGTCCTACACTTACCATATGTATTGATAATACACATTAGTTACACTAACATTACCTTTATGAGTTACTTTATTACTCTTAGTATAGCTACCAACTAAGTTTAAGTTTAAACAACATCACATCTTTTCATGAACATTACTTTTTCGCTTTATTACAACTACTTAAGTGATCATGTCATTGCACCATATGCACATTAACAACTTGATACAACATCCTATTACATGTCCAATATGTTATCATTAAGTTATACTAATACCCAAAGGGTCGCACTTGCATTCGTGCATCCCGACGCCCTCCGATTGGCTCCAAATACACAATAGTCTTAAAGATTTCCATTTTGACTACTGTTACAGACCTCAAATTAAAATCCTTAAATCATAAAAGTTGTAGGTATATTCGTCCTCGTTCCGGATCATCTTGAATCAACTCAATCAAAGTTCATATGAGGAAGTTATGGCTGTTTTACTACATGAGGTCAATACTGTCCGTCCCAGACCACTTTTCCAGCGTTGGGGCGCGAGACAGTGGCGCCGAGGAGCGAATTTCAGCATCGGAGCGCGAATTCCAGCGCTGGGGTGCGAACATTCTGGCCTATTTTTGGCGTTGGGGCTCAAAATTTGGCGCTAGGGCGCGAAATTTGGCGCTAGATCGTGAATTTTGATGCTGGGGCGTCGAACTCACAGAACCAAAATGAAGAACAGAGCCAAAGCTACTGTCTTAAATTTGTAACAACAATTCGCCCCAAACAACATATATAACTAATATAAACTACACATAATTGCTAACAATTATCCATATACCAATTTCCAACAATTGAACAACAAATTTAAAAGACTTAAATCACTAAAATAATATTTGGTTAAAACTCAAAACTCCATTGTTGATATCTAAAGTACAGTGAACGAAATTTTCACTGTTATCAACCAAATTTGATTCCTTTGAAATACAAGTATACCAACATATAACAAATTAACATGTATAGTTCAATTCCTTAGTTAGCATACATAACTTTTGATATTTCTACAAAACATATATTCGTATATATATACTTCACTGAACAAATCAATTTCTTCCTTTAGCCTATAATTAGCATACAGTCATATATATATATATATATATACACACACACACACTCACACAGATACACATGCTAGTGATAACAATTGCAACTGTACACAAACATACTTCTCTAACCAATTATACAAACATAGTTTTACAGAGAGTTTTGTAAAAATCTTATACACCATAAAGTTGAAGAACACAGAGACATTAGCCATCATGAAACCACAAATATATATATATATATATATATATATATATATATATATATATATATATATATATATGTACATAAATTAAGGTTAGAGAAACCCACCTTTTTGCTTGCTTACGAATCTTTGTTAACGGACTTGCTTTGAAAATCATGTTCTCTCTCAAACTCTGAACTTCTATCTTTTTCTCAAAACTCTCTCTAGCCCTTCTTTCTTTTCTCAGTAATAATTTAGACTACAAACCACGTAACTCAACCGATATCCAATATGGGTAACATAAAACGGACAAGGCCATAATAAGCATAATCAATAATAACATCAGTTATAAAAATATATAACGTACCATTTATATATATATATATACATATATATATATATATATATATTATTTAGTTTATTTTATAAACAATTTAAATTTCAAAAATCCAAAAGCCATAAGGCTTTGTTTGGCAAATCCCTTTAAAATAAAATAGTTTATATCCTTAAGCTTTGTTTGGGTAAAACTAAATTAAAATTACTTTAATTTATTTTAATAACTCTTTATAACATAGTTATTTGTCACTCTTTATGAAATAACAATTTATTAAATAAATTACTTAATCACATAACTCAATCCACATAACACATTAACTATTTAGCAAATAAATAATTAACTAAATCAACTCAATCAATTTAAACAATTACTTATTCAATAATAAACACATCCAATAAATATTTATATAAATCAATAAATATTTAAAACTTAAATTTAAAAAATCTGGAATGTTACAAAATCAGCAGAGAGATACCTACCATTTTTTGACACCTTAAATGGGCCCAAGAACGAGAAAAGCTTCCAACGGACTTCGAAGTGCGAAGACGCGTTCCAAGGTATCAAACACTATTTATCCTCGGCTCCACTGCTGATAAAACTGATCCCTTCGAAACCTTTGTACCAGTATCTGGCAGGGGAAACATTGGTTCGGGACAAAGGGGGAAAACAGTTCCCAGTATACTATGTCAGCCATGTACTTCGAGATGCAGAAATTCGGTATCTGAACCTAGAAAAATTCTCCTATGCTCTTATCATTGCAAGTAGGAAACTTCGGCATTATTTCCAGGGTCGGGTGGTGGTGGTATACACGGATCAGCCGTTGAAGAAAATCCTACACCGACCAGAGGTTTCGGGAAGACTGGCAGTATGGTCAATGGAATTAACACAGTTTGCATTGGAGTATCTACCCCAGACAGCAATCAAAGGGCAAGCACTGGACGACTTCATCTTGGAATGTTTGTTCTCAGAATCAGATGTGGGGTCGGTGACCGAAACATAACACGTGAGGACTTCATGGACACTATATGTTGATGGCTCATCAACCTCAGACGTAAGTGGTGCCGGGGTCATACTAACGAGTCCCGAAGGGTTTAAAGTCCGACAAGTAATTCGGTTCCAGTTAAAAACAACCAACAATGAAGCAGAGTACGAGGCCATTCTAGCCGGGCTGAAGTTGGCCCGAAGCCTAGAAGTATAAAATCTAGTCATCTATAGTGATTCACAGTTGGTCATCAAATAGATATTAGGGGAGTACGAGGCCCGGGGGCAAGAATGATTAGGTATTTAGTCGAAGTAAAGAGTAAATTGGCATACATTAGTTCAGTGAGTTGTCAGGGAGTGGATCAAACCGACAACACAGTGGCAGATGCCTTGGCTCGACTGGCAATGACAGAAGCGAACTCCTTTAGTGGATCGGTATATCTAGAAGTATTGGAGCAGCCAAGTGTTCCGAAAGAGGAGGTACTATGTATTGATCGACTGGACTGTTGGCTTACGCCATACATCTTCTACCCGAACAACGGGGTGTTGCCTTCGGATCGTATTCTAGCAACGAAAATCAAGCACCGAAGTTCAAACTTTGTACTTATTGATGGAGATCTGTATCGAAGGGCTTTCAGTTCTCCACTACTCAAGTGCTTAACACCGTCAGAAGCAAACTATACACTTCGGGAGGTACACGAAGGAATTTGTGGAGATCACATGGAGGCCAAATCACTGGCACATAAGATTTTGAGGCAGGGGTATTACTGGCCGACTGTCTGCATAGAGTCCAAGGAATTCATCAGAAGGTGTCCCAAATGTCAGGTGAATAGCAATATCCCACATCAACCTCCCGAAGAGCTTTACTCAGTCTTATCCTTGATTCCCTTTACTGTATGGGGAATCGACATCCTAGGGCCTCTATCGAAGGCCAAGGGGCAAGTCAGCTTTGTAATCGTGGCTATTGACTATATGACGAAATAGGTCGAAGCCAAACCACTACAGAAGATCACCGTACAAGAATGCTTAAAATTTTTAAAGGAGGGAGTCGTTTACCGTTTCGGCATTCCGAGGGCAGTGGTCTCTGTTAATGGTAGACAGTTTGTGGGATCAAAATTCAAAAGTTTTCTAAAAGAGTTGGGAATTCAACACCGTAAGACTTCAGTTGCTCACACTCAATCAAACGGCTAAGTAGAAGTGACCAACCGAACCCTACTCAACGGAATAAAAAGAAGGTTGGATGAGTTAAAGGGTCGGTGGCCCGAAGAACTACTCAGTGTTTTGTGGGCATATTGGACAACTCTGAGGACAACAACTGGAGACTCTCCATTTCGACTGGCATACGGAACTGATGCACTCATACCAGTCGAGATCGGATCCCCCACTCTTTGAGTCAGTCAGTACATGGAACTATACAATGATGAAGGCCTAAAAACAAATTTGGATCTGCTGGATGAAGCTCGGGACTCTGCTATGTTGAGTTTGGCTATTTATCAACAGAGAACAGCCTGACACTACAACTAGAAAGTGAAGCTGAGGAGATTTGAAGTAGGGGATTTGGTGCTTCGGGAGTCAGAGGCATCAACCCCCCAGAACACGGGCAAGCTAATGCCTAACTGGGAGGGGCCTTACGAAGTAGTGGAGGTGCCGAAGCCATGGACTTACCGGCTTTGAGCTATGGATGGATCTGAGGTAAAGAATACATGGCATACTGGAAGACTTAGAAAATATTACCAGTAAATGCATGTCTATTCTTTCCCTTACTTATGTAATCTATGCGATTTATCAATGAAATAAAAACCTCTCTTCGAGAAATACTTATGCTTCATTTAAATTCACGTTGCTTTACCAGTCAGACACGCGTCAGACGTAAACTGATCAGACAGTCCGGAAGTACCTAACTGATTAGAAAAGGTCACAAGCATAACTGATTGACAAAGTTATGCATCCGATCAGATAAGCTTCGAACATAAACTGATCAAACAGTCCACAAGGGCCTAACTGATCAGTACAAGTCACAAGTATAACTGATCGATGAACTTACAAAACCGATCAAATAAGCTTCGAGCGTAAAGTGATCAGACAGTCCGAAAGGACCTAACTGAGTAGTAAACGTCAAAAGTATAACTGATTGATAAAGTTATAAATCCGATCATGTAAGGTTTGGGTATAAATTGACCAGAAGGTTAGAAATGGCCTAATTGTTCGATAAAAGTCACAAGCAAAACTAATCGAAATAACAACTGATAAAACTTATACTATTTTATTTATATCAAATTTATTTTACAATTCCCGATCAGACATGCTTCTAATACATATATCGTTAGCCTAACGGATCGAGCAAATTACAAAACTATGAAAGAAAAATTTACAAGTACGGAAATCCTACACTAAGGCAAACCATCACCAGCTTCAGCCTCGGATTCCTCATCGAAAGAGTCAAGGATCGAGGCATCCAACCCAGCATCGACCAGCTTCGTCTGAGCCTTCTCTCGATAAGCTTCAACCCCCTCAGCAAATTGGGCCATAATCTTATCGGTCCAGGTAGACGACTCTTCGTATTCCTTGATGGTTGTCTGTTTGATGACGGCTTGTTACACTATTAAGGTATTGTTTGCCTTGATCAACGTCCTCAATTTGTCGTGTATTGTATTGAATTGGTCCTTGATGGTGTGAAGATTCCCCACCAAGACCTTGTTCTCCTCGGCCAGAAGCTCCTTCTCCTGCACAAGCTTCTTGGCATGACCGTTGAGACCAACGAACTCTTGTTGAAGGAGATAATGTTGTTCTTTGAGTTCGACGATCTGACGATCAGCCTTTGTCACCTTATTTTGGGTATCGGTGTGTAGGTCCCTCTCCCTCTTCAGCTCCGAATCTCGACCTCACAACTTGGCTTCAAGGAGCAACACATTATGCTTCAGTTGCATCTCTGTTTTAGTAGATCGGGCAAGAGAATGGATAGCCCGTGTAAGGATGGCATTAGCCTACAAAACAAAGTACGACACATCAGTCATGTATAATACAACCTAGCGATAAAAGAAAAAACTTAAAAGCTGATCGGGAATAGCTGAGTTTAAGCTCAGATATAAGATACCAAATACTCCTCAGAAGAGTAGTTCTTGAACCGTTTGTCATCACCCGGTAGCTTGAAGTGCTCGAACAGATTGAAGGGGAATATGTCCGAAGGAATCTTCGGCCAGCAAGTAGTCGGCGATCCTTGGGACGAACTGGCTTTGGAATTATGGGTTAACTCATAGATCAGGTGACAACCGCATCAACCGTACCAGGACCTTCGATCATATGTGGCTTCTTAAGTGGAGGTTCAAGAGGTCGATCCTATGTATCCTCCGAATCCTCGACCACCGTCACTATTGTAGGGGGTGGTAGGGTCGGTTTCGACCGGGCTGAAGAAATGGCCTTGGAGGGGGCTCGGGCAGAAGATTTCTTTGATTTTTTCAACAGGCCATCTTGTCAGCCCCTTTCATTTTCAACACATTTTTTGTGGAAGGTTCAAGCTTAGAAGGGGGAAGAATAGGACCTGTTGAAGAACCGATAGACAGTTCGGTAAGAGGAATAGCCTCATCTTCAGGAGAATCATCAGCAGCGGGAGGATGAATGGGTTCGGTAACGATCGACAGAGGGGTCAAGGCCACATCAGCCTCATCAGGCTTGAAGATTGTCACTACAACAGAAGATTCAGAGGTTAATAAAAAGTCAGTAGAAGTTCGGGAGGATAAGAAAAAGAGTTCAGAATTGTTACTTATAACCATGTTCATAGAGCCAGGATTCGTTGGACACAATCCCTAAACCCCAGCTGGTCTTCCTCAAAATAGAGTAAAACTTCTTGAAGGCGTCGGCTCTCTCTTTCGGGAATTTGGTAACTTTCATAATGGAATCTTTGGGGCCGGCCCAGTTCGGCAGAAGTTTAAGGTCAGTTCCCTTAATGAAGAACCATTGTGAGTGCAACCCCTTATTGCTCGAAAGGGTCTTCACGAAGGTATCTCAGCCAAGTATTCCTTCGATCGATCGACAAAGAAAAGGATGAAGAAAATGCCAGCCTCTTGGCATAGGGCGATGAAACTGACGAGTTGGATATAGGAGTTCGGTGCTAGCTGTGCGTACCCGATCCCAACCAAACACAGAAAAGAAAAAATGAACTCATGAAGGGGGAACCGAACCCCATACCTTAAGGCGTAAAGATGAATGGCCATCCAGTCACCATCGGGGTGCCAGTACATCCTCCTGGTCGGCTCCGGAACCAGCAGCTTGTATTCTTTGGGAATATTAAACACGGCTCGGATGTCAGATAGTTGAAATGAAGTGATGGATGATTTAGTATTGAGGATGGCGTAGTCAGTTTTAGATGAGTAAAGGCGTCGGATCTTGTGTTCGGCATTCTCAGAAGAAAGATCGGTGGGGGCTGCTGCCGGTAACTCGACCGGGACCAAGTCGCCGGAAGCGAGGGTAGCGGTGCCGGTCAAGGTGACGGTTATAGGAGGATGATCACTGGAATCTGTCATTGGACTAATACGATGAACAAATGTGAAGTATGAGGATTTTTAAATGAAGAAAAACGGTAAAAATCAAAGTAATCTGGTGAAGTATAGCTCTCGCCAGAAATCGCTTTGCCGAAAAAGTTGAAGAGAGATTTGAAATGGTTAAAGGCTCGAAAAAGTGACAGTGATGGATGGATAGAGACTTATATAGCATGTCTGACACGAGTTTCAAGGGTGGCTATTTATGGCTAGTGGGGTCCAGCCCTAGAGAAATGTGTATCAGCTCGTTACTCGAGGAGAAACCGTTTGGGTTCCCGAGACAGCTCATCATTACTGGGCATGACTATTCAAATTCGTATTCTTTCAAGTCTCATGTCATAAATATCTTATAATAAGAGACTGGGGGCAATGTTTGGGAGTGTTTTACTGACCATCATGTTGGATGTAGGCCTGGGCTGGAACTGATGAAGTTGGGCTGATATGGCCGAAGGCGTATAGGGGGTCGAGGACGTTCGGGTTTGGATACCCGAGCCCAATAGGCCAGAATTCGATTGTGATCAAGGAGGTCAGGGTCAGGCCTTCGTGTCCTTTGGGTCGAGGCCCAGACCGGTGTTTATAATGCTTAATGGGTTGGGCCTATGCAGTTGGGTAGCCCAGGAGTAGAAGTTGGGAGTGATAAGGGGTTTACGTGGTAAATGGTTCTAACCATAATCATATCTTAATAAGGCAACTCTAAAGGTAGTATTGGAAAGGGATTCTACTTACACCTTTTAAGGAGATTATGTTGGACCCAAATATAGGTAACTACCATATTTAGGAGTCCTATTCCGACTCGTCGAGGGACTCTTGGGAGATGAGAATGGCTATAAATACAAGGCTTAACTATAATTAACAGGTAATACCTACTTTTGTGCACTAAACACTTAGCCTCTATTGTTAAACCTTGTGAACGGCCTGTACTTATTCTCACACCAGAGCTATCCCCCTGCGGCACAAGCCGTCAAGCTTCTGTGTGATCTGTTATTCTGCAGGTTTCACCGCGTGGATTCTATGGTTGGACGCACAGACGAAACTTGGCGTTAACAATATTGAATAATTGGATTCGTGGATAGAATATGAATATATCTTTATGTTGCATGCAACTTTATTTAGAGTTATGCTTAATGAGTTTATTCTTAATTAATTTTTATAGGAATATAGTGAATTAATTAAGATAAATATTTTTATATACTTCCATGGATTAGGATATTATAATTATTTATGAGTTCTCAGTTGACACATCTACATTATTAATTAATTTGAAGGATATATAGTGATGGGATTTGAGTGAATCATTGAAGAAAATTATAATATTAGTTTCTTTTGATTTTGTGATAATTTACGTTAATTAGTTATTTACTTTCTATTAATCAGTTTATGATCTCAAGTGCAGTTTAAATAAAATTGAATTGATTAAGAACTAGTAATTGAAATATTAGATTATTAATATTTCTCTTAAGAACGTATGATACTCTTTTTACTATTATATTGCATAGTTGATCACATATACTTGTGTGTATTTTCTAGTAATAAATTAGACATACACTAACACACTCTTTTATGTTGCTTGTACTTATCTTTTTCATTAAAGATAACAATAAACATAAATGAAACCATCTGTATTGAAAATTCTACTTGTTAAATTTATATTTTTCATGAGTTCGGGTGTATACATAAATTTATTCTTAGATTATCATCTCTACTTCACAGGTAATACAATAGTAATTTATACTTCTTTCATTTCATAAAATATGTCTTAAATACATTTTCAAATAATTTAAGGAAAAAAAGAGAGAGAAGAGAATAAACATTAGTTCTCATACTATTGAAATGGACCCTACATAAGTGTTCTAAAAGAATTCTCCTATCACTAAAAACTAGATACAAACCTAGATACAAACCCGCGCGTTGCGGAATGATTATTCAATTTTTTAGTAATAAATGTGTACGTATAATTAATAAATTAAAATATAATAAAAAATGGTAAATTATTGTGCGATGATCAAATTTTACACAGAAAAACAAATAAATATACATTGTCGGGGGTAGTGTTGAGATAAAGTAGTGATTTTATTAAATAATAATTAAATTACAAATGATAATATCAAAATAGTTGATATTATCAAAACAGTTTAGATTTATAGTGATTTAGATGATTAAAAATCTAAAAAATTAAGAGAATGACATTATGCTATCAATCCAAAAAATTAATTAATAGCATAAAGTAGTGATTTTATTAAATAATAATTAAATTACAAAGGATAATATCAAAACATATATTATATCAAATCAAACCATTTGTTAATGATTTAGTTTGAATTAAGCTTTGTTGCAAGGAGCATTAATTAGGCAGTTTTGTTATGGGTCTTAAGCAACATTAATTAGACAGGACATGTGTTGAATTTTGAGGATGACATATGTCAAACTATTGAGTCATGTACTCCGTTTTAGTATAATTAATAGATATTATCAAAACAATTTAGATTTGTAGTGATTTAGGAGATTATAAATCTAAAAAATTAAGAGAATGGCATTATGCTATTAATTGTTTAGATTTGTAGTGATTTAGGAGATTATAAATCTAAAAAATTAATTAATAGCATAAAGTAGTGATTTAATTAAATAATAATTAAATTACAAAGGATAATATCAAAACAAATATTATCAAGTCAAACCATTTGTTAACGATTTAGTTTGAATTAAGGTTTGTTGCAAGGAGCATTAATTAGGCAGTTTTGTTAAGGGTCTTAAGCAGCATTAATTAGGCAGGACATATGTTGAATTTTGAGGATGACATATATTAAGTTATTGTGTCATGTGTTGTGTTTTAGTATAATTAATTTGTAGTGATTTAGGAGATTATAAATCTAAAAAATTAAGAGAATGACATTATGCTATTAATTATTTAGATTTGTAGTGATTTAGTAGATTATAAATCAAAAAAAAATTAATTAATAGCATAAAGTAGTGATTTTATTTAATAATAATTAAATTACAAAGGATAATATCAAAACATATATTATCAAGTCAAACCATTTGTTAACGATTTTGTTTGAATTAAGGTTTGTTACAAGGAGCATTAATTAGGCACACTATTTCAAAAGGAGTTCTCATTACAATTATTATCACACTATTTCATAGAATAGTGAGGACTACTAATGCACCATCTAGGACCATCACTCTGTTCCCCGACTAGTCCCAACTACGTTCTCATTTTTTGAAGAGAACAATGAAAGTAAAAGGGTGAACTCAACTAGCCCAGTAAGAAATATTATGACTGAGATAATGCAGAATAATTTATCGTTAGCCTTCAACAGTGTTAAACTTATAAAATATAATAACTATCAAGTTTAACTGCAGCAGAACAAGCAATCCATTAGAAGAGTCAAGTAGATAATAAAATCTACTATCTTCTATGATTTAAAAGGTTTTTCATCACTTTTATCGCTGGGACTCAGCTTAATAAATAATTCACATCATCGAATCAACCCTGCACCACGGCCAAGGATATTCTTTAGTATCACGACCACGAATTATCCATACACTACGGCTTAAGATAATCATGTTTTCATCAACGGTCCTGATCATACCATAAAACAATTCATCTTTGAACTACGGCTAAAGAGAATCCATAGCCATAATCATACCAAAAACTGTCCATCAATGTACTACGGGCCAATGAGAACTTTTTTCACATCATTTGTAACATTACGGTTATGATTATACCGAATAATTCCTGGTCATAATCATACCAAGTCCATCTATGCACTACAGGCCACAGATGACTTTCAACATAATATAAGCATGAGGATGATGACAATGATATAAGAATTCAATAAAACAAATTTAAAAATTAATTTATCCAGGAACTAATAACGTCCATATTGTCAACATGATACTTCTTTGTAGAGTAAAATTCAAGAATGTTAAGAAGAATATTTCCTTGAAAAGATACTGGATGAAGCACAAATATCAAGGATATTCCACTAATTTCATGGAGTATAGAAGTCAAAGTTTTAACCAACTGAGTATAATAAAGAATGAAATAACAAAAGAAATCACCATGCATGTGATAGACCGCATAGGCAGGTTATTCCAACTGAATAATAAATAACGGAACCAGGTCCGGCGTAAAACGCACAGATAGAATATTCTAACAGAATAATAAAGAATGGAACCAGGTCCGACGTAAAACGCACAGACAGGATATTCCAATAGAATAATAAAGAATGGAACCAGGTCCGGCGTAAACGCACAGACAGGATATTCTGACAGAATAATAAATAATGAAATAACAGAAGAATTTCACCGAGTATAGGGTAGACCGCGTATACAGGTTATTCCAACAGAATAATAAATAATGGAATAACAGAAGTTCTCTTCATGAATATAAAAGAAATAATACCCCTTACAAGTACAACAAATAATATCTCTTACCGTAAAAGAAACTGAATATAAGAGTAGGAAAGTAGCAGAATACTTTTCTATAGGTTCTCTTATAATTCTCTCTCTAGAGTTTTAGTGAATCCGTAAGAAATAATGAAGGAATGAGCTTCTATTTATAGGAAAATGGAATGAATAGTAACTAATTCATGAACGGTCCAGATTGATTTACTTTTAAACAGAAGGTCCATATTGATTTACTATTAAAACTTAAAATCAGCGATCCATATTGATTCACTATTATAACTTTCCACCAGCGGTCCATATTGATTCATTGTTATATCTTCAACCAACGGTCTGAAAAATAACACATCTCCTCATAGAATAATATTGTACCCAAATATGATTTGGACCGAAAAGAAATATATTTTATAGGTGATCAATAGTACCCTGTGAATAGTAACTCGTGAATAGTAACTCATGAATAGTAACTCATGAATAGTAACTCGTGAATAGTAACTCGTAAATAGTAACTCATGAATAGTAACTTGTGAATAGTACTCCGATACGAAAAGTTTCCCGAATACCCGATTGAATAATACTGAGTGACTTCTCACATAAGCATCAATAATCAATACCGTGTACTACTATGCAACCACGCGTACTACTGTACTTTTAACACCGGGTGTTTCAACAGTTAACGGTAAAACTTCCGCCGTTATTTTTATAAAATATTTTTGTCATTTTCTCAATCTGACAATAATTTCGTTGTGGGGTCCACCAATGATTGTACCGTCGTACGAATATTCTCCGACAAAAAGAATATTCCCTGACCAATTGAATATTTCCCGACCAATCGAATATTATATAATCACTTGCTTACTTTACAAAATTTATAAATATTACCCACAACTATAACATTACATCAAATCATCACCATAATATTAAAACATTTATTTCAAGAAAATTAAATCTTTATTCATAAAATCTGGGGTCTAACATTTTATATTTAATTGTGACATTATTTTGTGGAATGATTGAATTGTATGGTAACTATTTACTCAATGGTTCTTTTATGATTAATGTTAAAATCTATAATATCTAAAAAGTCATTAATTGCTAAGAAAGCTTCTCCTTATTGTAGAATAAATGTTATTTATTTAAATAAATTAATATTTTAATTTATTTATTTAAATAAGATTAGAATTGTTCTAATTGATTTATTCACAACCGGTTTAATATAGAGTACCTAAATGGTCACACCATAAAAGAAAGATTATTTATTTAAGAAGTAAATAATATAATCGTAATAATAAGTTAAGTGTATTTAATTTAATCTATGGTGATAGAATAAATTAAATAACTTAATATTTATTATTTAATATTTTAGAAATATAAAATATAAATTTATAAAAGGAGTCTTATTATTATTATTATTTAATTCCTAAAGTAGTTTGGGAATTAATTAATAAAAGGTACTCTCATATATTCCTAATAAGATTAGGAGGCTAATTAATTAAAAGATTTTAATTAATTATTCCTAATAAGATTAGGAAGCCTAATTAATTAAAGGAGTTTAATGAACTAAAATAAAACTCTATTCCTAAATAGTTTAGGAGGGTTCCCTACATCTATATATAAGAGGAGTCTTATTATGGATTAAGGTTACAAACTTTATTCCATGAGTTGAGACAATGGCGGAACTAGGGGACATCTGCCCCGGGTAGATCGGCGGTCCAGGCGGGGGTGGGGGTGGGGCCAAGGGTAGGGGGGCAGCCAGGCGCCGATGTGGATTTGAGGTCTTGTGTGGATTTATCAATCTCGAGCCTCAAGGTGATATTATTGACATATATCTTCATTGTGGTTGTTTACTTTTATGATGTGATGTCTTATTTCTAATTAAAAGTTGATATCATGGTCTTCTATTGACAGAGTTAAATTTTCGAAAATTGGTGTAAAGGGATTAGCTAGCCTTACTACCCTACGAAGTCTACAAAGGTTTCTTGGGAATTAGTACACAGAGTAATTGGAAATTTTATAGGTGGTAAAAGAATTAAACTAAAATTATTATGTAATTGGGAATTTAATTGTTTAGGTTAATTGATTAAATTATGATGAAATGTTTGAATAATTGAATTGATGAATGCTGAAATTATTATGGAATGTTTAAATTGATAAAATTATTGATTAGCAATTGATGTTTTTATTTATACTTGATTATGGATAAATACTTGATTGATGGTGAAGAAATTAAGAGTGATTCCAAATAGTGATCTTGACTCCTTTTTCTTTTCCTCGATTGATCTGTTTCTGCATTAAGACCAAGGACCTTAACTCCGCTAATATACTTTCCATTTTTTTAATTTAGGTCAAAATCAAACCCATGGACCTTAACTTCGCTTCCTCGCCGCTGCAACCTACACATCGTTGCTCCGGACCTCTGGTAACCGCCCTCAAATTTTGACCCCCCTCAAATTTTTTTCTGTTTCCGCCACTAAGTTGAGAGAGTACACATTATTCTATAGAAATAAAATTATGGTTTTACCAAACACCCATATTCTTGAATACTTGTTCTTCCTTGGTAGATCACCTCTAGAGGCCAAACACTTGGGTGACTAACGTTGATCAAAGGAAGGAATCAAACCCGGTGGATTCAAGTTGAATGTGAAAAGAAATTGGAGGTGAAGTTGTACCTAAGGAAACTAGTTTCTACAAGGGTATGAATCTGAGTTCCATCTCTTTTCATCTAATTAATAATTGCGTATAAATAATGATCCGAGTATATGGTTTGTAAAATTTTTAAACTCTAAATTTTCACGCTTTCGCTCTATGTATGTAATTTGTTACATGTTTATGTATATTACAAACCTAACAATAATAATTAATAGATATATTCATGCCTTTCAGTTTATATAGATGAATTGTTATGAATGTTGTAGCACCATATCAAGAGTTGAAAGATAACCAAATTTGGGGGCGTCACATTATTGATAGCTTGAACATATACATACACATGAGAGTGAAGGAAACTATTCTCTCATTAAATAAATTTGCTCTTCACAATATATTTGTTGTGAGGGAATAAAGTTTTTCACTGATTCCAAATAGTTATTCTTAATATATTATTCATGAAAGAAACTAATCTTTCACTAAATAATAATATTCCATTACCAAATGTATTTTGTGAATATAAAGTTATTCATAATATATTCTTCACAAAAAATATTTAGTTACTACTTAGTAAATGATACTTTATTGCGATGAGGTCTTATGCGAGCAATCGTGTGAAGGAAATATTTATTCGTAATAAATCTATTGTAAGTGATATATTATGTCTTGTGAAGGATTTGTCCTTCACTAGATACCCTTTTTGGTGTAGTATTAGTTTATTCTTTACTCTTATCTTTAATCTAGTACTTTTACGATGTTTTTTGGATTAATTACGATGGTTAATTTATTTATCGACATGAACTTATTCTTTTATAAGATTATAATGGAACTCAATGAGTAGCTTGAATTAAATCACTCTCTTCTGATACTATTGATTATGGATGCTTTTTTTTATCATATTTTATGCTTAATTTATAATTGTATGATCAACAATTATTTGATGAATATTAGATGAAATTGGAATATGGCTCTAGGATTAGACCTGAATATGATAACGTGTTTTTAATTATTCTTATGATATTGAATAATTGGATTCGTGGATAGAATATGAATATATCTTTATGTTGCATGCAACTTTGTTTAGAGTTGTGCTTAATGAGTTTATTCCTAATTAAGTTGTATTGGATTACAGTGAATTAATTAAGATAAATATTTTTATATACTTCCTTGGAATAGGATATTATAATTATTTATGAGTTCTCAGTTGACACATCTACGTTATTAATTAATTTGAAGGATAGTGATGAGATTTGAGTGAATCATTGAAAAAAATTATAATATTAGTTTCTTTTGATTTTGTTATAATTTACGTAAATTAGTTATTTACTTTCTATTAATCAGTTTATGATCTCAAGTGCAGTTTAAATAAAATGGAGTTGATTAAGAATTAGTAATTGAATTATTAGATTATTAATATTTCTCGTAAGAACATATACTTGTGTGTATTTGCTAGTAATAAATTAGACATACACTAACACACTCTTTTATGTTACTTGTACTTGTCTTTTTCATTAAAGATAACAATAAGCATAAATGAAACTATCTGTATTGAAATTCTACTTGTTAAATATATATTTTTCATGAGTTTGGGTGTATACATAAATTTATTCTTAGATTGTCATCTCTACTTCACAGATAATACAATAGTAATTTATACTTCTTTCATTTCCTAAAATATGTCTTAAATACATTTTTCAAATAATTTAGGGAAAAAAAGAGAGAGAAGAGAATAAACATTAGTTCTCATACTATTGAAATGGACCCTACATAAGTGTTCTAAAAGAACTCTCCTTTCACTAAAAATTAGATACAAACCCGCGTTGCGGCGGTATTATTCAATTTTTTAATAATAAATGTGTACGTACAATTAATAAATAAAAATATAATATGAAAATGGTAAATTATTGTGCGATGATCAAATTTTACATAGAAAAATAAATGAATATACATTGTAGGGGTAGTGTTGAGATAAAGTAGTGATTTTATTAAATAATAATTAAATTACAAATGATAATATCAAAATAGTTGATATTTTAAAAACAGTTTAGATTTGTAGTGATTTAGAGGATTATAAATCTAAAAAATTAAGAGAATAACATTATGCTATTAACTGTTTAGATTTGCAGTTATTTAGATATTATAAATCCAAAAAATTAAAGAATAGCATAAAGTAGTTATTTTATTAAATAATAATTAAATTACAAAGGATAATATCAAAACATATATTATCAAATCAAACCATTTGTTAACGATTTAGTTTGAATTAAGTTTTGTTGCAAGGAGCATTAATTATGCAGTTTTGTTAAGGGTCTTAAGCAACATTAATTAGACAGGACATGTGTTGAATTTTGAGGATGACATATGTCAAATTATTGAGTCATGTACTGCGTTTTAGTATAATTAATAGATATTATCAAAATAGTTTAGATTTGTAGTGATTTAGGAGATTATAAATCAAAAAAATTAAGAGAATAACATTATGCTATAAATTATTTAGATTTGTAGTGATTTAGAAGATTATAAATCCAAAAAATTAATTAATAGCATAAAGAATTGATTTTATTAAATAATAATTAAATTATAAAGGATAATATCAAAACAGATATTATCAAGTCAAACCATTTGTTAACGATTTAGTTTGAATTAAGGTTTGTTGCAAGGAGCATTAATTAGGCAATTTTGTTAAGGGTCTTAATCAGCATTAATTAGGCAGGACATGTGGTGAATTTTTATAGGATGACATATGTCAAGCTATTGTGTCATGTGCTATATTTTAGTATAATTAATTTGTAGTGATTTACGAGATTATAAAGAGAATGACATTATGCTATTAATTGTTTAGATTTGTAGTGATTTAAAAGATTATAAATCCAAAAAATTAATTAATAGCATAAAATAGTGATTTTATTAAATAATAATTAAATTACAAAGGATAATATCAAAACAGATATTATCAAGTCAAGCCATTTGTTAACGATTTAGTTTGAATTAAGGTTTGTTGCAAGGAGCATTAATTAGGCAGTTTTGTTAAGGGTCTTAAGCAACATTAATTAGGTAGGACATGTGTTGAATTTTGAGGATTGTAGACCCTATCAATTAAGGACTCTCGCCTTTTCAAATTATAGGATTAATTTTGATTTTTTTAAAATTAATTTAAGATATTTTTAAATATAAATTTAACATGATTCATTTAAGTTTTTGAAATAATAAATCTTATAATTAGTAGTACTCTTAAGTAATTATATTAACATAAACTAAATGAATTCATATCAATTTTAAGTTTGAAAATGTCTAAAATTAATTTTTCAAAAATAAATATTAATTTTATAATTTAGAAGTACTAGAATATTTTGTAAGGTAAAATAGACTTTATATAACCTTTTTGTATTTGACATGCCGACTTTAGACAATTTTTATCAGACAAAAGTTTTTGTACTCTTCATCTTTTGTGTAACAAATTTTAACTTTCATCAACCAACTGCAAGCATTTAATGCACATCTTTTAGACAAAAGCATAATCTTGAGAGATATTTCTCAGTTTGATTTTCAAAAGTTGATAATCTCACAATATGATCATCATATTGTCTGTCTTGCCCCTAATATCTACATGTCAAAAAGTAATGTATATAAATAACGAATAGCACCCACCTCCAACAACATATTGCATCACTGATATATTGTACGTATAAACACCAAGATGGCATCACCAAAGCTTTGGATGTTTACTCTTGTTCTACTTGCACTTGTGCTCTCTGCTCAATAAATAAGAACTGGTTAGGCCTTTCTTTCTTTATCCATTTTTATATGTTTAATAGTATATGAGATTGATCATAACACATGCTCTCAACACATGTTCCACTTTTCGATTTTTTATTTTAAAAAAAGTTAATTTTTTATAGTATTACTACTATGTTCTTGTTCCCTAAGTGGTAGTTGGAGCATTTAGCGAGTTTAGGAGTTCTCAACGCACCAAACATACTTAAATATTTCATTCATCTAACAATAATTTATTTTAAACGTAATTTATTTAACTTATAAACGCATCGCAATTGGTGCAGTGCATTTGGACTTCTAAATGTTACAAACACTGTCGCTCCAAACACACTAACCAATGGTAGCCCAATAAACCTTAAAAAATCACATGATATTATGTCATCGACACTAAACAATACACTCAATAAATTTATGTAGTACGTATATGAGATTTGATCATACTAAAAACTCTGTTCACTACACAATATAGTTAGGGAATTACTATTTGTATATGAAAAATGATATTTTCACATAATACATCTCACATGTATAATATGTGAGTTCTACATTTATGAGAGAGAGACTCGTGTGAACTATTATTTTTTGATTTGAAAAATATCAGTTTTCTAAAGTTATATTACCAAAAAGAATAATTTAGAAAATGTGTTCAATTTTATTTTTATGATAGTATAAAATGACACGAATTTCTTTAAAATTAATGATATAATATTTTTATAATGTCAACAAACAATCAATAAATTTAGCGATAAATATGGAATAAAATGTATATTTAAAATTCATATATTTTCTAAATATGACAATTTTTGTGGGAAAAAGTGAGTACTAATAAAGTTGACATTCTTTTGTCATATGTTGGAGCAGGAAAAAAGGAAGGCGATTTGTGTTATAATTCATGCACTACTGCTAAGGACTGTCATAAAGGAGTATGTCCAATATTTTATATTTTCAATTTTTTAAATGCTTGTTATGAATTAATTACTCAATAAAGTGCCAAATTTGGATATTCATGTCCCCATTTTGCGTATACACATCGATATCATCAATATATTTTCTTTTTTCTATTTTTTTCCCTTATGAGTTGAAATTATGTCTTCTAATGTTGTAATTTGGACCAAATCGACTTGAACTCAAACTCATTTATCATAAATTCGGGTTATACTTAAAATTGTTTATTAATGAGTTATTTGGTTTGAATTCGAACTTTATCATAAACTCGGGTCAAACTTGTTTAATAACGAGTCGAGTTCAACCAACACTTTAGACTCACTTATTAAATAAATCACACTCTAGATTGTTTAGTTTTCTTGCGAATAAATTGTGTTCGAGTCATAAGGTTTTACTTGTATTAATTGAGTCACAAGGCTTTACATATATTAATCTTGTGCATAACTAGTTTAAAATTCGTAAAGTTTGATTCGCTTATGTTTACATGGACTCATACTCGTAAGCTCGATCTTTAATGCTCGTTTAAAGCTCATAAATATATATTTTTAATTATAATGGATATCACACTATTAAATATATGTGCACATAATTCTTATCTTTATCATAATATTAATTAGTAAATGAAGGCATGTATATCAACTACAAAAAATTCACATGAAAAATACATGAATGAGGTTCTCTCATTTCCTTTCAGATAATATTTATATAATTATTTCATTCTTTAAATTTCATCTGAAAAAACAAAATTCCCCTAATATTTTTAAAACAAATTATTTCGGTTTGTAGAGTTCATTAAGTAATCATTAATAAGTTCAAAAGAATAAAGTAAATTAATGTGTGTGTACATGTGACGCCCCCAAAATAGGTCCACACAACCCATTCTGAGTCGCCAAATACATGGTACAGAAACAACTACAAACTTCATTATTACAATTGTTGTGCAAAATACGACAACACATATGTTGTGAGTTTAAATACAATTATTGTCTTCTAGACAATATCTAAACTCAAATAAGTCCTCATTACAATTATTGATACGCTATTTTTCAAAATAGTAAGGACTGCTAAAACAACTGTCTGGACCCATCACTCCATACCCCGACTAGTTCCCGCTATATTCTATCCTCCTGAGAAGAAAATGGAACAAAAATGAAAATGGCGAGCTCAACTAGTCTAGTAAAGAATATTATGACTAAGATAATGTAGAACAAATTATCGTTAGCCTTCAATAAATAAGATAAAATATAATGGATAACAAGTTTTAGATCAATATTCACAACAGAAATAACAATTCATTAGAAGAGTTAAGTAGATAATGAAGTCTACTATCTCCTATAATTTAAAAGTGCA
Organism: Panax japonicus; assembly: GCA_020205505.1. Taxonomy (NCBI): domain Eukaryota; kingdom Viridiplantae; phylum Streptophyta; class Magnoliopsida; order Apiales; family Araliaceae; genus Panax; species Panax japonicus. The sequence continues at coordinate 72,221,270 of CM035091.1, forward strand.
TCATCAATATTTTATCCCTATAACATCAATCAATATACATCTTGAATCAAATATTCATCTTTGCACTATAGGTTAAAGATATTCATTTGTATCACCAGTTAGTCATGTTCATCTCAACACCTTTTCATCTTTGCACCGCGGACCAAAGATATTCATCAGGTAATCATTCATCTTTGCACTGCATGCCAAAGATATTGAGTTTTATCATCATTTAGGATTGAGGATGATGAAAAATATCTTAAAGAAAACGAATCCAATGAGATAAAAGGATAAAGATTAGGGATTCGAACTTTGCTTTATCGAAATTCAAAATTTCTCTATAATAATCAAATGGAGCAAAATTCAAGAATGAAGATCAAAACATGGATACAATCAAAGATAGTAACCATAATAGACAACTTGGACAAAGAAAAAAAATTAATTTTTCTGTGAATAGTGCTGTATTCGTGAATAGTGTCGTATACATGAATAGTAACCCCAACACGAAAAGGTAGAAATTTCACAAGAAAAATCATACTTCGTGAATAATACTTGTGAATAGTGCCATATTCGTGAATAATATCATATACGTGAATAGTATCGTATACGTGAATAGTAAATTCGACATGAAAAAGGTAAAAATTTCATAATAAAATTCATACCAATATTTTGGTATAATGATATTGAAAGAAATAATATCATTTACGAAGAAAATAGCATCCATTACCTCAAAAAAATAGTACGTCTGACTAAAATATCGGATATAATGTTGAAGAAAACTTCCACTGAATAACAACTCTCAAAGTATCTAAATATTCACAAAAATACGCTCGATATTATAGAGAGAGAAAACTTCTGATTCTGGTGTGATTTTCAATTCTAACTAAGCATCCTATTTATAGGAAAAATGCTAGAATGCCAAAACAGACTAAAATTTAATAAAATAATATTTTAATAAAAAAAAATTCACGCACACCTCTTGACCAAATTCAGTACATCACAAGTGGGGCCCACCAAATCCAAAAAATTCCACAACAACCAAAAGTAGGGCCCACCCATATTTTTAATAAAAATATTTATTTTCAAACTTCAATAATTCATAATAAATAGCCATTTTATTAGAAAAATACGAATTTAATGTCCATTTCATAGGAAATTTAATTCTCTAGAATTTTGTAGAAGAAAGTTTTTTCAAATTTCAAACAGAAAATGACCGAAAACCACATACGGATGATTTTTAATACCTCCATTCTGACAAAATACTGATAAAACTCCTCAGCATTAATTCCTTCATTTATATCCACATAAAATAAATATTTTTCTTATCATATAAATTAATAATTAATTATTCACAAATAATATTACAGAATCACAATAATGACAACTAGGTCGTTCCCAGGAAAGATGAAACTTTTCGATAAGGATTTCTCCTTACTAGCGCGCAATTAGGTGACCAAACCCTTTCCTAGACAGAATTTCCTTAGACATTGCCAATAATGTTATCTAATAATATTATTCAAATAATATGAATTATTGATTTGATAATATGAACTACTGTGCAGTGATAATTATTAAATCAATAATAATATAAAATATCAACGTAGCAATTATTGAATCAATAAAATAAAATAAAATATTGAACATTAATTACTGTAATAATTATTGAGTAGTGTCTTCTTACGTAAGAATCAATAATCCAAAAATACTGTGCAATATCGTGTGCTACTATGTAACCAAGCGTATTACTGTATTTTAACCACAGGGTATTCCAATAGTGTTAACGGTAACAACTACGCCGTTATTTATAAAAACTCACACTTGTCATTTTTTCATCTGACAGTTTTCCGTTAAAGGGCCCATAAATGGCTGCACCATTGTATGAATATTTCCCGACAGCAAGAATATTCTACAACCAAACGAATTTTCCCCGACAATAATGAATATTTTATAACCACTTGCTTAGTTAAAAATATTTGCCCATTTCACCCATAACCAAAGCATTATATCAAATTAACACTTTATTATTCAAAATAATAATTAGAGGAAATTCAATTTTATTTATAAAAAGTTGGAGTCTTACAATACATATCTGTTAACGCCAAAATTCATCCACGCGCCTCAATCACCAAAGTGCGTCAAATCCTATAAAATAATATGAATATGTACATGATGATTATCGTATAGCCATGTATTTATATGATCACACCTCTTTCCATGTATAGAATTAGGAGTCGTCATTAGGTATGATTTCTTAATGGGATTAAAGAGAATCTATTTAAAGAAAGAAAGTCGGATTATATCCTAACCCTTACCTTTGGAGTTGAAAATTAAAAGCAATTGGGAATCCTTGATTACTTGAAATACTCAACTGCCCAAACAGGTTCCTACATAGGGCTAAATACCTTCAAGTGGATTTTGACACATCATATAATTCGGGCCCAAATAATTTTGCCCCAATATTGCCCCCCAATCTTCGGTTAAATGGAACATTTAATGTAAGAGTTGCTAAAAAAAACCCAATAATTTCACAATAATGGATGTAAGCCCAACTTTCTCAGAAACGTGCTTAACACATAAAGTAATGGCCCCACATCACTCTCCCACATTTGCCATCATTTCGACCTCACTAATAATCGCCCTTCAAAAAACGCGCAAAGTTAAAAAGACAACTCATTTCAAAACTCTTTCCCCTAAATCAGACAAATCCACCTTTTCAATCTCAAGAACTTAGAAGCTTTCTCATTCCTCATACAAAATCTGTTTTCCGGCAAAGAATTCTGTAACCCTCAAATCAGTAATGGCTTCTTCACGCACCCCAAAGACCTCCAGTCCAAACACCAGCGAGCCAATTAACGCCATCCCCCTCTCTTCCATCCTTGCACTACCAATAACTGCCTCCACATCCACTACCATCAACCCCAACACTACCTCAACTACAAATGGCACTGAATCCACCATCGTTACACCTATTGCCATCACCAGCTCTACCCCCTACACCCAAATCTACCGAAGGTAGAGTTAGACTTTCAAAAAATGATCCGTGAGAACTCCAACGAAAAATGTTTTCCCCATGCCAACACCAAATCCATCATCACTAAAAGTGACCTAACCACAATCTGTGAGCATTACCACATCCCCGACACCCCCCAGCTCAAAGCCCCCACTAAATCTTATCGAACTTACCACTTTACAGACGGTTGGACTGCCATTTTCCTCGCCCTTCTAGAGAAAAGGGTTCGGCTACCTCTCCATTCCTTCATCATCACCCTGCTAGGGATTATTGGCATCGACTTTGCCCAGTTGATGACAAATTCTTATATCAACATCGTCGCCTTCATCGCGTTTTGCCATGAAGTTGGCGTTCCTCCCACACTAGACTTCTTTTTCTCATTATTCTCCCTGGGCCGATCTCGAGAACCTTGGTTTTGGGTCTTGAGTAAACAACAACCAAAACCAAACCAAAAAATTGAAAGATGAACTCTGATGAGCACCCCTTTGAGCAACAAGGGATGTCACACTCACTAGTTCTTCGTCAAAGGACTAGACACTTACCAGATCCTTGATTGGGCCGCATACTGTCGTCCGAACGTCACCATTGGAGAAACCCCTTCAAACCAAATCATCGAAATAGTAAAACTGATAAGAAAATTACTAATTAAGGAATGGGATTTCAACCTTCTATCCAAGCATTTATGGTTGTATAATCGCAAACGTAAGTTTTAAAACTCTTCTTCCTATTCTTGTATTCCCATATTTTTTATTTCATTACTTCCAATTTCGACCCATTTTGTATATACAGTATCCTTTATCAAGTCAATATGTAACGAATGAGAATTTTGTGTTTAATTTTAAATATTTATTAAATTGAATAAATATTTGAGTTAGTTTATTTATTAAATTAAATAAATATTCGATGAAATTGTTGTGTAATAATTTAGTTGAGTGTGTATATTAACTAAATTAATGTGTGGTAATTTTATGGATTAAAGATTTAATTTTATGAAATAATTAAATTAAATTAATTATTTAATAATTATAATATTATGTAATGGTGTTATTTTAATTTAATTGATGAATGAAATTAAGGAATGATTAATTTAGAAGGTTAATATTTATTAAATAAATATTAAGAATTATGTTGGCTAAGTAAATATTATGTTTATAATTAAAGATTATGATTTAAATTTAATAAGTGCGACATTTGTATACTATATAATAAGGAAAATATGAAAATAAATTAAAAGGAGGTTTGAAAGGGTTTTGCCAAACATGGTCTTATGACCTTTGGCATAATTTAACTGATAAAGCTTTTGGGTTTTTTTTAACCTGATGACTTAAGTTTGCGCTTAATGTTATATCAGTTTTGTGTTTTACGTGTTTTATCAGTTTAGTATTATACATATATTTTCCTAAGTTCAAAAGCAAAAAGGAAGAATACAGAGAAGAGAGAAAGTGAAGGAATTGAGAGAGAAGGTTGAGAATCAAAGAAGGAGAAGAATATAAAGGAATCAACTTGGAGTTTTCTACAAACTCTAGTATATGCGTTCTTGGAGTTTTCTTTTGAAACTTGAATTTTATGGGATGATTTGATAAAAATTGATGTTATATATATGTTGGTAGATGATTATAATCTGTATATGTTGTCTAGAAATAATTTTCAGAAATCAAAATCCATGGAAACATGTTTAGGATAAAGAACTTGGTTATATGATAATATATGTATTTTGGCTTACTTTGAGACCAAAAATAGTGGTTGAATATTGTGTTAATCTATAAATTGGCAATGATTTGTGTTAATACATTCAAAAATGAAAATAACACAAGTTGACTGAATCAATTTCGTTAAGAAACGAATTCATAGTGAATGAATTCGCTAAACATGTTAAAACATGAAAATTTAGTATAAACATGAGTTTTGGGTCAAGATTTGGGTTAGTTAATGTTTCAGTAAATTGTTGATTCTTTGGTATGTTGTATTACTAAGAATTGCGAATCCATAGAATCGAAAACGGACTAATTTGGATGTGTATAACTTTAGTTATAAAGATTAGAAGCAGAAAAAAAAGGTCAAAAATCACAAGAACAGTAAACTGCTAATTCTAGTTCTGCTAATAGGCGCAGCTGCGCTGTGCCCTAAGTTTATTGGGGCGCAAATGCACTGTTTCCAAGACTTATTTGGGCATAGATGCACTGTTTCCAAGACTTATTTGGGCGCAGCTGCACTCATAGAGTGTCAGGTATGACTGTTTTAACTTCTTTTGGTAAAACGACTATCTTTTTTCATATGAACTCTGATTGAGTCGATTCAGGATGATTCGAAAAAGGTAACAAGTAGACCTAAAACTTTCATACTTTATTTTTTTCGATTTCAGGTCGGGAACAGGGGTCAGAATTGCCATCTTTGGGACTGATGTGAATTCAGAGGCAATCGGAGGGCGTCGATCATGCACGTATACAAGTGAAGTGCTTCTGATAATAAAAGATTTTGTTCTAAGTTATAAAAAATGAATATTATGAAGTATAATGATGCTTAAAATTAATAAATGATGTATTAGATAAGTTGTATAAGCATACTAAGCATACACAAGAGAGATGAATCGAGTGTGTGACGAATGAAAGTCGAAACGCCGTGACAAGTGTTAATGAACGTAAAAAGTGTTTCAATTCCATTGAAATGAACATTATAAGATATGGAATGGGGTTAATATAAAAATAATAAGGAGTCCTCATAAGACTTAAACACTTGAATGAATTTTGAGTATGACTAAGAAGAAATATAGTATTGATTAATAAGTTATATTAGATTGAAACTCAACATTGTAAGAGTTGAGAATGTGATTTGGATGCTAAAAGTCTTATGTTATATTTTAGTGAGTTTTCATATTCGTGTTATGTGGTTGATTAATATGGTTAAACCTTAAGCTAAAGGTTATAACTTAACTTAGATGAGAATTGAATCTATGAGGATAATGTGTATGTAGCTAATTGATGTGATAATCCTAATGGCATATGTAGGATATTGGAGTACGTATGTTGTAATTGTATATATTATGCAAGAGGCACGTTCCCTAACCTTTGCTACTTTATTATTCGGCAAGGTTTTCTTTTCACCGTTATTTTGTTATACTTATGCAAGTCTCCTAACCTTACTTTTACGTTATGCAAGTTCTTGAATCTATTATTTTATTGAGCAAGTTCTCTAACCCTAATCTTTCATTATGCAAGTTACTATTCCTAACTTGTTATTGTTATGCAAGTTCTTTAACCCTAATTTATTGTTGAGAAAGTTAATTAATCTTTGTTTCTTCAACCCAAACAAGATTGTTTTGGTTATTAAAAGTCTGTAATTTTATTGTAAGCAAGGTGTTTACTCACCTACGAATAATTGTTGTTTGATCTCTGATCACCAATGTCATTATACAATCTTACATTGTTGTACCGAACTTTTAGTTGACTAGAGACCATTCTATTGATTAACCTAATCCTTAGTTGATGAATGTTCTATAAACTAAATTACCCTTGAAGTCAATCCTAACCAAAATTCCTTTGGTTTTATTATGTACCCATACAGTTTTGAAAGCATGTACTCGATGATTAACACTTGTTCAATTTAGAAATTGTTGATACTCTATCTCTTGTTGATTCATCGATATGCCTTGTTCATGAAGATATTGTAATCAAACTCTTGAATAGTTATTGATCCCTATTTGATTTAACCAGTACTTGGTTGATGAGCGTTTTAAAGATCTAGAATTCCTTCGAAGCTAATTCTAAATCAAACTTCCTTTGGTACGGAACGTAATGATTAAAACTGAGATGAACAACCCTATTAAAGGGGATTATTTTAGAGCTACACGATAGCGTTAAAATGTTTGTATAATACATAGTAAAAAGGGTTGATCACATGGATACGAGATGATGGTCCATATAGTCGTTTAGACTGTTCAAAGTTACAGTAGAAACACCTGTTAACCTAGGACATAGAAGATGATTTTTGTGACACCCCCAAAATAGGTATACATCACCCATTCTGAGTCACCAAATACATGGTACATAAATCAAATACAAACTTTTCTTATACAATACAACAACAGCGTAGCTTAGAGTTTTTACAAGAATATTGTCTCATAGACAGTATTCAAACTCAAATAAAGTCCTCATTACATTTATTATCACAATATTTCATAAAATAATGAGGACTACTATAGCCACCATCTCGGACCGTCACTCTGTTCCCCGACTAGTCCCGGCTACGTTCTCATTTCCTGAAGAGAACATTGAAAGCAAAAGGGTGGGCTCAACTAGACCAGTAAGAAATATTATGACTAAGATAATGCATAACAAATTATCGTCAGCCTTCAACGGTGTTAAACTGATAAAATATAATAAACATCAAGTTTAATTGCAGCGAAACAAACAATCCATTAGAAGAGTCAAGTAGAGCATTATATCTACTATCTTCTATGATCTAAAAATGTTTTTCATCAATTTTATCGCTGAGACTTAGGTTAATAAATAAACCACGTCATCGAATCATCCCTGCACCACGACCAAGGATATACATGTAATCATCAATGATCATGATTATACCGAATAATCTCTGGTCATAATCATACCAACAATTGTACATCAATGCACTACAGGCCAATGAGGACTTTTACGTACTTATGTGTTCTTTCTAACTTACGTACTTAAAATTATAACGTATATAATATAATAGGTATTAATTATATAAAATAAATATATGTATAACTGATATCAGTTATTTTGTTTTTGAAAATCAAAAGTCATAAGGCTTGTTTGGCTAAACTACTTTAAAATTAACAACTTAAAATCCTTAGGTCTTGTTTGGTAAAACCTATTTAAATTAAAGACTTAACATTCATTAAGCCTTGTTTGGCAAAACTGAATTAACCTCCTTTAACTTATTTTAATAACTCCTTTATAATATAGTTTATGGTCACACTTTATTTAATTAAGTTTTAATACTTAATTTAATTAATTCTAATAACAATTTATTAAATACATTTACCACATAAATCAACACAACAAAATTATAATTTTCTTTATAATTATAATTTTATTTAATAAATTAACACATCATTTTAATTACAAAATCAAACTAAAATATCATTATAATAATTCATTTAATCATTATAAACTCTCTAACTTAATTTATTAATTTAAATTAAAATATTATCTCATGATGATCAATATTAAAAATAAATTATTTGAATATTTATGTGAATTACATATGTATTTATGTGTCATTGAAAGGGAGAATTTAATTTAAATTGAGTTAAATGTGTGATTAGTAAGTAAAATGGTGGAAATAATGAAAAGCTTAATTTAAGCTTATGTGATGTGCCTACCTATGCCACTACAGTACTGATAAAAGTCCTTAACTTTTGATTGAACAATTAGGACAACAGATTTTGTCATGGATGGAGAGTTGAGTTAAGATTTGATCTTATACTAACTCATGTACTCCTTCTCATAGTTGTTGTGAATTTTCACATGCACAAGCTAGATGTCAGTCTCGCTGATTTGCTTGACATGTTAAAAATTATTGAGAGTCACTTTCAAACAAGAAAGATCAAGTCTTACTGGTAGGGGCCAAAGGATCTTCTGAAAGAAGAACAATTTAAAGAAGGTAAATAGAAAGGAAAAAATAAAGAATAATAAGAACAAAACTAATAAAGATAGCAAATAAGTTTGCTTCCAGTACAATAAGTCAGGACAATAGAAAGGAAATTACGAGAAGCAACTTATAGAGGCTAACTAAAGAAGCTTAATGAAACTTCGGTTACAAATAGAGTTTTTTTCATGATTGAAATAAAATTTTCATTAATTCAAGGTTCTACTTAAGTATTGGATACCGACTTTGATTCTCATAAATATAGATTTATGAAGGGACCAAGCAGAAATAGAAAGCTAAACAAAGGATAAGTAATCACATGTGTGGGAAATGAAGTAAAGGTTGCTACATTAGCCATATGAACTTATAGTTTAGCATTGTTTACGGGAAAGTCTATTAAGTCAATAAGTTGTTATTGTATTCCAGTTCTCGTTAGAAACATTATTTCCATTTTGTCGTTGGACAATAAAATTTTTTGGTATTATATTTAAGAACAATTGTTGTTCTATTTATAATGATAATATTTTGTATAGAACTGGAATATTACTTAATGGATTTTGTATACTTGATTTATATGAAAATAATTTTGCAAATTGAACAAACTAGTAAATGAAAATGAGATGATTATTCAAAGATTTGAATGTTTGTATTTGATGAAATACAAGTTTGATTCATTTGAAAGGTTCAAAGAATTCAGAAGTGAAAAAATGGGCAAAGTATTAAAATTATTTAATTGAATCGAAAAAGAAATACTTGCGGAATAAGTTTCTAGATCGTCTTAAATGGTTTTCTCACAATGGGCATTTCCTGATACACAATAATTGATTGGTGTATCTGAAAGGAAAAAATTTACCTAGTTAGACATGGTGCGGTCCATAGTGATTTTACTGACATTCCAGTATTATTATGTGGTAATGCCTAGAAATGGTTGCATATCTACAAGAAATGTAACCTCAAAATCTGGCCCAAAAACTCCATAAGAGTTATGGACAGGGAGGATTCCTAATCTTAAGTATGTTAAGATAAGGGGTTGTCTAGCTTAAGTGAAAAGGTTTCAAAATGATAAGCTTGGGACAAGATTTGACAAATGCAGATTTGTGGTTCATCCTAAAGTTAGTTTATGGTATATATTCTATAATTCTTCTTAGCAAAAGGTGTTTGTTGAGAAACATGCTGCCTTCTAAGATAAAAATGTTTATCATTGAAGGGGCTGGAGGGAGGATAATAGATCTTGAAAAGTTTAAGAACTACAAAGCACTATAAGTCAAAAAGAGAAACCTGTAGATAAACCTATTGTACCATAACCAAATTGTAAATCTTGAATAGTACTGAAAATACCTAGGAGGTATGGATTCAAGATAGATGATGATAATGAGGTGCGCATCATAGAAGATGATGATCCAGATACATACGACGAGATAAGAGTTGTAGACACTCAAAGAAATGAAATAAGGTCATAAAATAAAAAAAATAGATCTTTATAGCAAATGACAATGTAGAGACCTATAAGATCAAACTAGTTTGAAAAAGGTTTTAAATAATATCAAAGAGATGACTGTGATAAAACCTTATTAACGGTAGTAATGCTTGAGTCCATTCGAGTTTTATTTGTGATTGAAGCTTATTATTACTAAATCTGGCTAATGGACGTGGAGACGCTCTTCCTCAAATATAAATATTAGAGGAGAATGTATATATGATACAACCAGATGAATTTGTTTTAATGGTTAAAGAAAATCATGTATATGGAAAATCAAAATGGAACATTCGTTTTGATGAGTCAATAAAAAGAGTTTAATTTTATCAAAAATAAGAATGAACCTAGTGTGTACAAAAGGGTCAATGGGAGCGCCGTGACATTCCTAGTATTATATGCTAATATACTACGGATAAGCAATGACATTTCAATACTACATTCAGAAAAGATAAAGTTGTCTAAACATTCCTCCATGAATGATTTGCGAAGAGTATCTTAATTGGGGATACAAATCTATATAGATTTAAAATAATGTTCGGCTTAACCCAAGGAACGTATATTCATTTGATGCTAAAGCAATTTAGCATGGAAAACTCCCATAGATGTCTCATGTTGATGAGTAATGGAGTATATCTCTCTTAATAGTCCCCATAGACTCCAGAAAAGAGAGATCACATGAGTATCTATCATGTATGCAATGAAATATACGAGACCAAATGTTGATCGGTCATATTATGGAGAAGATCACTATAAAACAGTGAAAACATCCGAAAGTACTTAACTGGCACTAAAGATGTGATCATATTTATGGCGGGTCTTAATTAAAACTATAGGCCTTAACAGACTCAAGTTTTTTTAGACTGACCAAGACGCCAATAAATCCACTTTAGGGTAAAGTGTTACCATGAACGGTGTTGCAGTGAATTATAAAGGTTCCAAACAACAAAGAGTTTTTGGTTTAGTGATAAAGACAAAGTATATAGTTGTAAAGAAGCTGGAAGTTGATTGTTTGGATGAAAAGTTCATTACAGAACTAAGAATAGTTAATAAGTCTCATCTTAGATCTAAACGTGTGTTGCGGTACTTTCATTTGATTAGAGAATCATTGAAAGATGAGAAGTCACTATAAAGATAGTGGACTCTCAAGAAAAACTTTAAATATCCATTAACTGAAGCTTATTCAATAGTAGGATGATCGCCACTTATAGAAGAAGGGTATGAGATACTATGGCGATTGACTTTATTGCAAGTGGGAGATTAAAAGTAGTATGAACACAAGCAAATCGTATTTGATGATAAAGTATATACTTTATAACAATCTTATTCATTTATTGATAAAAGAATTATTTAATTAAAGGCTTTTACTTTATCTACATGGTGCTATTTTATAATAGGTGATAAACCCATAGTTTTGAGTAATGCTTTTCGAATCATGATGATGATCATGCTAAAGAGATCTAAATTCTTAGATAGCTCACAAACTAAAATTATTCCCAAATTTTGGATTACTAAAAAGGGAATTAGTGAATCCGGATAGATTGGTACATTTGTTGCTTGCTCATTGGATGAGGATGATTGATCTCATGATCATTTGTGTGGAGACACTGAAGCAAGTATGTTGGTGCTTATTGGAGAATAAGTTCACTGAATGTGGCTCACGAAGGAATACCTAATGGAGTTTTACTTGTCTGTTAATAGGAATTTCTGTAGTGATAGTAGTACAAGTGATCCTTAAACTTGAGATCATCATAGTATCTTGTTTATAATAAATTATACATTAACATGTTCTTTAAGACCCTTAGGGTATATCAAAGGGTATGCTTGAGTTAATAAGTTTTACATTGAGATAATGATTGATTAACAAAGAATCTATCGTTTTTAGTAAAAGAAGAGAATGCCCTATATGATTCGATAAATGATAACCCATAGTCATTGGCCAAAGAAGAATGAAGTTAAAAAGAAATTTCTAATTTGCATTATTTGGAGTTGTGCATTTAAGAATCTAAATACATATAGTTAAATAAAATAAGACTTTAAATTAATTCCATGTTTTATATTTAATTGTGACATTATTTGGTGGAATGATTGAATCGTATGGTAACTATTTACTCAATGGTTCTTTTATGATTAATGTTGAAATCTATATTATCTGGAAAGTCATTGATTGCTAAGGAAGCTTCTCCTTATTGTAGAATAAATATTATTTATTTAAATAAATTAATATTTTAATTTATTTATTTAAATAAGATTAGAATTGTTCTAATTGATTTATTCACAATCGGTTTAATATGGAGGAACTAAATGGTCACACCATAAAAGGAAGATTATTTATTTAAGAAGTAAATAACATAATCGTAATAATACGTTAAGTGTATTTAATTTAATCTATGGTGATAGAATAAATTAAATAACTTGATATTTATTATTTAATATTTTAGAAATATGAAATATAAATTAATAAGAGGAGTCTTATTATTATTATTACTATTATTATTATTATTTAATTCCTAAAGTAGTTTGGGAATTATTTAATAAAAGGTACTCTCATATATTCCTAATAAGATTGAGAGGCTTATTAATTAAAAGAGTTTAATTAATTATTCCTAATAAGATTAGGAAGTCTAATTAATTAAAAGAGTTTAATTAACTAAAATAAAATTCTATTCCTAAATAATTTAGGAGGGCTCCCTACATCTATATATAAGATGAGTCTTATTATGGATTAAGGTTACAAACTTTATTCCATGAGTTGAGAGAGTACACATTATTCTATAGAAATAAAATTATGGTTTTACCAAACACCCATATTCTTGAATACTTGTTCTTCCTTGGTAGATCACCTCTAGAAGCCAAACACTTGGGGTGACTAACGTTGATCAAAGGAAGAAATCAAACCTGGTGGATTCAAATTGAATGTGAAGAGGAATTGGAGGTGAAGTTGTACCTGACAAAACTAGTTTCTATAAGGGTATGAATCTGATTTTCATCTCTTTTCATCTCATTAATAATTGCGCATAAATAATGATCCGGGTATATGGTTTGTAAAATTTTTAAACTCTGAATTTTCACACTTTCACTCTATGTATGTAATTTATTACATGTTCATATATATTACAAACCTAACAATAATAATTAATAGTTATATTCATGTTTTTAAGTTTATATAGATGAATTGTTACGAATATTGTAGCACCATATCAAGAGTTGAAAGATAACCAGATTTAGGGGCGTCACATTATTGATAGCTTGAACATATACATACACATGAGAGTGAAGGAAACTATTCTCTCATTAACTAAATTATCTCTTCACAATATATTTGTTGTGAGGGAATAAAGTTTTTCACTGATTTCAAATAGTTATTCTTAATATATTATTCATGAAGGAAACCAATCTTTCACTAAATAATAATATTCCATTACTAAATGTATTTTGTAAATAAAAGGTTATTCATAATATATTCTTCAAAAAAAACATTTAGTTACTACTTAGCAAATGATACCTTATTGCGATGAGGTCTTATGCGAGCAATCGTGTGAAGAAAATATTTATTCATAATAAATCTATTGTAAGTGATATATTATGTTTTGTGAAGGATTTGTCCTTCACTAGATACCCTTTTGGCGTAGTATTAGTTTATTCTTTACTCCTATCTTTAATCTAGTACTTTTACGATTTTTTTGGATTAATTACGATGATTAATTTATTTATCGACATGAACTAATTCTTTTATAAGATTATAATGGAACTCAATGAGTAGCTTGAATTAAATCACTCTCTTCTAATACTGTTAATTACGAATGATTTTTTTTTTTTATCATATTTTATGCTTAATTTATAATTGTATGATCAACAATTATCTGATGAATATTAGATGAAATTGGAATATGGACTCTAGGATTAGACCTGAATATGATAATGTGTTCTTAATTATTCTTATGATATTTGTTCGGGAGTGTTTTACCAACCATCATGTTGGCTGTAGGCCTGGGCTGGAATTGATAAAGTTGGGCCGATATGGCCGAAGGCGTATAGGGGGTCGAGGACGTTCGGGTTCGGATACCCGAGCCCAATAGGCCGAAATTCGATTGTGATCAAGGAGGTCGGGGTCGGGCCTTCGTGTCCTTTGGGCTGAGGCCCAGACCGGTGTTTATGATGCTTAATGGGTTGGGCCTGTGCAGTTGGGCATCCCAGGAGTAGAAGTTGGGAGTGATAAGGGGTTTACGTGGTTAAGGGTTCTAACCCTAATCATATCTTAATAAGGCAACTCCAAAGGTAGTATTGAAAAGTGATTCTACTTACACCTTTTAAGGAGATTGTGTTGGACTCAAATATAGGTAACTACCATATTCAGAAGTCCTATTCCGACTCGGCGAGGGACTATTGGGAGATGAGAATGGCTATAAATACAAGGCTTAACTACAATTAACAGGTAATACCTACTTTTGAGCACTAAACACTTAGCCTCCATTGTTAAACCTTGTGAACGACATGTACTTATTCTCACACCGGAGCTATCCCCCAGCGGCACAATCCGTCAAGCTTCTGTGAGATATGTTATTGTACATGTTTCAGCGCGTGGATTCTGTGATTAGACGCGCAGACAAAACTTGGCGTTAACATTGGCGCTAGAAGGGGGGGGGGGGGTTTTGAGCTTTTTTTGTAATCACTACCAACTTTTTCGACAGCAGGATATGGCGAGTAAGGAGAATAATGCCTCTGTCCAAGAAAAGGGAAAGACCCAGCAATCGCACCAGACCACCCAGGTGAGGGGGTCGGGGAAGGATTAGTTAGGATCCAAAATTCTGGAGGCTCAAGAGGTACCAGCCCACTCCAGCCGACGTAAGCTCTTCAATGACAGCCAACACACACCCACTCCTACGAGTCAGGCCGATGAAAATCATTCACGGGCCCTCGTACGGCGAGAAAGAGAAGAAGGGATCCAGGACCAGAGGGGGTTCATCCTGAAAAAGAAGATGCAACAGAACAACGACGCCATACTGGCCCTACGCCTCCAACAGGAAGAGCTCGGACAGCAGATGGAAAAAATGAATGGAGAACAAGAAGCACCCTCAAAAAGGCGTAGGAATCGGAGCCGATCCTGGTCACCTCGACGGGGAGAGGCTGGAAGAGAAAAGAGTAGAAAAAGAAAAAGAAGTCGTTTGGCTAAGCACAGATCTGAGCATCCGGGCAGATCGGGACAGACCCCGATCGCCCACTCGAATGGAAGAATCCGACCCCATCACTCGAAGGGTGGCAGAACTAAAAAAATTGCTGGTGGCGAAGAACTCGATGGGAACATCTTCGAACTGCCTAAGATCAACCTTTTCACCCGAAATCAATCAGGTGATAGCCGATCTGAAAAAGAAGATGCCCCCAATGGAGACATATGACGGGCTAGGAGATCCTTATGACCATTCGGATGGGTATGACCGTCTGATATATTATTATGGACATTTGGACGTAGCCAAATGCCACAACGCTGAAAAAGAGTGCCCAAAAATGGATGGGAACCTTTGCAACCGGAAAGATCAGTTCATGGAATGATCTTAGAGAAAAATTCCACACTCGATTCAGGAGAAACAGAAGACAGGGCAAAATAACAACTTCCCTCATGCAGGTCAGACAGAAGTCAGACGAAACTTTAGGTCAGTATGTAAAATGATTTTGGGAGGTTGTGGGGTCGGTAGAAAAATTAAACTCCCCACAAGCTTTTGGATTCTTCACAACAGGTCTGGACATTGGGAGGTCGAAGAAGCTGGTGAAAGATTTGGTGATCAATCCTCCGGCAGATCTTGTGACGCCCCCAAAATTAGGTATACATCACCCATCTTGGGTCACCAGATACATGGTACATAATTCAAACACAACTTACTAATACAACTGTCGTGTACAATACGACAAAATATAAACTCTGAGTTTGAAAATAAATATTATCTACTAGAGATTATACAAAATCAAAAGGAGTCCTCATTACAATTATTATCACACTATTTCACAGAATAGTGAGGAATACTAATGCTATCCTCTGGACCATCACTCCGTTCCCCAACTCGTCCCAGCTATATTCTCATTTCCTGAAGAGAATAGTGAAAGGAAGGGTGAGCTCAACTAACCCAGTAAGAAATATTATGACTAAGATAATATAGAATAAATTATCATTAGTCTCCAACAATGTTAAACTGATAAAATATAAAAGACATCAAGTTTAACTACAGCGGAACAAGCAATCCATTAAAAGAGTCAAGTAGAAAATAAAATCTACTATCTTTTATGATTTAAAAGGTTTTTCATCACTTTTATCATTGAGACTCAGCTTAATAAATATTCCAAATCATCGAATCACCCCTACACTACAGCCAAAGATATTATTTAGTATCACGACCAAAATTATCCATGCACTACGGGCCAAGAATATTTGTGTATTCATTAATGGTCATGATCATGCCAACAACTGTCCATCAATGCACTACGGGCCAATGAGAACTTTTACCATATCATTTGTAACATTACGGTCATGATTACACTGAATAATCCCTGGTCATAAACATACCAAGTCCATCTATGCACTACAGGCCACAGATGACTTTCAACAAAATATAAACATGAGGATGATGACAATGATATAAGAATTCAATAAAACAAGTTCAAGAATTATTTTATCCAGGAATTATTAACGTCCAAATTGTCAACATGATACTGTTTTGTAGAGTAAAATTCAAGAATGATCAGAAGAATATTTTCATGAAAAGATACTGGATAAAGCGCAAAAATCAAGGATATTATACTAATTTCATGGAGTATAGAAATCGAAACTTTAACCAACTAAGTATAATAAAGAATGGAATAACAAAAGAAATCAAAATGCATGCGGTACTTCGCATAGACAGGTTATTCCAACAGAATAATAATAACGGAACCAGGTCAGGCAAAATTTGCACCGACAGGATGTTCCAACATAATAATAAAGATGGAACCATGTCCGGTGTAAAACACAGAGACAGGATGTTCCAACAGAATAATAATAAGACGGAACCAGGTCCTGTGTAAAACACACAGACAGGATGTTCCAATGGAATAATAATAAAGACAGAACCAGGTCTGGCGTAAAACGCACAAACAGAATATTCCAACAGAATAATAATAAAGATGGAACCAAGTCCGACATAAAACGCACAAACAGGATATTCCAACAGAATAATAAATAAGAAATCAGGTCCGGCGTAAAACGCACAGACAGGATATTCCAACAGAATAATAAAGACGGAATAATAGAACAATGTCACCAAGTATAGGGTAAACCGCGTATACAGGTTATTCCAACAGAATAATAAGCAATGGAATAACAACAGTTCCCTTCATGAATAAGAAAGAATAACACCCCTTATGAATACAACAAATAATATTCCCTACCTTAAGAAGAAGAGTACTGAATATATAAGTAGTGAAGTAGTAGAATAATTTCTTCTTTCTCTCTATAGTTTATCTCTCTAGAGTTTCAGTGAATTCGTAAGAAAATAATGAATGAATGAGCTTCTATTTATAGAAAAATGGAATGGATAGTAACTAACTCATGAACGGTCAAGATTGATTTACTTTAATCTGACGGTCCATATTTAAAGCAAAATAAAATAAAATATATTCTTTTTATAATCTAATAAAACGAATAACTTTATAAAAGATTTTACTATGCAAACACTACGCAGGCACTATACAAACACTATGCATAATAAAATATAATATATTCTAATTATTGTCTAATAAAACAGATAGCTTTATAAAAGTATTCTGTTTTATATAAAAAGATTTTACTATGCAAAACACTATACAGACACTATGCAACACTATGCATATAGAATATAATATATTCTATTTATAGAATAACTTTATAAGAGTATTCTGTTATATATAAAAAAGATTTTCTGTATTATTACATTAATAATACCAACAAAATTGAGTGACTTATCACTTAAGCATCAATAATTAATACCGTATGCTACTATGCAACCACGCGTATTATTGTACTTTTAACACCGGGTGTTTCAACTTTTAACGGTAAAACTTCCATCGTTATTATCATAAAGTATTTTTGTCGTTTTCTCAATCCGACAATAATTCCGTTGTGGGGTCCACCAATGATTGTACCGTTGTACTAATATTCCCTGTTAAAACGAATATTTATAAATATTACCCACAACTATTATATCAATTTCACTCCATAATATTCAAAAATAATATTTATAGAAAATTCATCTTAATTCAAAAAAATTGAGGTTTTACAATCTCCCTTTCTTATGAAATTTCACCCTCGAAAGTAGGGTACGTACCTGGTATGTCGAAGACGTAAGGATACCTTGATTTCATTTCAGATTCTAACTTCCAAGTCATTTCCTCAACATCATGGTTTATCCACAAAACTTTGACTTGAGGTATAAACTTGGTGCGTAGAATATGTTCCTTCTTATCCAAGATTTGAACAACTTCCCTCATGCAGGTCAGACAGAAGACGGGGCACAATAACAACTTCCCTCATGCAGGTCAGACAGAAGTCAGACGAAACTTTAGGTCAGTATGTAAAACAATTTCGGGAGGTTGTGGGGTCGGTAGCAAAATTAAACTCCCCACAAGCTTTGGGATTCTTCACAACAAGTCTGGACATCGGGAGGTCGAAGAAGCTGGTGAAAGATTTGGTTATCAATCCTCCGGCAGATCTTGTGACGCCCCCAAAATTAGGTATACATCACCCATCTTGGGTCGCCAGATAAATGGTACATAATTCAAATACAACTTACTAATACAACGGTCGTGTACAATACGACAAAACATAAACTGTGAGTTTGAATACAAATATTATCTACTAGAGATTATACAAACTCAAAAGGAGTCCTCATAACAAATATTATCAAACTATTTCACAGAATTGTGAGGACTATTAATACTATCCTCTGGACCATCACTCCGTTCCCCGACTCGTCCCAACTATATTCTCATTTCCTGAAGAGAACAGTGAAAGGAAGGGTGAGCTCAACTAGCCCAGTAAGAAATATTATGACTAAGATAATGCAGAATAATTTATCATTAGTCTCCAACAATGTTAAACTGATAATATATAAAAGACATCAAGTTTAACTACAGCGGAACAAGCAATTCATTAAAAGAGTCAAGTAGAAAATAAAATCTACTTTCTTTTATGATTTAAATGGTTTTTCATCACTTTTATCGCTGAGACTCGGCTTAATAAATATTCCACATCATCGAATCACCCCTGCACTACGGCCAAGGATATTCTTTAGTATCACAACCACAATTATCCATGCACTACGGGCCAAGAATATTTTTGTATTCATTAATGGTCATGATCATGCCAACAACTATCCATCAATGCACTACGGGCCAATGAGAACTTTTACCATATCATTTGTAACATTACAGTCAAGATTACACCGAATAATCCCTGGTTATAATCATACCAAGTCCATCTATGCACTACAGGCCACATATGACTTTCAACAAAATATAAACATGAGGATGATGACAATGATATAAGAATTCAATAAAACAAGTTTAAGAATTATTTTATCCAGGAATTATTAACGTCCAAATTGTCAACATGATACTGTTTTGTAGAGTAAAATTCAAGAACGATCAGAAGAATATTTCAATGAAAATATACTGGATGAAGCGCAAATATCAAGGATATTATACTAATTTCATGGAGTATAGAAGTCGAAACTTTAACCAACTGAGTATAATAAAGAATGGAATAACAAAAAAAATCACTATGCATGCGGTACTTTGCATAGACAGGTTATTCCAACAGAATAAAAATAACGGAACCAGGTCAGGCAAAATTTGCACCGACAGGATGTTCCAACAGAATAATAAAGACGGAACCAGGTCCAGTGTAAAACACACAGACAGGATGTTCCAACAGAATAATAATAAGACGGAACCAGGTCCGGTGTAAAACACACAGACAGGATGTTCCAACGGAATAATAATAAAGACGGAACCAGGTCCGGCGTAAAACGCACAGAAAGGATATTCCAACAGAATAATAATAAAGACGGAACCAGGTCCGGCGTAAAACACACAGACAGGATATTCCAACAGAATAATAAAGACGGAATCAGGTCCGGCGTAAAACGCACAGACAGGATATTCCAACAGAATAGTAAAGATGGAATAATAGAAGAATGTTACCAAGTATAGGGTAAACCACGTATACAGGTTATTCCAACAGAATAATAAGCAATAGAATAACAACAGTTCCCTTCATGAATAAGAAAGAATAACACCCATTACGAATACAACAAATAATATTCCCTATCTTGAGAAGAAGAGTACTGGATATATAAGTAGTGAAGTAGTAGAATACTTTCTTATTTCTCTCTGTAATTTATCTCTCTAGAGTTTCAGTGAATTCGTAAGAAAATAATTAATGAATGAGCTTCTATTTTTAGAAAAATGAAATGCATAGTAACTAACTCATGAACGGTCGAGATTGATTTAATTTAATATGATGTTCCATATTTAAAGCAAAATAAAATATAATATATTCTTTTTATAATCTAATAAAACGAATAACTTTATAAAAACTTTTACTATGCAAATACTATGCAGGCACTATACAAATACTATGCATAATAAAATATAATATATTCTAATTATTGTCTAATAAAACAAATAGCTTTATAAAAGTTTTATATTTTATATAAAAAGATTTTACTATATAAAACACTATGCAGACACTATACAACACTATGCATAATAGAATATAATATATTATATTTATAGAATAACTTTATAAAAGTATTATGTTTTATATAAAAAGATTTTCTGTATTATTACATTAATAATACCAACAAAACTGAGTGACTTATCACTTAAGCATCAATAATTAATACCATGTGCTACTATGCAACCACGCGTATTACTGTACTTTTAACACCGAGTGTTTCAACAGTTAACGGTAAAACTTCCGCCATTATTTTTATAAAGTATTTTTGTCGTTTTCTCAATCTGAAAATAATTCCATTATGGGGTCCACCAATGATTGTGTCGTTGTACTAATATTCTTTGTTAAAACGAATATTCCCCGACCAATAGAATATTATATAACAACTTGCGTACTTTGCAAAATTTATAAATATTACCCACAACTATTATATCAATTTCACTCCATAATATTCAAAAATAATATTTATAGAAAATTCATCTTTATTAAAAAAATTGGAGTTTTACAAGATCTGACCGAAGCCTTCCACCGGGCCGAAGGGTTTATTGCGATATAAGAAGCCTTGGGTAATTTCAAACCACACTCCCAGTCCTACGAAAAGTCTAAGGATCGGGACAAACAGAGTTATCAGCGTTTGGACAACAACCAGTGGAGGTCGGATAATCCAAACAAGAAGACTTACAATGGAGGGGGATCAGGAAGCAGTAGACCTCCACTACCTAATCAAAGTGTTGGCAAAGTCTACACCCCCCTCACCACGAATTGGACGAAGATCTTGGAAGATATGATGAACAAACCCTTTTACGAACCATGCTCGAGACGAACCAAGCCCGAAATGAGGGGTCGAGACAAATATTGTGATTATCACCAGAGCACCAGGCACACAACAGAAGCATGCATCCACCTGATGGACATTATAGAGAAGAATGTTCAAAATGGACAGTTAGTGAAATATGTAGTCGGTCGGGGTAACGCAACGGTGCCTAGAGAGGAAAACAGAGATCAATATTAGGACATCCAGTCTCCACAGAACCCCCCCAGCCCGAGGCGTGATTGATGTTATCTCAGGAGGTTCTGTCGGGCAGATAACGCAAAGGAAGAGAAGTGGGCATCTCGAGGCAGTGTTATCGGTTACGGGGCAAACTACTAGAAAGTATCGGGCATATACGGGGACGTCTATCTCCTTTTCGGACTAGGATTACCCCACAGACCTCATCGAACAGCACGACGGGGCTTTAGTGATAACTGCACAGGTCGGGACCGTGGACATGAAGCGGATGATGATAGACAATGGATCCTAGGTCGATATCCTGTACACACGCCTACCAGAGGATGGATCTGCAAGGGAAGAAGATAGATTTGGGAGGCGAAGGACCCTTGTACAGTTTCAGTGGAGATCCTGTGTATGTGTCAGGCATTATCGAACTACGTGTTAAGTTCGGCACAGTACCCACTCAGGTTGAGATAATGGTCAGATTTTTCGTAGTCCAGGTGGACTCGACCTACAATGCAATCCTTAGAAGACCGACCTTAGCAGCCTTGTAAGCAGTAACTTCTATACCCCACTTTAAAATCAAGTTTCCAATATCGAACGGGATCGGAGAGGTAAAAGGAGATTTAGATATTGCCCGAAGGTGTTACCGGAACAGTTTGATTTCCTCAGGGGTTGGGGTCAGTAAACAAAAACAGATAATGGCCATCAAAATAGAGCCATTCACTGAAAGTAGTACATAACCGCTTGCTCTGCCCGCCGAGGAAACCGAGGATGTAGAACTGGTGCCAGGAAATAAAGAAAAAATGATCAAGATTGGGTCAGGGTTAGCGGAACCATTTCGGATAGGACTGATAGATCTGCTCTGAGTCTAAGCCGATATATTTACGTGGGAGCCAAGTGATATGCTAGGAGTAAGTGAATCGGTGGCCCTACACAGATTACATATGGACCCGAACAGAAAGTCATTCATACAGAAACGAAGGGTTTTCACCCCAGAGAGACAGAAAATAATCGATGAGGAAATTTCAAAACTCCTGGAGGCCGAATTCATCTTCTAAATCGATTACCCAGAATGGTTGGCCAACATAGTCTTCGTTCAGAAGCAGAACGGGAAGTGGAGGCTATGCATAGACTACACGAATCTGAACAGAGCGTGTCTGAAAGACTTCTACCCATTGCCCAACATATATCAGTTGATAGACGCCACTTCGGGATACGGTATGCTGAGCTTCATGGACGCATTCTTAGGATACCATCAGATTTCAATGAGTAAGGAAGACATCCCGAAGACCAGTTTCATCATGCATCGGGCAATATATGCGTATCGGAAGATGACCTTCGGGCTACTGAATGCAGGGGCGACCTTTCAGAGAATGATGAATCTCACGTTCACGGAACAACTATGGAGAGGTATGGAGGTCTACGTAGATGACATGATCGTCAAAAGCATGTTAGTCCGTGACCATCTCGTGAATCTAGAGAACTGCTTCGAGAGAGTCAGAAGGTGCAAGCTGAGGTTGAACCCAACCAAATGCACATTTGGATTGGGATCGGGAAAATTCATAGGGTATTTGGTCCGCAAAAGAGGAATCGAAGCTAATTCAGGGAAGATTCAGGCGGTCCTAGACATGAAATCTTTGAAGTCCTACAAGGATGTTCAGAGATTGACTGGACGGATCGCGGTCCTCCGAAGGTTTGTCTCCAAATCTGTGACACCCCCATATCTCGGTACTTCATTACCTCAAGATTTGGTGTTCACGTAATCAAAACATTCATTTATAACTACCCAATCATAAATAAAATTGAATAATAAACCTGCCCATACAGGAATTACATAAAATAAAATCTCCTAGGTTATCTAACCTTTACAAACAATCATTCATGTGGAAAATTTAAATAAACTTCATTACATTCTTTAAACCAAAGTCTGATAATAAAAATATCAAAACTATTACAAGTCTTCAGTACTTGCTCATCTTTCCCATTCCTTTATTGGTGCTAGGTACGTCACCCTTTCCATCTTTAGCTGTATGGATTTTATAGGCAAGAGTGAGCAAACAAGGCTCACTTGAAATAACAATGAATAACTTTTACATTCTCTGCCCATTCACGGGCTCAATAGAACTGAACAATAGGTTCTATTAACATCTTAAACATTCTTTGCCCATTCAGGGGCTCAGTAGAACTAAATAATAAGTCCTATTAACATCTTAACATTCACTGAGGGTCTAATGACCACGAACCTTTGTGACGCCCCCAAAATAGGTCCATTCCATCCAACCCATTTTGAGTCGCCAAATACATGGTACAGAAACAACCACAACTTTTACAACCCATAAACTGTGAGTTTGAATACAAACATTGTCATCTAGACAATATACATACCCAACTATGTCCTCAATACATTTATTGATATATTATTTTACAAAAATGGTGAGGACTACTAAACAACTCTCTCAAGGACCATCAATTCATACCCCGACTCGTACTCGCTATATTCTCGTCTCCTGAGAAGAAAAATGGAACAAAAAGGAAAAGGGTGAGCTCAACTAGCTCAGTAAAGAATATTATGACCAAGATAATATACAACAAATTATCGTTAGTCTTCAACAGAGAAAAATCTGATAGAATACAATAGACAACAAGTTTTAAATCAATATTCGCAGCGGAAAATATTAATTCATAGAAGAGTTACGTAGAGGCTGAAATCTACTAATGTCTATGAATTTAACAGTCCATCAACAGTATTTTTATCCCTGTAACATCAATCAATGCACATCTTGAATCATATATTCATCCTTGCACTACAGGCCAAGGATATTCATCTGTTGGTCATGTTCATCTAAACACCTGTTCATCTTTGCACTACGGGCCAAAGATATTCATCAGAAATCATTCATCTTTGCACTACAGGCCAAAGATATTCAATAATAAAATCCTTTAAGACTGAAGATGATAAAAATATTTTTAAAGAAACGAATCCAGTGAAACAAAATGACAAGGATTAAGGATTAAGGATTCGTACTTTGTTTTATCCATGTCCAAAAATACCTCAAAAATAATCATAGTGGTGTAAAATTCAAGAATGATCAAAACATGGATACAATCAAAGCTAGTATCCACAATAGATATTTTGGACGAAAAGAGAAAAAAATAATTTTTTCGTGAATAGTGCCGTATTCGTGAATAGTGCCGTATACGTGAATAGTACCGTATACGTGAATAGTAACTCCGGCACAAAAGTTCCAAATTTGATAAAAACGTTCACCAATATTTCGGCATAATGATATTGAAGAAAATAATATCATTTTAGAAAAAAAATAACATCCCTTACCTCAAAATAGTCGTACTTCTGACATAATTTCGGTATAGTGCTGACAGAAACTCGCACCGTATAGCAACACTCAAAGTATACTCACAAGAATACGCTCGATAATATAGAGAGAGAAAGAGAGAAAACTTTGTTTCTGGTGTGATTTTCAATTCTAACTTAGCCCTCTATTTATAGAAAAATGTTAGAACGCCAAAGGAGACTAAATTAATATAATATTAATATTTACAAAACATTCAAGCCAACCACCAATGAATCTGATTTTAGCCATCAAACACATGTTAAAGATGCCCACCAACCTTTGAAAAACGTTTTTGTAATAAAAAAATAATTAAACTTTCAAAAATCAATTATTTCGGAACCCCGAAACTTTAATAATTCACAATAAATAGCTCCTTTGTCAGAAAATTCGAATCTCGCGACTTTCCATGGGAAATTCCATTCTCTACAACTTTGCAGAAAAAAAATTTTCCAAATAGAAATTGACCGAAATCCACAAACGGGTGATTTTACAGTCTATACTCAATTTTCGGTCAAAAATTATGTCTACCGACACACAAAACATGTGTTAAACATTTAATGCCACAAAAATACTCTACCTCCTCATATATTCATATATCCCACATTCATTGTAAAAATATCATCGTTAATATATTATTAAAACAATATATTTAAATAAATTATTTTATCAGAAAAAGATAAAATATTAATTTTCAACAATTGTCACATTAAAAATTTTCTCCATCTATATCCACATAAAATAAATATTTTCTTTATCATAATAATCAATAATTAATTATTAAAAATAATATTACAGAATCACAGTACTGACAACCAGGCCGTTCCCAGGATAGAGGGGGCTTTCCAATAAGGATTTCTCCTTACTGGCGCGCAATTAGATGACCAAACCTCTCCTTGACAGAACTTTCTAGACATTGCCAATAATGTTATCTGATAATATTATTCAAATAATATGAATTATTGATCTGATAATGGAAAATACTGTGCAATGACAATTATTGAAACAATAATAATATAAATATCAACACAGCAATTATTGAATCAATAAAGTAAAAAACAGTAACTCCTGTAGAAATTATTGAGTAGTGCCTTCTTACGTAAGGATCAATAATTCAAAATACTGTGCAATACCGTGTGCTACTGTGCAACAACGCGTATTACTGTATTTTAACCACCGGGTATTCCAACAGTGTAAACGGTAACAACTACGCCGTTATTTTTAAACAACTTATATTTGTCGTTTTCTTCCTCCAATCGCTTTCCGTTATGGGGCCCACACATGGCTGCGCCGTCGTACGAATATTCCCCGACAGTACGAATATTCCACGACCAAACGAATATTCCCCGACAACAATGAATATTTTATAACCACTTGCTTATTTTGAAATATTTGCATATTTTACCCATAACTATCCTCATTAATCAAATCAACCCTTACTATTCAAAATAATAATTAAAGGAAATTAAATTTCATTTATTAATTATTTGGGGTCTTACAACCTTGTCCACAGTTATAAGTAATCTTTCAACTTAAACTTTTACAGTCATACGACCATAATGACTTTAAGGTACTTAGGGGGATCAACCCTTCGTACATATATTGTATACAAACATTTCAGCACAAAGTACAAAACTAAGCGTAACCCCTATAAATAGGGTTGTTCATCTCACTATTTTGAGTACAAGTCCGCCCCAAAGATAGTTTGGTTTGGATACAATTCAAGGTAATTTGGAATTCAACGGACATCAACTAAGGATTAGTTGAATGAAAGATAATAACACTATGTTATTGAATAATCATAACTGAATAAATATTTCGTTCTAAGTTCATGCTTTAGGGATAATCTAATAGCATAACTATTGAATAACACATCATACCTTGCTTTGAATAACATTAAGCTAAGGTTACAGCTTAGAATTTAATATCAAGCATGCACAACAAATAATAACTTGAACGATAAACTAAAGGTACTTGCATGCTAATATAACAAGTTTAGAGTTAAGAAAACTTGCATAATCATAATAACTATCTCAACGAAAGTGTGGAGATGGAAAACTTGTATCATCATGAATAACTGGATACAATGAAGTTGCTTAATGGAAATACTTTACTCAATAAAGTATAGCATATGAAATTTGCATAACGAAGCTTTAGAATTAGAAAACTTGCTTAAACACAACAAACTAACTCAAAGAGAGTATGGAGTTAGAGAACTTGCTTAATGTAAAAAGATAGGTTTAGAAACTTGCACAATTATAAAAGTAGAGTTAGAGAACTTGCCTCGTGCGTAGGTTAAACAATTACTATTCATGTTCACCCCAAGTCCTACACATATCATATGTATTTATAATACACATTAGTTACACTAACATTACCTTTATGAGTTACTTTATTACTCTTAGTATAGCTACTAACTAAGTTTAAGTTTAAACAACATCACATCTTTTCATTAACATTACTTTTTAGCTTTATTATAACTACTTAAGTGATCATGTCATTGCACCATATGCACATTAACAACTTGATACAACATCCTATTACATGTTCAACATGCTATCATTAAGTTATACTAATACCCAAAGGGTTGCACTTGCATTCGTGCATCCCGAATTAAAATCCTTAAAGATTTCCATTTTGACTACTGTTACAGACCTCAAATTAAAATCCTTAAAGCATAAAAGTTGTAGGTACATTCGTCCTTGTTCCAGATCATCTTAAATAAACACAATCAAAGTTTGTATGAGGAAGTTATGGCTGTTTTACTACAGGAGGTCAATATTGTCCGTCCCAGACCACTTTTCCAGCGTTGGGGCGCGAGACAGTGGCGCCGAGCCGCGAATTATAGCATTGGGGTGCGAATTCCAGCGTTGGGGTGCAAACTTCTGGCCTATTTTTGGCGTCGGGGCTCGAAATTTGGCGCTGGGGCGCGAAATTTGGCGCTGGAGCGTCAATTTTGACGCTGGGGCGTCGAACTCACAGAACCAAAATGAAGAACAGAGCCAAAGCTACTGTCTTAAATTTGTAACAACAATTCATCCCAAACAACATATATAACTAATATAAACTACACATAATTGCTAACAATTATCCATATACCAATTTCCAACAATTGAACAACAAATTTAAAAGACTTAAATCACTAAAATAATATTTGGATAAAACTCAAAACTCCATTGTTGATATCTAAAGTACAGTGAACAAATTTTCACTGTTATCAACAAAATTTGATTCCTTTGAAATACAAGTATACCAACATATAACAAATTAACATGTATAGTTCAATTCCTTAGTTAGCATACATAACTTTTGATATTTCTACAAAACATATATTCGTATATATATACTTCACTGAATAAATAAATTTCTTCCTTTAGCCTATAATTAGCATACAGTCATATATATATATATATATATATATATATACACACACACACACAGATACACATGCTAGTGATAACAATTGTAACTGTACACGTACATGCTTCTCTAACCAATTATACAAACATAGCTTTATAGAGAGTTTTGTAAAAATCTTATACACCGTAAAGTTGAAGAATACAGAGACATTAGGCATCATGAAACCACAAATATATATATATATATATATATATATATATATATATATATATATATATATATATATATATATATATATATATATATATATATGTACATACATTAAGGTTAGAGAAACCCACCTTTTTGCTTGCTTACGAATCTTTGTTAACGGACTTACTTTGAAAATCACGTTCTCTCTCAAACTCTGAACTTCTATCTTTTTCTCAAAACTCTCTCTAGCCCTTCTTTCTTTTCTCAGTAATAATTTAGACTACTAACCACGTAACTCAACCGATATCCAATACGGGTAACATAAAACGAACATGGCCATAATAAGCATAATCAATAATAACATCAGTTATAAAAATATATAACGTACCATTTATAAATATATATACATATATATACATATATATATATATATATATATATAGTATTTAGTTTATTTTATAAACAATTTAAATTTCAAAAATCCAAAAGCCATATGGCTTTGTTTGGCAAATCCCTTTAAAATAAAATAGTTTATATCCTTAAACTTTGTTTGGGTAAAACTAAATTAAAATTACTTTAATTTATTTTAATAACTCTTTATAACATAGTTATTTGTCACTCTTTATGAAATAACAATTTATTAAATAAATTACTTAATCACATAACTCAATCCACATAACACATTAACTATTTAGCAAATAAATAATTAACTAAATTAACTAAATCAATTTAAACAATTACTTATTCAATAATAAACACATCCAATAAATATTTATATAAATCAATAAATATTTAAAAATTAAATTTAAAAAATCTGGAATGTTACAAAATCAGCAGAGAGACGCCTACCATTTTTTGACACCTTAAAAGGGCCCAAGAATGAGAAAAGCTTCCAATGGAATTCGGAGTGCGAAGACGCATTCCAAGGGATCAAACACTATTTATCCTCAGCTCCACTGCTGATAAAATCGATCCCTTCGAAACCTTTGTACCTGTATCTGGCAGGGGGAACATTGGTTCGGGACAAAGGGGGAAAACAGTTCCCAGTATACTACGTCAGCCATGTACTTCAAGATGCAAAAATTTGATATCCAAACCTAGAAAAATTCACCTATGCTCTTATAATTGCAAGCAGGAAACTTCGGCATTATTTCCAGGGTCGGGTGGTGGTGGTATACACGGATCAGCCGTTGAAGAAAATCCTACACCGACCAGAGGTTTCAGGAAGACTGGCAGCATGGGCAATGGAATTAACATAGTTTGCATTATAGTATCTACCCCTGATAGCAATTAAAGGGCAGACACTGGCCGACTTCTTTGTGGAATGTTCGTTCTCAAAATCGGATGTGGGGTCGGTGACCGAAACATAACACGTGAGGACTTCATGGACACTATATGTTGATGGCTCATCAACCTCGGACGTAAGTGGTGCCGAGGTCATACTAACGAGTCCCGAAGGGTTTAAAGTCCAACAAGTAATTCGGTTCCATTTCAAAGCAACCAACAATGAAGAAGAGTACGAGGCCATTCTAGCCCGGCTGAAGTTGGCCCGAAGCCTAGAAGTATAAAATCTAGTCATCTATAGTGATTCACAATTGGTCATCAAACAGATATCACGGGAGTACGAGGCCCAAACAAGAATGATGAGGTATTTAGTCGAAGCGAAGATTAAATTGGCATACTTTAGTTCAGTCAGTTGTCAGGGAGTGGATCGAACCGACAACACAGTGGCAGATGCCTTGGCTCGACTGGCAATGACAGAAGCAAACTCCTTCAGTGGATCGGTATATCTGGAAGTATTGGAGCAGCTAAGTGCTCCGAAAGAGGAGGTACTATGTATTGATCGGCTGGACTGTTGGCTTACGCCATACATCTTCTACCTGGACAACGGGGTGTTACCTTCAGATCGCATTCTAGCAACGAAAATCAAGCACCGAAGTTCAAACTTTGTACTTATTGATGGAGATCTGTATCAAAGGGCTTTCAGTTCTCCACTACTCAAGTGCTTAACACCGTCAGAAGCAAACTATACACTTCGGGAGGTACACGAAGGGATTTGTGGAGATCACATGGAGGCCAAATCACTGGCACATAAGATTTTGAGGCAAAGGTATTACTGGTCGTGTAGCAACCCCGAATCCGGACCCCGAATCGCCTCGGACTCGGTACGCTATTTCTATTACTATCTGCGGAAGATATAAACATAAATTGTTTATACATTACATTACACACTATTCCCCAAGGTCGAGTAACCTTAACTTAATACACATTTCTTAAAATATCTATTACACAACAATATTTATTACAATACGCTATTACAACTAGCTGCACTTTATAACCCAAGCTGAACTTGGCTTTAATCGTTTCCTGTATCCGAACGCAATCGATTTATCTGCAATATTTTATCATGATATAGCAAGGGTGAGCATGAATGTTGCCCAACAAGTTTATATATAATAACATAACAATATATCATGATTGAAGAGTATGAATAATTGGTTGGCTATAATTCAACAATATGATTGTGAACTAGCAGGAACAAAATTTTGACTGAACAAGTATTTTACATGAACAAACATTTCTGAACCAACTGGTAATGAAGGCGATCAACCTTTCATACCTGACTTATACAGTCAAGGTACCTCGTTTGACGCTTTATAACTTGGTGATCGGGCAACCTTTATGCGATCTATCAATTACAGGTTGTAGATAACAGGTAGTAATACAACTATAAAGCAAAATAACACAAAAACATCAAAGCATGAACAAGGTATGGCCGGTCAAACTAGGACACGGACCACTGTTCTAATTTTCTGGGTTCGTGGTTTTTAGGCAGATCGGTCAACGACGTTTGACCGTGTATATCTTGCAATCTATAATAGATATAGATCTGATTCTTTTTGAAACTTAAAGATCACATATCAGGCTACATGTTACAAGTTTTAAACATCAAAATGACACAACACACACGGATCTATCGGATTTGACATTTGACTGAAAAAAACGAAAATTTCCCATTTCCAGATTTTGAAAAACTTTCAATTCGTGCACTTTGATGTTATGGGTCATAGATTTGACAACCCAGAACATCAATTGACACCATATAACACAACTTTGATCAATCAATTGCAACTTTTAACAACCAATTGAAGGATTTCTAAAAATTAGGAATTTATACCTTTTAAGCTTTTAATTCTCATTTCTGCCTTTTGATTCTGTTATGATCAACGTGGGGCTGGATCTTTGAACTGATTTGGCTATATATTTCGTGGGTTTGGTGAGAGAGAGAGTTTGATGAGAGCAAAAATTAATTTTGGCTAAGTTTTTGGTACATTTTCTCTTTATATAATTGGCTTGATTTATTGTATGATCTGAGATAGCTGGCTAGTTAGACTGATTGCTGGAGCTTTTTGTCAAATGCTAGGGTTTAGGGTTGGTGAGCAACTCACCATAGGGAAAAACTTGCAAGAAACATACAATAATGCACTTAAGGGCATTTTTGCCATTTCCATTTTTTTCTAGATTTTCCAAATGATAAAACCCTTAAGGTTTAGGGTTTGAGCATAATTAGATTTAGGGTTTGGACAAATTTAGGGTTTAGATTTTAATCCCCAAATTTTTAGCAACTTGAATTTCCAAAAATTTTCTAAATAAAATTTTAAAATAGAAAACTTTGATTTTCTAAAATATAATTAGGGCTTCCTAATTATTTTGTAATTTCCTAATCACATAACAATCTTGTTAATTAGGAATTAATTTATCCTAATTAAAATCACTAATTTAGCACTTAGGGTCAATTTTGTACATTAGGTTTAAAAACCACATTTTAGGGTTTTAATTAGAACATTTCAATTTTAGAAATTAAATTTTCCAATTAGATTAGGGTTTATAATATCTCAACAATTAAGATTTGTATTTCCTAATTAACATTGCTAATTTTAGTAATTAAATTCATCACTGTACAATTAGGGTTCAAAATGGTCATTAGGATTTTCAACCCACAAATTAGGGTTTACTAATTATTTAAACTTTACCCTAATTAGACTTATAATCACTTGAGCATTATAATTCTCCGTTATATTCCCAGATTAGGGTTTCATTTTATCAAAATCTGAAATTAGGGTTTTCAGACCTGGTATTAGGGTTTTCCAAATAATCAATTAGAATTTCAGATAATTCATTAGGGTTTTCCCTAATTAATTGAAATTATTGACGTTTAACCTTGTACATATCATTACATTCCCAATCTAGGGTTTTCATTATCCGAATTAGGGTTTTGGACTCCCAGAACTGAAACTAGGGTTTCAAATTGGAAATTAGGGTTTTGAAATCAATTTGTCAAGATTAACCCTAATTATTCTTATGAATATTTACATTTATGCCATTATGTTCCCGTTTTAGGGTTTCATGCATCGATTTAGGGTTTTGGATTCCCGGAACTGACATTAGGGTTTCCATAACCATTTTCTAGGATTTATTCCTAAAAACTAGGATTTTCTAACCGAACATTGTCGTTCTTAATATATTCTTAGGGTTTGTTACAGATATAATTTATCTGATCAACCTATGACCCTTAACCACATTTTGAACACATCATTAACCATAAACACAGAAAATAATCACATAAATCCTGAATCCTAAATAATTCACCTATATCCATCACCGAACTTTGAAATCCTCAAAATTCAATCCCAATAACATTAAACGCATACACTTATTTTCTGTCTAGGTCTAATATTTGACCTTAAATCAATCATTTAAGATTTTAATAAATTGCCCAAAATCTCGGGTTGTCACATTCACCACTCCTTATAAGAATTTCGTCCCCGAAATTCACCTTACACCTTACACCGTGCACCTTACACCATTCACACATATACCATTCACACACATTAATACATGTTACCCAATACACCTTTCACCAGAGTAAAAGTTTTGAAATTGTACTGAGGAGTCATTTAGACTATTTATCTGTCATTTTCGCATAGGTTTTACGGAAATTCATCCGCAAACCGTCATTACTTACGGACACAAAGGGTGATCAGCCCGATATGCCCTGTACTGATCAGGTACTGTTGGTCGGAACAATTTGTTCCTCTTTTCCGCCTTGGGCGCATAAACTTTTACCTAAGTCTTATTGGATTCCGCACCAAAACAATTTGGTTCGGGAAATTCTTTCAATAAACACTTGGAGTTTTTATAACTTTAGTCTTGCTGAATCAAATAGCATAGACTCATATCAATAATTCAATTCAATCGAATTATTTAAGTGTAGCCAAGCCCCGTTGGCAAATTAAAATTTTTGAAAACATTTTCGAGAATGACGTCCTTATGCCGTACTGTATTAACAGTCCGTTTGAGGATGCCGTCATTGTATGACTTTGTCAAAACACATCATACAATAGTGGAACAGCGACTTCAGGTCAAGTTCACACTAAGTATTCCTGTATTTACAACTCCATCACATTTTTATCATCTCGACACCAGGTTACATGGTACATGAGTGATAATTGAAAACAATTTTTGATATTTCAAATCATTTGCGTCTAGCCGAAATAAGTAGCATAGACTGTACTTTAAACCGTTTCAAAAATGATTACGAGTCTACATTTTTTTTAAAAGGCACATAGTGCGTATTTAGCTTGATGTCAAAAATTTCGAAATTTAGCATAGCTGGGAGTTTAGAGAAAACCTAAGTCTCCACTAATGATCATTTGCTTAATAATCTATCTGTTCCTATAATCCTTAACACTCCATTCACACCAACTATACCCAAATCATAAAACCACACTTATGATTTCATAACTTGGCCACAATTATATGAGTTTACAAACTTACCCTAACCTTTTAGCGACCGTTCGCTGAGGGGCTCATAAACATTTCATATAACTATGCGTCAAGAATGTCACATAAGTATGAGTTCTAAGAACTCGTACTTAATCCTATATTCTCTACCTATGACCTATTTATCTATATATAATAACTAGCGTGACACAACATTTCAACTATTACCAATGTCACCAACTAAGTAGTACAATTCCCCTCCCATACAAGGAATCATACAACTCAGTTGCTGCCACGAGTCCTCATTGAAATCCCCACATAAACTTAACCCCCTTTTTCAATACGAATTCAATTCGTATTCATAATCCATAACTCATTTATGAGTTTTCATTTTCATAGTACCATTTTATAGTACAACTTTCACACAGCATCTTGCTGTAAACTTTTCAATCATAAGATTGATTCATTTCCCATATCATAACCTTTATCAGATCACGGGGTGATCTTATCGTATATATTACGATTCAATTCCATTCACTATGATCGTTTTGTTTTACGATCTCCTATCCTTGCACTTCTGTTCACCACTACAGTTCACCACTATAAACAGAGTTAGGGAACTCTGTAGCTTAACAACTTACTGAGATTCATCTTTAAATCTTACCGACCAACTAACTCTGTGTGAGTTAGTCTTACCCTAATCACTGCGGTTATTGGTCTCAGGTATTCCTACCTAAGCTTCATAACCAACAGCTCTGATACCAACTGTATCAACCCCGAATCTAGGCCCCGAATCGCCTCGGACTCGGTACGCTATTTCTATTACTATTTGCGGAAGATATAAACATAAATTGTTTATACATTACATTACACACTATTCCCCAAGGTCGAGTAACCTTAACTTAATACACATTTCTTAAAATATCTATTACACAACAATATTTATTACAATACGCTATTATAACTAGCTGCACTTTATAACTCAAGCTGAACTTGGCTTTAATCGTTTCCTGTATCCGAACGCAATCGATTTATCTGCAATATTTTATCATGATATAGCAAGGGTGAGCATGAAAGTTGCCCAACAAGTTTATATACAATAACATAACAATATATCATGATTGAAGAGTATGAATAATTGGTTGGCTATAATTCAACAATATGATTGTGAACTAGCAGGAACAAAATTTTGACTGAACAATTATTTTACATGAACAAACATTTCTGAACCAACTGGTAATGAAGGTGATCAGCCTTTCATACCTGACTTATACATGCAAGATGTACATAGTACAATTTTCATAGCAATCAGCAATGATTAATCATAAGCTGGAATAAACTACTCTTATTAGAGTTAAGTATGAGAAAAATTGCCTGAACCGTTGATTACCGCACGCAATTAATAACACTTACCCGAAGACCTAATATTAGTAATATAGATCTCCAATAATTAGAATAATATCATCACAGTATAATACTGTTATAATTATATCCACAAAATAACCTAAACACATTACCACATAAACCTATCAGTCTATACAGCACATAAGACTAGGTATCAAGTCAAACTATTGCAGTCTGAGTTGAAACCGACACAATTCTATCATCCCGACGGTCTAATCGAACGAATATCGAGTTTAAGTTCAATTAAACTCTGACTAAACACTTAACCATACCACATATAATTTTCTTATCAGATAAAACATTTTTTCCTAGGCTCGTAAAAATTTTCAGATAATTATTACCATCAATCAATATTTTTCATTCCTTAACACCGTATTTAAATAAATTAAATACCACAAAATTCCTTAATCATTAATATTCATTTAATATAAAATATTAATGAAAATCATAACATAATATTATAATATAATTATAATATATCAAAGTATTTTTAATACCTTAAAATCATAATTATATGATTTTTAAACCATTAAATCTATTATCCGATAATTAATATTAATATTAAAATATTAATATTTTCATGCCAAAATATCAAAAGTTACATTTTATAACTTAAAATATTTTTATAACACTTAAATCATTTTTATATGATTTATAAAGCATTAATTCCATTTCTCCTTAATTTATTTAATATATTTATTAAATAAATAATTATCATTAATATTGATTAATTAATGAATTTCCTCACAAAATATCAAAAGTCATCAAAAATATCAAATCTGAAATTAGGGTTTTCAGATCTGGTATTAGGGTTTTCCAAATAATCAATTAGAATTTCAGATAATTCATTAGGGTTTTCCCTAATTAATTGAAATTATTGACGTTTAACCTTGTACATATCATTACATTCCCAATCTAGGGTTTTCATTATCCGAATTAGGGTTTCGAACTCCCAGAACTGAAACTAGGGTTTTAAATTGGAAATTAGGGTTTTGAAATCAATTTGTCAAGATTAACCCTAATTATTCTTATGAATATTTACATTTATGCCATTACGTTCCCATTTTAGGGTTTCATGCATCGATTTAGGGTTTTGGATTCCCGGAACTGACATTAGGGTTTCCAGAACCATTTTCTAGGATTTCTTGCTAAACGCTAGGATTTTCTAACCGAACATTGTCGTTCTTAATATATTCTTAGGGTTTGTTACAGATATAATTAATCTGATCAACCCATGACCCTTAACCACATTTTGAACACATCATTAACCATAAACACAGAACATAATCACATAAATCCTGAATCCTGAATAATTCACCTATATCCTTCACCGAACTTTGAAATCCTTAAAATTCAATCCCAATAACATTAAACGCATACACTTATTTTCTGTCTAGGTCTAATATTTGACCTTAAATCAATCATTTAAGATTTTAATAAATTGCCCAAAATCTCGGGTTGTCACATTCACCCCTCCTTATAAGAATTTCGTCCCCGAAATTCACCTTACACCTTACACCGTGCACCTTACACCATTCACAATATACCATTCACACACATTATTACATGTTACCCAATACACCTCTCACCAGAGTAAAAGTTTTGAAATTGTACTGAGGAGTCATTTAGACTATTTGTCTGTCATTTTCGCATAGGTTTTACGGAAATTCATCCGCAAACCGTCATTACTTACGGACACAAAGGGTGATCAGCCCGATATGCCCTGTACTGATCAG
Organism: Panax japonicus; assembly: GCA_020205505.1. Lineage (NCBI taxonomy): Eukaryota > Viridiplantae > Streptophyta > Magnoliopsida > Apiales > Araliaceae > Panax > Panax japonicus. Next base: position 72,258,922 of record CM035091.1, read on the forward strand.
GTACTGTTGGTCGGAATAATTTGTTCCTCTTTTCCGCCTTGGGCGCATAAACTTTTACCTAAGTCTTATTAGATTCCGCACCAAAATAATTTGGTTCGGGAAATTCTTTCAATAAACACTTGGAGTTTTTATAACTTTAGTCTTGCTGAATCAAATAGCATAGACTCATATCAATAATTCAATTCAATCGAATTATTTAGGTGTAGCCAAACCCCGTTGGCAAATTAAAATTTTTGAAAACATTTTCGAGAATGACGTTATGATGCCGTACTGTATTAACAGTCCGTTTGAGGATGCCGTCATTGTATGACTTTGTCATAACACATCATACAATAGTGGAACAGCGACTTCAGGTCAAGTTCACACTAAGTATTCCTGTATTTACAACTCCATCACATTTTTATCATCTCGGCACCGGGTTACATGGTACATGAGTGATAATTGAAAACAATTTTTGATATTTCAAATCATTTGCGTCTAGCCGAAATAAGTAGCATAGACTGTACTTTAAACCGTTTCAAAAATGATTACGAGTCTACATTTTTTTTTAAAAGGTACATAGTGCGTATTTAGCTTGATGTCAAAAATTTCGAAATTTAGCATAGCTGGGAGTTTAGAGAAAACCTAAGTCTCCACTAATGATCATTTGCTTAATAATCTATCTGTTCCTATAATCCTTAACACTCCATTCACACCAACTATACCCAAATCATAAAACCACACTTATGATTTCATAACTTGGCCACAATTATATGAGTTTACAAACTTACCCTGACCTTTTAGCGACCGTTCGCTGAGGGGCTCATAAACATTTCATATAACTATGCGTCAAGAATGTCACATAAGTATGAGTTCTAAGAACTCGTACTTAATCCTATATTCTCTACCTATGACCTATTTATCTATATATAATAACTAGTGTGACACAACATTTCAACTATTACCAATGTCACCAACTAACTAGTACAATTCCCCTCCCATACAAGGAATCATACAACTCAGTTGCTGCCACGAGTCCTCATTGAAATCTCCACCTAAACTTTACCCCCTTTTTCAATATGAATTCAATTCGTATTCATAATCCATAACTCATTTATGAGTTTTTATTTTCATAGTACCATTTTATAGTACAACTTTCACACAGCATCTTGCTGTAAACTTTTCAATCATATGATTGATTCATTTCCCATATCATAACCTTTATCAGATCACGGGGTGATCTTATCGTATATATTACGATTCAATTCCATTCACTATGATCGTTTTGTTTTACGATCTCCTATCCTTGCACTTCTGTTCACCACTACTGTTCACCACTATAACCAGAGTTAGGGAACTCTGTAGCTTAACAACTTACTGAGATTCATCTTTAAATCTTACCGACCAACTAACTCTATGTGAGTTAGTCTTACCCTAATCACTGCGGTTATTGGTCTCAGGTATTCCTACCTAAGCTTCATAACCAACAGCTCTGATACCAACTGTATCAACCCCGAATCCGGGCCCCGAATCGCCTCGGACTCGGTACGCTATTTCTATTACTATTTGCGGAAGATATAAACATAAATTGTTTATACATTACATTACACACTATTCCCCAAGGTCGAGTAACCTTAACTTAATACACATTTCTTAAAATATCTATTACACAACAATATTTATTACAATACGCTATTACAACTAGCTGCACTTTATAACCCAAGCTGAACTTGGCTTTAATCGTTTCCTGTATCCGAACGCAATCGCTTTATCTGCAATATTTTATCATGATATAGCAAGGGTGAGCATGAAAGTTGCCCAACAAATTTATATACAATAACATAACAATATATCATGATTGAAGAGTATGAATAATTGGTTGGCTATAATTCAACAATATGATTGTGAACTAGCAGGAACAAAATTTTGACTGAACAAGTATTTTACATGAACAAACATTTCTGAACCAACTGGTAATGAAGGTGATCAGCCTTTCATACCTGACTTATACATGCAAGATGTACAGAGTACAATTTTCATAGCAATCAGCAATGATTAACCATAAGCTGGAATAAACTACTCTTATTAGAGTTAAGTATGAGAAAACTTGTCTGAACCGTTGATTACCGCACGCAATTAATAACACTTTACCCGAAGACCTAATATTAGTAATATAGATCTCCAATAATTAGAATAATATCATCACAGTATAATACTGTTATAATTATATCCACAAAATAACCTAAACACATTACCACATAAACCTATCAGTCTATACATCACATAAGACTAGGTATCAAGTCAAACTATTGCAGTCTGAGTTGAAACCGACACAATTCTATCATCCCGACGGTCTAGTCGAACGAATATCGAGTTTAAGTTCAATTAAACTCTGACTAAACACTTAACCATACCACAGATAATTTTCTTATCAGACAAAACATTTTTTCCTAGGCTCGTAAAAATTTTCAGATAATTATTACCATCTATCAATATTTTTCATTCCTTAACACCGTATTTAAATAAATTAAATACCACAAAATTCCTTAATCATTAATATTCATTTAATATAAAATATTAATGAAAATCATAACATAATATTATAATATAATTATAATATATCAAAGTATTTTTAATACCTTAAAATCCTAATTATATGATTTTTAAACCATTAAATCTATTATCCGATAATTAATATTAATATTAAAATATTAATATTTTCATGCCAAAATATCAAAAGTTACATTTTATAACTTAAAATATTTTTATAACACTTAAATCATTTTTATATGATTTATAAAGCATTAATTCCATTTTTCCTTAATTTATTTAATATATTTATTAAATAAATAATTATCATTAATATTGATTAATTAATGAATTTCCTCACAAAATATCAAAAGTCATCAAAAATAACTTACAATATTTTCTTATTCCATAAAATAATTTTTCATGCTTTTTCATGAATTAAAACTATTTTTAAATAATTTATTTAATATAGTAATTAAATAAATAAATACCATTTATATTCCAAAAATATTAAATATTTTCAAAATATACTCAAAATAGTTAAAAACTATTTTTCAGACTTTAAAATAATTTTTCATAGTTTATTATGTATTTTTAATAATTAAAAACCATTTTTTTCTAATTTTAATTTAATTTTCCGGAAATAATAAATAAATCTGTCGCTAAAGGCCTATAGCGACGCTTTCTGTCGCTTCTAGGTGTTCTTGAGGCCTGCCCAGAATTTCCGGCCGTGAGCGAGGGACAAAGTTTGACCGGTTTTATTTCATTGTTCCTTACGTTTCTGGGTTGGTTAAAACTTTGATGTTGTAGTACTCGTGTAGTACTACAACTACAAACTCAATTTCATGGCCAAATAACAACAGAACAGCAAGATCTAAGCTTCCAAAGTACCTGCCAGACGTATTTTTCATTTTCTGGGTTACCCAGAAAATGAAGAACAGTCAAGGTACCTCCTTTGACGCTTTATAACTTGGTGATCGTGCAACCTTTATGCGATCTATCAATTACAGGTTGTAGATAACAGGTAGTACTACAACTATAAAGCAAAATAACACAAAAACATCAAAGCATGAACAAGGTATGGCCGGTCAAACTAGGACACGGACCACTGTTCTAATTTTTTGGGTTCGTGGTTTTTAGGCAGATCGGTCAACGACGTTTGACCGTGTATATCTTGCAATCTATAATAGATATAGATCTGATTCTTTTTGAAACTTAAAGATCACATATCAGGCTACATGTTACAAGTTTTAAACATCAAAATGACACAACACACACGGATCTATCGGATCTGACATTTGACTGAAAAAAACGAAAATTTCCCATTTCCAGATTTTGAAAAACTTTCAATTCGTGCACTTTGATGTTATGGGTCATGGATTTGACAACCCAGAACATCAATTGACACCATATAACACAACTTTGATCAATCAATTGCAACTTTTAACAACCAATTGAAGGATTTCTAAAAATTAGGAATTTATACCTTTTAAGCTTTTAATTCTCATTTCTGCCTTTTGATTCTGTTATGATCAACGTGGGGCTGGATCTTTGAACTGATTTGGCTATATATTTCGTGGGTTTGGTGAAAGAGAGAGTTTGATGAGAGCAAAAATTAATTTTGGCTAAGTTTTTGGTACATTTTCTCTCTCTAACTCTTTATATAATTGGCTTGATTCATTTTATAATCTGAGATAGCTGACTAGTTAGACTGATTGTTGGAGCTTTTTGTCAAATGCTAGGGTTTAGGGTTGGTGAGCAACTCACCATAGGGCAAAACTTGCAAGAAACATACAATAATGCACTTAAGGGCATTTTTGCCATTTCCATTTTTTTCTAGATTTTCCAAATGATAAAACCCTTAAGGTTTAGGGTTTGAGCATACTTAGATTTAGGGTTTGGACAAATTTAGGGTTTAGGTTTTAATCCCCAAATTTTTAGCAACTTGAATTTCCAAAAAATTTCTAATTAAAATTTTAAAATAGAAAACTTTGATTTTCTAAAATATAATTAGGGCTTCCTAATTATTTTGTAATTTCCTAATCACATAACAATCTTGTTAATTAGGACTTAATTTATCCTAATTAAAATCACTAATTTAGCACTTAGGGTCAATTTTGTACATTAGGTTTAAAAACAACATTTTAGGGTTTTAATTAGAACATTTCAATTTTAGAAATTAAATTTTCCAATTAGATTAGGGTTTCTAATATCTCAACAATTAGGATTTGTATTTCCTAATTAACATTGCTAATTTTAGCAATTAAATTCATCACTGTACAATTAGGGTTCAAAATGGTCATTAGGATTTTCAACCCACAAATTAGGGTTTACTAATTAATTAAACTTTACCCTAATTAGACTTATAATCACTTGAGCATTATAATTCTCCGTTATATTCCCAGATTAGGGTTTCATTTTATCAAAATCTGAAATTAGGGTTTTCAGATCTGGTATTAGGGTTTTCCAAATAATCAATTAGAATTTCAGATAATTCATTAGGGTTTTCCCTAATTAATTGAAATTATTGACGTTTAACCTTTTACATATCATTACATTCCCAATCTAGGGTTTTTATTATCCGAATTAGGGTTTCGGACTCCCAGAACTGAAACTAGGGTTTCAAATTGGAAATTAGGGTTTTGAAATCAATTTGTCAAGATTAACCCTAATTATTCTTATGAATATTTACATTTATGACATTACGTTCCCGTTTTAGGGTTTCATGCATCGATTTAGGGTATTGGATTCCCGGAACTGACATTAGGGTTTCCAGAACCATTTTCTAGGATTTCTTGCTAAACGCTAGCATTTTCTAACCGAACATTGTCGTTCTTAATATATTCTTAGGGTTTGTTACAGATATAATTTATCTGATCAACCATGACCCTTAACCACATTTTGAACACATCATTAACCATAAACACAGAACATAATCACATAAATCCTGAATCCTGAATAATTCACCTATATCCTTCACCGAACTTTGAAATCCTCAAAATTCAATCCCAATAACATTAAACGCATACACTTATTTTCTGTCTAGGTCTAATATTTGACCTTAAATCAATCATTTAAGATTTTAATAAATTGTCCAAAATCTCGGGTTGTCACAGGCCGACTATCTGCACATAGGCCAAGGAATTCATCAGAAGGTGTCCCAAATGTCAGCTGAATAGTAATATCCCACATCAACCTCCCGAAGAGATTTACTTAGTCTTATCCCTGATTCCCTTTGCTGTATGGGGAATCGACATCCTAGGGCCTCTATCGAAGGCCAAGGGGCAAGTCAGCTTTGTAATCGTGGCTATTGACTATATGACGAAATAGGTCGAAGCCAAACCACTACAGAAGATCACCGAACCAGAATGCTTGAAATTTTTAAAGGAGGGAGTCGTTTACCGTTTCGGCATTCCGAGGGCATGGTCTCTGATAATGGTAGACAGTTTATGGGATTAAAATTCAAAAGTTTTCTGAAAGAGTTAGGAATTCAACACCGTAAGACTTCAGTTGCTCACCCTCAATCGAACGACCAAGTAGAAGTGACCAACCGAACCCTACTCAACGGAATAAAAAGAAGGTTGGATGAGTTAAAGGGTCGGTGGCCCGAAGAACTACTCAGGGTTTTGTGGGCATACTGGACAACTCCGAGGACAACAATTGGAGACTCTCCATTCTGACTGGCATACGAAACTGATGCACTCATACCAGTCGAGATCGGATCCCCCACTCTTTGAGTCAGTCAGTACATGTAACTATACAATGATGAAGGCCTGAAAACAAATTTGGATCTGCTGGATGAAGCTCGGGACTCTGCTATGTTGAGGTTGGCTATTTATTAACAGAGAACAGCCTGACACTACAACTAGAAAGTGAAGCTGAGGAGATTTGAAGTAGGGGATTTGGTGCTTCGGGAGTCACAGGCATCAACACCCCAGAACACGGGCAAGCTAATGCCTAACTAGGAGGGGCCTTACGAAGTAGTGGAGTTGCCAAAGCCACAGACTTACCGGCTTCGAGCTATGGATGGATCTGAGGTAAAGAATACATGGCATACTGGAAGACTTAGAAAATATTACCAGTAAATGAATGTCTATTCTTTCCCTTACTTATGTAATCTATGCGATTTATCAATGAAATAAAAACCTCTCTTCGAGAAATACTTATGCTTCATTTAAATTCACGTTGCTTTACCAGTCAGACACGCTTCGGACGTAAACTGATCAGACACTCCGGAAGGACCTAACTGATCAGCAAAGGTCATAAGCATAACTGATTGACAAAGTTATGCATCCGATCAGATAAGCTTCGAACATAAACTGATCAAACAGTCCACAAGGGCCTAACTGATCAGTACAAGTCACAAGTATAACTAATCGATGAACTTACAAAACCGATCAGATAAGCTTCGAGCGTAAAGTGATCAGACAGTCCGAAAGGACCTAACTGAGTAGTAAACATCAAAAGTATAACTGATTGATAAAGTTATAAATCCGATCATGTAAGATTTGGTATAAATTGACCAGACGGTCATAAATGGCCTAATTGTTCGATAAAAGTCACAAGCAAAACTAATTGAAATAACAACTGATAAAACTTATACTATTTTATTCATATCAAATTTATTTTACAATTCCCGATCAGACAGGCTTCTAATACATATATCTTTAGCCTAACGGATCGAGCGAATTACAAAACTACGAAAGGAAAATTTACAAGTATGGAAATCCTACACTAAGGCGAACCATCACCAGCTTCAGCCTCTAATTCCTCATCGAAAGAGTCAAGGATCGAGGCATTGAACCCAGCATCGACCAGCTTCGTCTGAGCCTTCTCTCGATAAGCTTCAACCCCCTCAGCAAATTGGGCCATAATCTTATCGGTCAAGGCAGGCGACTCTTCGTATTCCTTGATGGTTGTCTGTTTGATGACGGCTTGTTACAATATCAAGTTATTGTTTGCCTTGATCAATGTCCTCAGTTGGTCGTGAATTTTATTGAATTTGTCCTCGATGGTGTGAAGATTCCCCACCAAGACCTTGTTCTCCTCGGCCAGAAGCTCCTTGTCCTGCACAAGCTTCTTGGCATGACCGTTGAGACCAACGAACTCTTGTTGAAGGAGAGAATGTTGTTCTTCGAGTTCGACAATCCGACGATCAGCCTTGGTCACCTTGTTTTGGGTATCGGTGTGTAGGTCCCTCTCCCTCTTCAGCTCTGAATCTCGACCTCACAACTCGGCTTCAAGGAGAAACACATTATGCTTCAGTTGCATCTCTTTTTTAGTAGATCGGGCAAGAAAAGGGATAGCCCGTGCAAGGATGGCATTAGCCTACAAAACAAAGTACGACACATCAGTCATGCAAAATATAACCTAGCGATAAAAGAAAAATCTTAAAAGCTGATCGGGAATACCTGAGTCTAAGCTCAGATATAAGATACCAAATACTCCTCGGAAGAGTAGTTCTTGAACCGTTTGTCATCACCCGAGAGCTTGAAGTGCTCGAATAGATTGAAGGGGAATATGTCCGAAGGACTCTTCGACCAGCAAGTAGTCGGCGACCCTTGGGACGAACTGGCTTTGGAATTAGGGGTTGACTCATGGATCAGGCCAACAACCGCATCAACCGTACCAGGACCTTCGATCATACGAGGCTTCTTAAGTGGTGGTTTTAAAGATCGATCCTCTGTATCCTCCGAATCCTCGACCACCGTCACTATTGTAGGGGGTGGTAGGGTCGGTTTCGACTGGGCTGAAGAAATGGCCTTGGAGGGGGCTCGAGCAGAAGATTTCTTTGATTTTTTCAACAGGCCATCTTGTCAGCCCCCTTTCATTTTCAACACATTTTTTATGGAAGGTTCAAGCTTAGAAGGGGGAAGAATAGGACCTATTGAAGAACCGATAGACAGTTCGGTAAGAGGAATAGCCTCATCTTCAGGAGAATCATCAGCAGCGGGTGGATGAATGGGTTCGGAAACGACCGACAGAGGGGTTAAGGCCACATCAGCCTCATCAGGCTTGAAGATAGTCACTACAACAGAAGATTCAGAGGTTAATAAAAAGTCAGTAGAAGGTCGGGAGGATAAGAAAAAGAGTTCAGGATTGTTACTTATAACCATGTTCATGGAGCCAGGATTCGTTGGACACAATCCCTAGACCCCAGCTGGTCTTCCTCAAAATAGAGTAAAACTTCTTGAAGGCGTCAGCTCTCTCTTTCGGGAATTTGGTAACTTTCATAATAGAATCTTTGGGGCCGGCCCAGTTCTACAGAAGTTTAAGGTTGGTTCCCTTAATGAAGGTATCTCAGCCAGGTATTCCTTCGATCGACCAACAGAGAAAAGGACAAAGAAAATGCCAGCCTCTTGGCATAGGGCGATGAAACTGACGAGTTGGATATAGGAGTTCGGCGCTAGCTGTGCGAACCCGATCCCAACAAAACACAGAAAAGAAAAAATAAACTAATGAAGGGGGAACCGAACCCCATACCTCAAGGTGTAAAGATGAACGACCATCCAGTCACCATCGGGGCGCCAGTACATCCTCCCGGTCGGCTCCGGAACCCGCAGCTTGTATTCTTTGGGAATATTAAACACGACTCGGATGTCAGATAGTTGAGATGAAGTGATGGATGATTTAGTATTGAGGATGACATAGTCAGTTTTAGATGAGTAAAGGCGTTGGATCTTGTGTTCGGCATTCTCAGAAGAAAGATCGGTGGGGGCTGCTGCTGGTAACTCGACTGGGACCAAGTCGCCGGAAGTGAGGGTAGCGGTGTCGGTCAAGGTGACGGTTATAGGAGGTGGATCACTGGAATCTGCCATTGGACTAATACGATGAACAAATAATATGAAGTGTGAGGGTTTTTAAACGAAGAAAAACGGTAAAAATCAAAGCAATCTGGTGAAGTATAGCTCTCGCCAGAAATCTCTTTGCCGGAAAGGTTGAAAAGAGATTTGAAATGGTTAAAGGCTCGAAAAAGTGACAGTAATGGATGGATAGAGACTTATATAGCATGTCTGACACGAGTTTCAAGGGCGGCTATTTATGGCCAGTGGGGTCCAGCCCTAGAGAAATGTGTATCAGCTCGTTACTCGAGGAGAAATCGCTTGGGTTCCCGAGACAACTCATCATTACTGGGCGTGACTATTCAAATTCGTATTCTTTCAAGTCTTATGTCATAAATATCTTATAATAAGAGACTGGGGGCAATGTTTGGGAGTGTTTTACTGACCATCATTTTGGCTGTAGGCCTGGGCTGGAACTGATGAAGTTGGGCTGATATGGCAGAAGGCGTATAGGGGGTCAAGGACGTTTGGGTTCGGATACCCGAGCCCAATAAACCGGAATTCGATTGTTATCAAGGAGGTCAGGGTCAGGCCTTCGTGTCCTTTGGGCCGAGGCCCAGACCGGTGTTTATAATGCTTAATGGGTTGGGCCTATGCAGTTGGGCAGCCCAGGAGTAGAAGTTGGGAGTGATAAAGGGTTTACGTGGTAAATGGTTCTAACCATAATCATATCTTAATAAGGCAACTCCAAAGGTAGTATTGGAAAGGGATTCTACTTACACCTTTTAAGGAGATTGTGTTGGACCCAAATATAGGTAACAACCATATTTAGGAATCTTATTCCGACTCGTCGAGGGACTCTTGGGAGATGAGAATGGATATAAATACAAGGCTTAACTATAATTAACAGGTAATACCTACTTTTGAGCACTAAACACTTAGCCTCTATTGTTAAACCTTGTGAACGGTCTGTACTTATTCTCACACCGGAGCTATCCCCCGGCGGCATAAGCCGTCAAGCTTCTGTGTGATCTGTTATTGTGCAGGTTTCAGCGCGTGGATTCTGTGGTTGGACGCACAGACGAAACTTGGTGTTAACAATATTGAATAATTGGATTCGTGGATAGAATATGAATATCTTTATGTTGCATGCAACTTTGTTTAGAGTTATGCTTAATGAGTTTATTCTTAATTAATTTTTATAGGAATTTAGTGAATTAATTAAGATAAATATTTTTATATACTTCCATGGATTAGGATATTATAATTATTTATGAGTTCTCAGTTGACGCATCTACGTTATTAATTAATTTGAAGGATATATAGTGATGGGATTTGAGTGAATCATTGAAGAAAATTATAATATTAGTTTCTTTTGATTTTTTGATAATTTACGTTAATTAGTTATTTACTTTTTATTAATCAGTTTATGATCTCAAGTGCAGTCTAAATAAAATTTAATTGATTAAGAACTAGTAATTGAAATATTAGATTATTAATATTTCTCTTAAGAACGTATGATACTCTTTTTACTATTATATTGCATAGTTGATCACATATACTTATGTGTATTTCCTAGTAATAAATTAGACATACACTAACACACTCTTTTATGTCTCTTGTACTTATCTTTTTCATTAAAGATAACAATAAACATAAATGAAACCATCTGTATTGAAAATTCTACTTATTAAATTTATATTTTTCATGAGTTCGGGTGTATACATAAATTTATTCTTAGATTGTCATCTCTACTTCACATGTAATACAATAGTAATTTATACTTCTTTCATTTCATAAAATATGTCTTAAATACATTTTTCAAATAATTTAAGGAAAAAAAGAGAGAGAAGAGAATAAACATTAGTTCTCATACTATTGAAATGGACCCTACATAAGTGTTCTAAAAGAACTCTCCTATCACTAAAAACTAGATACAAACCTATATACAAACCCGCGCGTTGCGGCATGATTATTCAATTTTTTAGTAATAAATGTGTACGTATAATTAATAAATTAAAATATAATAAGAAAATGGTAAATTATTGTGCGCTAATCAAATTTTACACAGAAAAACAAATAAATATACATTGTAGGGGGTAGTGTTGAGATAAAGTAGTGATTTTATTAAATAATAATTAAATTACAAATGATAATATCAAAATAGTTGATATTATCAAAACAGTTTAGATTTATAGTGATTTAGATGATTAAAAATCTAAAAAATTAAGAGAATGACATTATGCTATTAATTGTTTAGATTTGTAGTGATTTAGAAGATTATAAATCCAAAAAATTAAATAATAGTATAAAGTAGTGATTTTATTAAATAATAATTAAATTACAAAGGATAATATCAAAACATATATTATATCAAATCATACCATTTGTTAATGATTTAGTTTGAATTAAGCTTTGTTGCAAGGAGCATTAATTAGGCAGTTTTGTTAAGGGTCTTAAGCAGCATTAATTTGGCAGGACATGTGTTGAATTTTGAGGATGACATATGTCAAGCTATTGTGTCATGTGTTTCTTTTTAGTATAATTAATTTGTAGTGATTTAGGAGATTATAAATCTAAAAAATTAAGAGAATGACATTATGCTATTAATTATTTAGATTTGTAGTGATTTAGTAGATTATAAGTCCAAAAAAAATTAATTAATAGCATAAAGTAGTGATTTTATTTAATAATAATTAAATTACAAATGATAATATCAAAACAGATATTATGAAGTCAAACCATTTGTTAACGATTTAGTTTGAATTAAGGTTTTTTGCAAGGAGCATTAATTAGGCACACTATTTCAAAAGGAGTCCTCATTACAATTATTATCACACTATTTCATAGAATAGTGAGGACTACTAATGCACCATCTAGGACCATCACTCTGTTCCCCGATAAGTCCCAATTACGTTCTCATTTTCTGAAGAGAACAATGAAAGAAAAAGGGTGAACTCTACTAGCCCAGTAAGAAATATTATGACTAAGATAATGCAGAATAATTTATCGTTAGCCTTCAACAGTGTTAAACTTATAAAATATAATAACTATCAAGTTTAACTGCAGCGGAACAAGCAATCCATTAGAAGAGTCAAGTAGGGAATAAAATTGCCTATCTTCTAAGATTTAAAAGGTTTTTCATCACTTTTATCGCTGGGACTCAGCTTAATAAATAATCCACATCATCGAATCAACCATGCACCACGGCCAAGGATATTCTTTAGTATCACGACCACGAATTATCCATACATTACGGCTTAAGATAATCATGTTTTCATCAACGGTCCTGATCATACCATAAAATAATTCATCTTTGCACTACGGCTAAAGAGAATCTATAGCCATAATCATACCAAAAACTGTCCATCAATGCACTACGGGCCAATGAGGAGTTTTTCCACATCATTTGTAACATTACGGTTATGATTATACCGAATAATTCCTGGTCATAATCATACCAAGTCCATCTATGCACTACAGGCCACAGATGACTTTCAACATAATATAAACATGAGGATGATGACAATGATATAAGAATTCAATAAATCAAATTTAAGAATTAATTTATCCAGGAACTAATAACGTCCATATTGTCAACATGATACTTCTTTGTAGAGTAAAATTCAAGAATGCTAAGAAGAATATTTCCTTGAAAAGATACTGGATGAAGCACAAATATCTAGGATATTCCACTAATTTCATGGAGTATAGAAGTCAAAGTTTTAACCAACTGAGTATAATAAAGAATGAAATAACAAAAGAAATCACCATGCATGCGATAGACCGCATAGGCAGGTTATTCCAACAGAATAATAAATAACGGAACCAGGTCCGGCGTAAAAAGCACAGACAGGATATTCCAATAGAATAATAAAGAATGGAACCAGGTCTGGCATAAAATGCACAGACAGGATATTCCAACAGAATAATAAAGAATAGAACCAGGTCCGGCGTAAACGCACAGACAGGATATTCCGACAGAATAATAAATAATGAAATAACAGAAGAATTTCACCAAGTATAGGGTAGACCGCCTATACAGGTTATTCCAACAGAATAATAAATAATGGAATAACAGAAGTTTTCTTCATGAATATAAAATAAATAATACCCCTTACGAGTACAATAAATAATTTCTCTTACCGTAAAAGAAATTGAATATAAGAGTAGGAAAGTAGCAAAATACTTTTCTATAGGTTCTCTTATAATTCTCTCTCTAGAGTTTCAGTGAATCCGTAAGAATAATAAAGGAATGAGCTTCTATTTATAGGAAAATGGAATGAATAATAAGTAATTCATGAACGGTCCAGATTGATTTACTTTTAAACAGACGGTCCATATTGATTTACTATAAATACTTAAAGCAACTGTCCATACTGATTTACTATTAAAACTTTAAACCAGCGATCCATATTGATTCACTATTATAACTTTCCACCAGCGGTCCATATTGATTCACTGTTATATCTTCAACCAACGGTCTGAAAAATTAGCACATCTCCTCATAGAATAATATTGTACCCAAATATGATTTGGACCGAAAAGAAATATATTTTATGGGTGATAGTACCCTATGAATAGTAACTCATGAATAGTAACTTGTGAATAGTAACTCGTGAATAGTAACTCATGAATAGTAACTCGTGAATAGTACTCCGACACGAAAAGGGTCCTGAATACCCGATTGAACAATACTGATTGACTTCTCACATAAGCATCAATAATCAATACCGTGTACTACTATGCAACCACGCGTACTACTGTACTTTTAACACCGGGTGTTTCAACAGTTAACGGTAAAACTTCCGCCGTTATTTTTATAAAATATTTTTGTCGTTTTCTCAATCCGACAATAATTTCGTTGTGGGGTCCACCAATGATTGTACTGTCGTACGAATATTCCTCGATAAAAATAATATTCCCCGACCAATCGAATATTTTCCGACCAATCGAATATTATATAACCACATGCTTACTTTACAAAATTTATAAATATTACCCACAACTATAACATTACATCAAATCATCACCATAATATTAAAACATTTATTTCGAGAAAATTAAATCTTTATTCATAAAATCTAGGGTCTCAAGTAATACCCAAAAATATATATATATATATTAAATATTAAAAAAATTCCATTATTTTAAAATATTCTTATTGGACTTTGTCTTTCATTTGGGTCAAACTAGTCATTTATTTTGGGCTGATAAGTTAATAAATGTTGAATAAATTAATTTAGTACAAATTGGGCCTTAAAACTAATCGAGATTAATTTATATTTGTGGGTAATATTAAAATCTTAAAAAAATAAATAAATAATAAAAATCTATTAATAAATAAACAAAACCTAATTGCTTCATCATATTTTATACCGACTGAAGGAAAAGAAAAAGGGAGCAAGCCACCGCTGCAGAGAGAAGAAAATGAGAGATTGAAATGTAAGTATTGATATATGTATATGGGTCTTTTACAATTTTAAGTGTAAGAAATTTGTGAATGAAAATTTTGATTTAATCTTGAAGCTTCGTAAAACGTGTATGCCTTGTTGATTGATTTGAAAAAAAAGAGGAATTGCCGAATATCTATCTATATAAGCTGTCAGAGTACCATGTTAAAATTAATAAAAACATTAGACTATATATATATATATATATATATATATATATATATATATATATATATATATATATATATATATATATTATGTACATACGGAACGTGCTGCTATGAAAAAAAATGGATTTCATTATCCTGATGGGAAAGTTGCTTTCAAGTAATAAGGATTATAAAAGAATTATGTTTATTTATGTCATGTTTGGTTGCCTTGATTTCATTATATATTATATATATTTATATATTACATTTTAATAGGTACTTAGCCTTGAAGCTTATAAATTAGAATTTGTAAATTAAATTGAAGTTATGTATATTAAATTGAATTAATTAATTTTGCCGACAAAGTTATAAAAGTTTTTAATAATAAATTTAATAGTATTATGTTATTAATGATGGGGTTGTGATAAAATCTTATTAAATTATTTTTATTGAACGGAGGGAATTTAAAGAGTTATTTTTGGAATATAAATTTTGGAGTATTAATAATTGATTAAAGGCATATTAAATATATTATGAATTATTTTGGAAAAATTAGTGTGGATTGTTTTTAATTTGAGGTGAATATATTTAGGTTGTGAATGACGTTTCGTATTTGATATCGTTGGCATTTGAGGGAGTCTAACGAGTGATATTTGGCTTCAGTGAATTATTTTGGTACTATATTAAGGTACAGATTTCGTACTCTTTCAGCGATACTTTTGTTAAATTTGATTTGTTCGTTTTGTTTCTCGTTTCAAATTCTGTTATTATTTCACATAATTGTTTCTTGTGAAATTCATATATTTGTTTCATTTTGGAGTTGACACATTGGACTCGTATTTGTACTCTTTGAATTAGGATATCATTTTCATATTTATTTTGGTAATTGTAGAGCGGTACATGTTTCTACCTTCCTTTTGAAACCTTGTGACTATAATTTGAGTTGGTTCAACATGTACATATAGAACCCTTTTTTTTGGTATTATGTCGCATGTGTTGTGATATGATATTTTTGTTAGAATATATCGTAAGGTATACATGAGCTATAACCACCAGTGGGGGTACCACAGGCATGTCGTCTTGGCATGAGAGGCATGACACTCTTTGTGGCAGTGTGATTAGTCCACGGCGTCTCCGTTTGGGCTCCGGAGGAAGTGGGCCATTTGGTGTTTTGTTGTGGGAGGCGTATGGGTTAACCCTAGTTTTTTGTTCTGTGGATTGGTGATGTTGTGTCAAACACACCTATCCGATTTTCATACATTTGGATTCGTGGTCCAATGTGTGATTTTCCTGTGTGGCATCATTTGACTTGCCTGTGTGGAATTATTTTGACTTGCCTGTGTGGCATCATTTGACTTGCCTGTGTGGCATTAGTTTGACTTGCTTGTGTGGCAAGATATATTCTTGAGCTCACTCGGTATGAAATAACCCCAGCCATTTGATTAAGACTATTATCTCATTGTATTGGTTTTGTTTGTTTCTATTCAGTTCAAGTCATTGAGTTAGTTACTTTAGTTCGTTACTTCTTTATTCTTTTATTGGTTTCGTTAATTATGTTGATTCAGATATATTCCATTCAGATCTTTGGATATTATATTTTCGTCTGTATTTGCACCTGAGGCTTTGTTCAGTTTGTCTCAGTTGTTTTCGTATATCAGTTGTATATCTTTTGTATATCTGTATCCGTACTGTGCAATTGGCTCATGCTGTGTTTTTTTCCCGGCAGGTTTGCAGGGGTGATTCAGGGCTAGGGTGATGAGAGAGTTGCCTTTAACCATCTAGGTTGTTTCGAATTTTAAGTTTTGATTATTGTGACTCTATTTGGAGAATTGTATTTAGTACTTTATTATTGGATCACCACTATTAATATTTTGAGGTTATTAGTGCTCTGTTTACTTATTTTGAGGTTTATTGTGCTTTGCACGTGGCCTCCCTTTCCTTTTCGGGAAGGGGGTGTTACATCTCACATTTTATATTTAATTGTGACATTATTTTGTGGAATGATTGAATTGTATGGTAACTATTTACTCAATGATTCTTTTATGATTAATATTGAAATCTATAATATCTGGAAAGTCATTGATTGCTAAGAAAACTTCTCCTTATTGTAGAATAAATGTTATTTATTGAAATAAATTAATATTTTAATTTATTTATTTAAATAAGATTAGAATTTTTCTAATTGATTTATTCACAACCGGTTTAATATAGAGTACCTAAATGGTCACACCATAAAAGGAAGATTATTTATTTAAGAAGTAAATAACATGATCGTAATAATAAGTTAAGTGTATTTAATTTAACCTATGGTGATAGAATAAATTAAATAACTTGATATTTATTATTTAATATTTTAGAAATAAGAAATATAAATTTATAAAAAGAGTCTTATTATTATTATTATTTAATTCCTAAAGTAGTTTGGGAATTAATTAACAAAAGGTACTCTCATATATTCCTAATAAGATTAGGAGGCTAATTAATTAAAAGAGTTTAATTAATTATTCCTAATAAGATTAGGAAGCCTAATTAATTAAAGGAGTTTAATTAACTAAAATAAAACTCTATTCCTAAATAGTTTAGGAGGGTTCCCTACATCTATATATAAGAGGAGTCTTATTATGGATTAAGGTTACAAACTTTATTCCATGAGTTGAGACAATGGCAGAACTAGGGGGCATCTGCCCCGGGTAGATCGGCGGTCCAGGCGGGGGTGGGGGTGGGGCCAAGGGCAGGGGGGCAGCCAGGCGCCGATGTGGATTTGAGGTCTTGTGTGGATTTATCAATCTCGAGCCTCAAGGTGATATTACTGACATATATGTTCATTGTGGTTGTTTACTTTTATGATGTGATGTCTTATTTCTAATTAAAAGTGGATCTCCTGGTCTTCTATTGACTTAGTTAAGTTTCCGAAAATTGGTGTAAAGGGATTAGCTAGCCTTACTACCCTACGAAGTCTACAAAGATTTCTTGGGAATTAGTACACAGAGTAATTGGAAATTTTACAGGTGGTAAAAGAATTAAACTGAAAATTATTATGTAATCGGGAATTTAATTGTTTAGGTTAATTGATTAAATTATGATGAAATGTTTGAATAATTGAATTGATGAATGCTGAAATTATTATGAAATATTTAAATTGATGAAATTATTGATTAGCAATTGATGTTTTTATTTATACTTGATTATGGATAAATACTTGATTGATGGTGAGGAAATTAAGAGTGACTCCCAATAGTGATCTTGACTCCTTTTTCTTTTCCGTGATTGATCTGTTTCTGCATTAAGACCAATGACCTTAACTCCGCTAATATACTTTCCATTTTTTTTAATTTAGTTCAAAATCAAACCCATGGACCTTCACTTCATTTCCTCGCCGCTGCAACCTACACATCTTTGCTCCGGACCTCCGGTAACCGCCCTCAAATTTTGACCCCCCTCAAATTTTGTTCTGGTTCCGCCACTGAGTTGAGAGAGTACACATTATTCTATAGAAATAAAATTATGGTTTTACCAAACACCTATATTCTTGAATACTTGTTCTTCCTTGGTAGATCACCTCTAGAGGCCAAACACTTGGGTGACTAACATTGATCAAAGGAAGGAATCAAACCCGGTGGATTCAAGTTGAATGTGAAAAGGAATTGGAGGTGAAGTTGTACCTGAGGAAACTAGTTTCTATAAGGGTATGAATCTGAGTTCCATCTCTTTTCATTTAATTAATAATTACGTATAAATAATGATCCGAGTATATGGTTTGTAAAATTTTTAAACTCTAAATTTTCACGCTTTCGCTCTATGTATGTAATTTGTTACATGTTCATGTATATTACAAACCTAACAATAATAATTAATAGATATATTCATGTCTTTCAGTTTATATAGATGAATTGTTATGAATGTTGTAGCACCATATCAAGAGTTGAAAGATAACCAAATTTGGGGGCGTCGCATTATTGATAGCTTGAACATATACATACACGTGAGAGTGAAGGAAACTATTCTCTCATTAAATAAATTTGCTCTTCACAATATATTTGTTGTGAGGGAATAAAGTTTTTCACTAATTTCAAATAGTTATTCTTAATATATTATTCATGAAGGAAACTAATCTTTCACTAAATAATAATATTCCATTACCAAATGTATTTTGCGAATATAAAGTTATTCATAATATATTCTTCACAAAAAATATTTAGTTACTACTTAGTAAATGATACTTTATTGCGATGAGGTCTTATGCGAGCAATCGTGTGAAGGAAATATTTATTCGTAATAAATCTATTGTAAGTGATATATTATGTCTTGTGAATGATTTGTCCTTCAATAGATACCCTTTTTGGTGTAGCATTAGTTTATTCTTTACTCTTATCTTTAATCTAGTACTTTTACGATGTTTTTTGGATTAATTACGATGGTTAATTTATTTATCGACATGAACTTATTCTTTTATAAGATTATAATGGAACTCAATGAGTAGCTTGAATTAAATCACTCTCTTCTGATACTGTTGATTATGGATGCTTTTTTTATCTTTTTTTATGCTTAATTTATAATTGTATGATCAACAATTATCTGATGAATATTAGATGAAATTGGAATATGGACTCTAGGATTAGACCTGAATATGATAACGTGTTTTTAATTATTCTTATGATATTGAATAATTGGATTCGTGTATAAAATATGAATATATCTTTATGTTGCATGCAACTTTGTTTAGAGTTGTGCTTAATGAGTTTATTCCTAATTAAGTTGTATAGGAATATAGTCAATTAATTAAGATAAATATTTTTATATACTTCCTTGGAATAGGATATTATAATTATTTATGAGTTCTCAGTTGACACATCTACCTTATTAATTAATTTGAAGGATAGTGATGAGATTTGAGTGAATCATTGAAAAAAATTATAATATTAGTTTCTTTTGATTTTGTGATAATTTACGTAAATTAGTTATTTACTTTCTATTAATCAGTTTATTAAGAATTAGTAATTGAATTATTAGATTATTAATATTTCTCGTAAGAACATAAACTTGTGTGTATTTGCTAGTAATAAATTAGACATACACTAACACACTCTTTTATGTTACATGTACTTATCTTTTTCATTAAAGATAACAATAAACATAAATGAAACCATCTGTATTAAAAATTCTACTTGTTAAATTTATATTTTTCATGAGTTCGGGTGTATACATAAATTTATTCTTAGATTGTCATCTCTACTTCACAGATAATACAATAGTAATTTATACTTCTTTCATTTCATAAAATATGTCTTAAATACATTTTTCAAATAATTTAAGGAAAAAAAGAGAGAGAAGAGAATAAACATTAGTTCTCATACTATTGAAATGGACCCTACATAAGTGTTCTAAAAGAACTCTCCTTTCACTAAAAATTAGATACAAACCCGCGTTGCGGCGATATTATTCAATTTTTTAATAATAAATGTGTACGTACAATTAATAAATAAAAATATAATATGAAAATGGTAAATTGTTGTGCGATGATCAAATTTTACATAGAAAAATAAGTGAATATAAATTGTAGGGGTAGTGTTGAGATAAAGTAGTGATTTTATTAAATAATAATTAAATTATAAATGATAATATCAAAATAGTTGATATTTTAAAAACAGTTTAGATTTGTAGTGATTTAGAGGATTATAAATCTAAAAAATTAAGAGAATGACATTATGCTATTAACTGTTTAGATTTGCAGTTATTTAGATATTATAAATCCAAAAAATTAAATAATAGCATAAAGTAGTGATTTTATTAAATAATAATTAAATTACAAAGGATAATATCAAAACATATATTATCAAATCAAACCATTTGTTAACGATTTAGTTTGAATTAAGCTTTGTTACAAGGAGCATTAATTATGCAGTTTTGTTAAGGGTCTTAAGCAACATTAATTAGACATGACATGTGTTGAATTTTGAGGATGATATATGTCAAACTATTGAGTCATGTACTGCGTTTTAGTAAAATTAATAGATATTATCAAAATAGTTTAGATTTGTAGTGATTTAGGAGATTATAAATCTAAAAAATTAAGAGAATAACATTATTCTATTAATTGTTTAGATTTGTAGTGATTTAGAAGATTATAAATCCAAAAAATTAATTAATAGCATAAAGTAATGATTTTATTAAATAATAATTAAATTATAAAGGATAATATCAAAACAGATATTATCAAGTCAAACCATTTGTTAACGATTTAGTTTGAATTAAGGTTTGTTGCAAGGAGCATTAATTAGGCAATTTTGTTAAGGGTCTTAAGCAGCATTAATTAGGCAGGACATGTGGTGAATTTTGAGGATGACATATGTCAAGCTATTGTGTCATGTGCTATATTTTAGTATAATTAATTTTTAGTGATTTACGAGATTATAAAGAGAATGACATTATGCTATTAATTGTTTAGATTTGAAGTGATTTAAAAGATTATAAATCCAAAAAATTAATTAATAGCATAAAGTAGTGATTTTATTAAATAATAATTAAATTACAAAGGATAATATCAAAACAGATATTATCAAGTCAAACCATTTGTTAACAATTTAGTTTGAATTAAGGTTTGTTGCAAGGAGCATTAATTAGGCAGTTTTGTTAAGGGTCTTAAGCAACATTAATTAGGTAGGACATGTGTTGAATTTTGAGGATTGTAGACCCTATTAATTAAGGACTCTCGCCTTTTCAAATTATAGTATTATTTTTAATTTTTTTAAAATTAATTTAAGATATTTTTAAATATAAATTTAACATTATTCATTTAAGTTTTTGAAATAATAAATCTTATAATTAGTAGTACTTTTAAGTAATTATATTAACATAAACTAAATGAATTCATATCAATTTTAAGTTTGAAAATGTCTGAAATTAACTTTTCAAAAATAAATATTAATTTTATAATTTAGAAGTACTAGAATATTTTATAAGGTAAAATAGACTTTATATATCCTTTTTGTATTTGACATGCCGACTTTAGACAATTTTTATCGGACAAAAGTTTTTGTACTCTTCATCTTTTGTGTAACAAATTTCAACTTTCATCTACCAACTACAAGCATTTAATGCACAGCTTTTAGACAAAAGCATAATCTTGAGAGATATTTCTCAGTCTGATTTTCAAAAGTTGATAATCTTACAATATGATCATCATATTGTCTGTCTTGCCCCTAATATCTACATGTCAAAAAGTAATGTATATAAATAACGAATAGCACCCACCTCCAACAACATATTGCATCACTGATATATTGTACGTATAAACACCAAGATGGCATCACCAAAGTTTAGGATGTTTACTCTTGTTCTACTTGCACTTGTGCTCTCTGCTCAATCAATAAGAACTGGTTAGGGCTTTCTTTCTTTATCCATTTTTATATGTTTAATAGTATATGAGATTGATCATAACACATGCTCTTTTCGTCTTAAAAACAGAGTTCCACTTTTTAATTTTTTATTTTTAAAAAAGTTAATTTTTTATAGTATTACTACTATGTTCTTATTCCCTAAGTGGTAGTTGGAGGATTTAGTGCGTTTAGGAGTTCTCAACGCACCAAACATACTTAAATATTTCATTCATCTAACAATAATTTATTTTAAACGTAATTTATTTAACTTATAAACGCATCGCAATTGATGCGGTGCATTTGGACTTCTAAATATTCCAAACGCTATCGCTCCAAACACACTAACCAATGGTAGCCCAATAAACCTTAAAAAAATCACATGATATTATGTCATCGACACTAAACAATACACTCAATAAATTTTTGTAGTACGTATATGAGATTTGATCATACTAAAAACTCTGTTCACTACACAATATAGTTAGGGAATTACTATTTGTATATGAAAAATGATATTTTCACATAATACATCTCACATGTATAATATGTGAGTTCTACATTCATGAGAGAGAGACTCGTGTGAACTATTATTTTTCGATTTGAAAAATATCAATTTTCTAAAGTTATATTACCAAAAAGAATAATTTAGAAAATGTATTCAATTTTATTTTTATGATAGTATAAAATGACACGAATTTCTTTAAAATTAATGATAGTAATATTTTTATAATGTCAACAAACAATCAATAAATTTAGCGATAAATATGGAATAAAATGTATATTTAAAATTCATATATTTTCTAAATATGACAATTTTTGTGGGAAAAAGTGAGTACTAATAAAGTTGTCATTCTTTTGTCATATGTTGGAGCAGGAAAAAAGGAAGGCGATTTGTGCTATAATTCATGCACTACTGATAAGGACTGTCATAAAGGAGTATGTCCAATTTTTTATATTTTCAAATGTGTTGAAAGTCCAGCTGCTGGTCCGGGAAAGCATTGTTGTTGTCGACCAGGTTGTTGCTAAAAGGATTGTAATGATAATTATGAAAGAAACAAATAAAAATAAACTACGAACTGTTATTCGTATTATGTATCCTATTAATTTAAATGCTTGTTATGAATTAATTACTCAAACTCATTTATCATAAATTCAGGTCATACTTAAACTTGTTTATTAATGAGTTATTTGGTTTGAATTCGAACTCTATCATAAACTCGGGTCAAACTTGTTTAATAACGAGTCGAGTTCAACCAACACTTTAGACTCACTTATTAAATAAATCACACTCTAGATTGTTTAGTTTTCTTGCGAATAAATTGTGTTCGAGTCATAAGGTTTTACTTGTATTAATTGAGTCACAAGACTTTACATATATTAATCTTGTGCATAACTAGTTTAAAATTCGTAAAGTTTGATTCGCTTATGTTTACATGGACTCATACTCGTAAGCTCGATCTTTAATGCTCGTTTAAAGGTCATAAATATATATTTTTAATTATAATGAATATCACACTATTAAATATATGTGCACATAATTCTTATCTTTATCATAATATTAATTAGTAAATGAAGGCATGTATATCAACTACAAAAAGTTCACATGAAAAATACATGAATGAGGTTCTCTCATTTCCTTTTAGATAATATTTATATAATTATTTAATTCTTTAAATTTCATCTGAAAAAACAAAATTCCCCTAATATTTTTAAAACAAATTATTTCGGTTTGTAGAGTTCATTAAGTAATCATTAATATGTTCAAAAGAATAAAGTGAATTAATGTGTGTGTACATGTGACGCCCCCAAAATAGGTTCACACAACCCATTCTGAGTCGTCAAATACATGGTACAGAAACAACTACAAACTTTATTATTACAATTGTTGTGCAAAATACGACAACACATATGTTGTGAGTTTAAATACAAATATTGTCTTCTAGACAATATCTAAACTCAAATAAGTCCTCATTACAATTATTGATACACTATTTTTCAAAATAGTAAGGACTGCTAAAACAAGTGTCTGAACCCATCACTCTATACCCCGACTAGTTCCCGCTATATTCTATCCTCCTGAGAAAAAAATGGAACAAAAATGAAAATGGTGAGCTCAACTAGCCTAATAAAGAATATTATGACTAAGATAATGTAGAACAAATTATCGTTAGCCTTCAATAAATAAGATAAAATATAATGGACAATAAGTTTTAGATCAATATTCACAGCAAAAATAACAATTCATTAGAAGAGTTAAGTAGATAATGAAGTCTACTATCTCCTATAATTTAAAAGTCCATCATCAATATTTTATCCCTGTAACATCAATCAATATACATCTTGAATCAAATATTCATCTTTACACTATATGTTAAAGATATTCATTTGTATCACCAGTTAGTCATGTTCATCTCAACACCTTTTCATCTTTGCACCACGGACCAAAGATATTCATCAGGTAATCATTCATCTTTGCACTACAGGCCAAAGATATTGAGTTTTATCATCATTTAGGATTGATGATGATGAAAATATCTTAAAGAAAACGAATCCAATTAGATAAAAGGACAAAGATTAGGGATTCAAACTTTGCTTTATCGAAATTCAAAATTACTCTATAATAATCAAGTGGAGCAAAATTCAAGAATGAAGATCAAAACATGGATACAATCAAAGATAGTAACCATAATAGACAACTTGGACAAAGAATTTTTTTTTTAATTTTTCTGTGAATAGTGATGTATTCGTGAATAGTGTCGTACACATGAATAGTAACCCCAACATGAAAAGGTAGAAATTTCACAAGAAAAATCATACTTCGTGAATAATACTCGTGAATAGTGCTATATTTGTGAATAGTATCGTATACATGAATAGTACCGTATACGTGAATAGTAAATTCGACATGAAAAGGTAAAAATTTCATAATAAAATTCATACCAATATTTTGGTATAATGATATTGAAAGAAATAACATCATTTACGAAGAAAATAACATCCATTACCTCAAAAGAACAATACTTCTGACTAAAATATCGGATATAATATTGAAGGAAACTTGCATTGAATAACAACTCTCAAAGTATCTAAATATTCACAAAAATACGCTCGATATTATAGAGAGAGAAAACTTCTGATTCTGGTGTGATTTTTAATTCTAATTAAGCATCCTATTTATAGGAAAATGCTAGAACGCCAAAGCAGACTAAAATTTACTAAAATAATATTTTAATAAAAATAATTCACGCACACCTCTTGATCAAACTCATCACATCACAAGGGGGGCCCACCAAATCCAGAAAATTCCACAACAACCAAAAGTATGGCCCACTCATGTTTTTAATAAAAATATTTATTTTCAAACTTCAATAATTCATAATAAATAACCATTTTATTAGAAAAATACGAATTTAATGTCCATTCCATAGAAAATTTAATTCTCTACAATTTTGTAGAAGAAAGTTTTTCCAAATTCCAAATAGAAAATGACCGAAAACCACATACGGATGATTTTTAATACCTCCATTCCGAAAAATACTGATAAAACTCCTCAGCATTAATTCCTTCATAAATATCCACATAAAATAAATATTTTCTTATCATATAAATTAATAATTAATTATTCACAAATAATATTACAGAATCACAATAATGACAACCAGGTCGTTCCCTGGAAAGATGAAGCTTTCTGATAAGGACTTCTCCTTACTAGCACGCAATTAGGTGACAAAACCCCATTCCTAGACAGAATTTCCTTAGACATTGCCAATAATGTTATCTAATAATATTATTCAAATAATATGAATTATTGATTTGATAATATGAAATACTGTGCAGTGATAATTATTGAAACAATAATAATATAAAATATCAACGTAGCAATTATTGAATCAATAAAATAAAATATTGAACAATAATTACTGTAACAATTATTGAGTAGTGCCTTCTTATGTAAGAATTAATAATCCAAAAATACTGTGCAATACCGTGTGCTACTGTGTAACCAAGCGTATTACTGTATTTTAACCACAGAGTATTCCAACAGTGTTAACGGTAACAACTACGCCATTTTTTTATAAAAACTCACACTTGTCATTTTTTTCATCTGACAGTTTTTCGTTATAGGGCCCATAAATGGCTGCGCCATCGTACGAATATTCTCCGACAGTAAGAATATTCTACGACCAAACGAATATTCCCCGACAATAATTAATATTTTATAACCACTTACTTAGTTAAAAATATTTGCGCATTTCACCCATAACCAAAGCACTATATCAAATTAACACCTTATTATTCAAAATAATAATTAGAGGAAATTCAATTTTATTTATAAAAAGTTGGAGTCTCACAATACATATCTGTTAACGCCAAAATTCATTCACGCGCCTCAATCACCAAAGCGCGTCAAATCCTATAAAATAATATGAATATGTACATGATGATTATCGTATAGCAATGTATTTATATGATCACACCTCTTTCCATGTATAGAATTAGGAGTCGTCATTAGGTATGATTTCTTAATGGAATTAAAGAGAATCTATTTAAAGAAAGAAAGTCGGATTATATCCTAACCCTTACCTTTAGAGTTGGAAATTAAAAGCAATTGGGAATCTTTGATTCCTTGAAATACTCAACTGCCCAAACAGGTTCCTACATAGGGCTAAATACCTTTAAGTGGATTTTGACACATCATATAATTCGGGCCCAAATGATTTTGCCCCAATATTGCCCCCCAATCATCGGTTAAATGGAACATTTAATGTAAGAGTTTCTAAATAAAAACCCAATAATTTCACAATAATGGATGTAAGCCCAACTTTCTCAGAAACGTGCTTATCACATAAAGTAAGGGCCCCACATCACTCTCCCACATTTGCCATCATTTCGACCTCACTAATAATCGCCCTTCGAAAAACGCGCAAAGTTAAAAAGGCAACTCATTTCAAAACTCTTTCCCCCAAATCAGACAAATCCACCTTTTCAATCTCAAGAACTTCGAAGCTTTCTCATTTCTCCTACAAAATCTGTTTTCCAGCAAAGAATTCTGTAACCCTCGAATCAGTAATGGCTTCTTCAAGCACCCCAAAGACCTCCAGTCTAAACACCAGCGAGCCAATTAACGCCATCCCCCCTCTCTTCCATCCTTGCACTACCAATAACTGCCTCCACATCCACCACTATCAACCCCAACACTACCTCAACTACAAATGGCACTGAATCCACCATCGTTACACCTATTGCCACCACCAGCTCTACCCCCTAGACCCAAATCTACCGAAGGTAGAGTCAGACTTTCAAAAAATGATCCGTGAGAACTCCAACGAAAAATGTTTTCCCCATGCCAACACCAAATCCATCATCACTAAAAGTGACCTAACCACAATCTGTGAGCATTACCACATCCCCGACACCCCCCAGCTCAAAGCCCCCGCTGAATCTGATCGAATGTACCACTTTACGGACGATTGGACCGCCATTTTCCTCGCCCTTCTAGAGAAAAGGGTTCGGCTACCTCTCTATTCCTTCATCATCACCCTGCTAGGGATTATTGGCATCGACTTTGCCCAGTTGATGACAAATTCTTATATCAACAACGTCGCCTTCATCTCGTTTTTCCATGAAGTTGGCATTCCTCCCACACTAGACTTCTTTTTCTCATTATTCTCCCTGGGCCGATCTCGAGAACCTGGGTTTTGGGTCTTGAGTAAACAACAAGGGATGTCACACTCACTAGTTCTTCGTCAAAGGACTATACACTTACCAGATCCTTGATTGGGCCGCATACTGTCGTCCGAACGTCACCATTGGAGAAACCCCTTCAAACCAAATCATCGAAATAGTAAAACTGATAAGAAAATTACTAATGAAGGAATGGGATTCAACCTTCCATCCAAGCATTTATGGTTGTATAATCGCAATCGTAAGTTTTAAAACTCTTCTTCCTATTCTTGTATTCCCATATTTTTTAATTCATTACTTCCAATTTCGACCCATTTTGTATATACAGTATCCTTTATCAAGCCAATATGTAACGAACGAGAATTTTGTGTTTAATTTTAAATATTTATTAAATTGAATAAATATTTGAGTTAGTTTATTTATTAAGTTAAATAAATATTTGATGAAATTGTTGTGTAATAATTTAGTTGAGTGTGTATATTAACTAAATTAATGTGTGGTAATTTTATGGATCGAAGATTTAATTTAATAAAATAATTAAATTAAATTAATTATTTAATAATTATAATATTATGTAATGGTGTTATTTTAATTTAATTGATTAATGAAATTAAGGAATGATTAATTTAGAAGGTTAATATTTATTAAATAAATATTAGGAATTATGTTGGCTAAGTAAATATTATGTTTATAATTAAAGATTATGATTTAAATTTAATAAGTGTGACATTTGTATACTATACAATAAGGAAAATATGAAAATAAATTAAAAGGAGGTTTGAAAGGGTTTTGCCAAACATGGTCTTATAACCTTTGGCATAATTTAACTGATAAAGCTTTTGGGTTTTTTTTAACCTAATGACTTAAGTTTGCGGTTAATGTTATATCAGTTTTGTGTTTTACGGGTTTTATCAGTTTAGTATTATACATATATTTTCCTAAGTCTAAAAGCAAAAAGGAAGAATACAGAGAAGAGAGAAAGTGAAGGAATTGAGAGAGAAGGTTGAGAATCAAAGAAGGAGAAGAATATAAAGGAATCATCTTGGAGTTTTCTACAAACTCTAGTATATGCATTCTTGGAGTTTTCTTTTGAAACATGGATTTTATGGGATGATTTGATAAAAATTAATGTTATATATATGTTGGTAGATGATTATAATCTGTATATGTTGTCTAGAAATAATTTTCAGAAATTAAAATCCATGGAAACATGTTTAGGATAAAGAACTTGGTTATGTGATAATATATGTATTTTGGCTTACTTTGAGACCAAAAATAGTGGTTGAATCTTGTGTTACTCTATAAATTGGCAATGATTTGAGTTAATGCATTCAAAAATGAAAATAACACAAGTTGAATGAATCAATTTCGTTAAGAAACGAATTCATAGTGAATGAATTCGCTAAACATGTTAAAACATGAAAATTTAGTATAAACATGTGTTTTGGGTCAAGATTTGGGTTAGTTAATGTTTCTGTAAATTGTTGATTCTTTGGTGTGTTGTATTACTAAGAATTGCGAATCCATAGAATCGAAAATGGACTAATTTGGATGTGTATAACTTGAGTTATAAAGATTAGAAGCAGAAAAAAGGTCAAAAATCACAAGAACAGTAAACTGCTCATTCAAGTTCTGCTAATAGGCGCAACTGCACTGTGCCCTAAGTTTATTGGGGCGCAGATGCACTGCTTCCAAGACTTATTTGGGTACAGATGCATTATTTCCAAGACTTATTTGGGCGCAGTTGCACTCATGGAGTGTCAGGTATGACTGTTTTGACTTCTTTTGGTAAAACGACTATCCTTTTTCATATGAACTCTGATTGAGGTGATTTAGGATGATTCGAAAAAGGTAACAAGTAGACCTAAAACTTTCATACTTTATTTTTTTTATTTCAGGTCTGGAACAGGGGTCAGAATGGCCATCTTTGGGACTGATGTGAATTCGGAGGCATTCGGAGGGCGTCGATCATGCACGTATACAAGTGAAGTGTTTCTGATAATAAAAGATTTTGTTCTAAGTAATAAAAAATGAATATTATGAAATGATGCTTAAAATTAATAAATGATGTATTAGATAA
Organism: Panax japonicus; assembly: GCA_020205505.1. Lineage (NCBI taxonomy): Eukaryota > Viridiplantae > Streptophyta > Magnoliopsida > Apiales > Araliaceae > Panax > Panax japonicus. Next base: position 72,288,955 of record CM035091.1, read on the forward strand.
GTTGTATAAGCATACTAAGCATACACAAGAGAGATGAATCGAGCGTGTGACGAATGAACGTCGAAATGCCGTGACAAGTGTTAATGAACGTAAAAAGTGTTTCAATTCCATTGAAATGAACATTATAAGATATGGAATGGGGTTAATATAAAAATAATAAGGAGTCCTCATAAGACTTAAATACTTGAATTAATTTTGAGTATGACTAAGAAGAAATATAGTATTGATTAATAAGTTATATTAGATTGAAACTCAACATTGTAAGAGTTGAGAATGTGAGTTGGATGCTAAAAATCTTATGTTATATTTTAGTGAGTTTTCATATTCGTGTTATGTGGTTGATTAATATGGTTAAACCTTAAGCTAAAGGTTATAACTTAACTAAGATGAGAATTGAATCTATGAGGATAATGTGTATGTAGCTAATTGATGTGATAATCCTAATGGTATATGTAGGATATTGGAGTATGTATGTTGTAATTGTATATATTACGCAAGAGACACATTCCCTAACCTTTGCTACTTTATAATTCGGCAAGGTTTTCTTTTCACCGTTATTTTGTTATACTTATGCAAGTCTCCTAACCTTACTTTTACGTTATGCAAGTTCTTGAATCTATTATTTTATTGAGCAAGTTCTCTAACCCTAATCTTTCATTATGCAAGTTCCTATTCCTAACTTGTTATTGTTATGCAAGTTCTTTAACCCTAATTTATTGTTGAGCAAGTTAATTAATCTTTGTTTCTTCATCCCAAATAAGATTGTTTTGGTTATTCAAAGTCTGTAATTTTATTGTAAGCAAGGTGTTTACTCACCTACGAATAATTGTTGTTTGATCTCTGATCACCAATGTCATTATACAATCTTACATTGTTGTACCTAACTTTTATTTGACTAGAGACCGTTCTATTGATTAACCTAATCCTTAGTTGATGAATGTTCTATAAACTAAATTACCCTTGAAGTCAATCCAAACCAAACTTCCTTTGGTTTTCTTATGTACCCACGCAGTTTTGAAAGCATGTAGTCGATGATTAACACTTGTTCAATTTAGAAATTGTTGATACTCTATCTCTTATTGATTCATCGATATACCTTGTTCATGAAGATATTGTAATCAAACTCTTGAATAGTTATTGATCCCTATTTGATTTAACCAGTACTTGGTTGATGAGCGTTTTAAAGATCTAGAATTCCTTCGAAGCTAATTCTAAATCAAACTTCCTTTGGTACGGAACGTAATGATTAAAACTGAGATGAACAACCCTATTAAAGGGGATTATTTTAGAGCTATGCGGTAGCGTTAAAATGTTTGTATAATACATAGTAAAAAGGGTTGATCACATGGAGTACGAGATGATGGTCCGCATAGTCGTTTAGACTATTCAAAGTTACAGTAGAAACACATGTTAACCTATGACATAGAAGATGATTATTGTGACACCCCCAAAATAGGTATACATCACCCATTCTGAATCACCAAATACATGGTACATAAATCAAATACAAACTTTTCTTATACAATACAACAACAGCGTAGCTTAGAGTTTTTACACGAATATTGTCTCATAGACAGTATTCAAACTCAAATAAAGTCCTCATTACATTTATTATCACAATATTTCATAAAATAATTAGGACTACTATAGCCACCATCTCGGACCGTCACTCTGTTTCCCGACTAGTCCCGGCTACGTTCTCATTTCCTAAAGAGAACAATGAAAGCAAAATGGTGAGCTCAACTAGACCAGTAAGAAATATTATGACTAAGATAATGCATAACAAATTATCGTTAGCCTTCAACGGTGTTAAACTGATAAAATATAATAAACAGCAAGTTTAATTGCAGCGGAACAAACAATCCATTAGAAGAGTCAAGTAGATCATTATATCTACTATCTTCTATGATCTAAAAAGGTTTTTCATCAACTTTATCGCTGAGACTTAGGTTAATAAATAAACCACATCATCGAATCATCCCTGCACCACGACCAAGGATATTCATGTAATCATCAATGATCATGATTATACAGAATAATCCCTGGTCATAATCATACCAACAACTGTACATCAATGCACTACAGGCCAATGAGGACTTTTACGTACTTATGTGTTCTTTCTAACTTACGTACTTAAAATTATAACGTATATAATATAATAGGTATTAATTATATAATATAAATATATGTATAACTGATATCAGTTATTTTGTTTTTGAAAATCAAAAGCCATAAGGCTTGTTTGACTAAACTACTTTAAAATTAACAACTTAAAATCCTTAGGCCTTGTTTGGTAAAACCTATTTAAATTAAAGACTTAACATTCATTAAGCCTTGTTTGGCAAAACTGAATTAACCTCCTTTAACTTATTTTAATAACTCCTTTATAATATAGTTTATGGTCACACTTTATTTAATTAAGTTTTAATACTTAATTTAATTAATTCTAATAACAATTTATTAAATACATTTACCACATAAATCAGCACAACAAAATTATAATTTTCTTTATAATTATAATTTTATTTAATAAATTAACACATCATTTTAATTACAAAATCAAATTAAAATATCATTATAATAATTCATTTAATCATTATAAACTCTCTAACTTAATTTATTAATTTAAATTAAAATATTATCTCATGATGATCAATTTTCTTAACTCATAAATTATTTATTTAACAAATAAATAATCAAATCAACTCACCTTAAATAAATATTTATTCAACAATAAACACATCAATTAAAATATTTATATAACTCAATAAATATTTTGAATCACAATTTAAAATAAAATTTTGGATTGTTACACCTTCTATGTTATAACTTGAATCTTATGACCCTGTATTAAAACTTAGTGAGGGGGATAAGACCTGGGTGTGGTTATGTATTAAGATATAATTATTGTTATGTATTAATTTATGTTTTGGATTAAGTTATGAAGTGTATTAGTAATAGTTTCGAGACTTCAGGCGAGAATATTTATGTTATGTGAATGTAAATAAATCTATTATTTCATTGTTTATATTATTAGTATGTTGTATAAGTTACATCGTGGAGCACCAAATTCGAGGTACATGTATCTAAATTTGGTAGCGTCACAGATTGGTATCAAAGCTATAGGTTATAAACCTTAGGAGCGAGAGTCCTTAGGCTATAACCTTAGAAGAGATTTAGGAAATAGAATGAGATAAAACTCATGTAGAGTTTTCTTAGAGAGTTAGTAGCATTGTGGAATATATTTTCATTCCATACAATGAAATTATGTTTTGTTTTAAGATACTAATGAAGTTTGTTATTTATGTTTGTGGTTGTAGGATGCCAGAGATGGGAGAACCCAGTAGGGTTATGGAAGAGGAACCACGTAACATACATGCCGAGTCCAAGACACCCTTAATAGTCAATGTAATACTTGAGAATTTCAGTAATAACATTAATATTAAAAATAAATTGTTTGAATATTTATGTGAATTACATATGTATTTAGGTGTCATTGAAAGGGAGAATTTAATTTAAATTGAGTTAAATGTGTGATGAGTAAGTAAAATGGTGGAAATAATGAAAAGCTTAATTTAAGCTTATGTGATGTGCCTACCGATGCCACTACAGTACTGACAAAAGTCCTTAACTTTTGATTGAACAATTAGGACAACAGATTTTGTCATGGATGGAGAGTTGAGTTAAGATTTGATCTTGTACTAACTCATGTACTCTTTCTCATAGTTGTTGTGAATTTTCACATGCACAAGCTAGATGTTAGTCTCGCTGATTTGCTTGACATGTTAAAAATTGTTGAGAGTCACTTTCAAACAAGAAAGATCAAGTCTTATTGGTAGGGGCCAAAGGATCTTCTGAAATAAGAACTATTTAAAGAAGGTAAATAAAAAGGAAAAAAAAAAGAATAATAAGAACAAAACTAATAAAGATTGCAAATAAGTTTGCTTCCAGTACAATAAGTCAGGACATTAGATAGGAAATTGCGAGAAACATCTTATAGAGGCTAACTAAAGAAGCTTAATGAAACTTCGGTTACAAATAGAGTTTTTTTCATGATTGAAATAAATTTTTCATTAATTCAAGGTTCTACTTAAGTATTGGATACCAACTTTGATTCTCATAAATATAGATTTATGAAGGGACAAAGCAGAAATAGAAAGCTAAACAAAGGATAAGTAATCCCATGTGTGAGAAATGAAGCAAAGGTTGCTACATTAGCCATAGGAACTTATAGTTTAGCATTGTCTACGGGAAAGTCTATTAAGTCAATAAGTTGTTATTGTATTCCAGTTCTCGTTAGAAATATTATTTCCATTTTGTCGTTGAACAATAAAATTTTTTGGTATTATATTTAAGAACAATTATTGTTCTATTTATAATAATAATATTTTATATAGAACTGGAATATTACTTAATGGATTTTGTATACTTGATTTACATGAAAATAATTTTACAAATTGAACAAAATAGTAAATAAAAATGAGATGATTATTCAAAGATTTGAATGTTTGTATTTGATGAAATACAAGTTTGATTCATTTGAAAGGTTCAAAGAATTCAGAAGTGGAATAATTTTCTAGATCGTCTTAAATGGTTTTCTCACAATGGGCGTTTCCTGATACACAATAATTGATTGGTGTATCTGAAAGGAAAAAATTTACCTAGTTAGACATGGTGCGGTCCATAGTGATTTTACCGACATTCCAGTATTATTATGTGGTAATGCCTAGAAATGGTTGCATATCTACAAGAAATGTAACCTCAAAATCTGGCCCAAAAACTCCATAAGAGTTATGGACAGAGAGGATTCATAATCTTAAGTATGTTAAGATAAGGGGTTGTCTAGCTTAAGTGAAAAGGTTTCAAAATGATAATCTTGGGACAAGATTTGACAAATGCAGATTTATGGTTCATCCTAAAGTTAGTTTAGGGTATATATTCTATAATTCTACTTAGGAAAAGGTGTTTGTTACGAAACATGCTGCCTTCTAAGATAAAAATGTTTATCATTGAAGGGGCTGGTGTGAGGATAATAGATCTTGAAAAGTTTAAGAACTACAAAGCACTATAAGTCAAAAAGAGAAACCTGTAGATGAACCTATTGTACCATAACCAAATTGTAAATCTTGAATAGTACTGAAAATACCTAGGAGGTATGGATTCAAGATAGATGATGATAATGAGGTGCGCATCATAGAAGATGATGATCCAGATAAATACAACGAGATAAGAGTTGTAGACACTCAAAGAAATGGCAGAAGGTCATAAAATAAAAAAATAGATCTTTATAGCAAATGACAAGGTAGAGACCTATACGATCAAACTAGTTTGAAAAAGGTTTTAAATAATGTCAAAGAGTTGACTGTGATAAAACCTTATTAACGGTAGTAATGCTTGAGTCCATTCTGGTTTTATTTGTGATTGAAGCTTACTATTACTAAATCTGGCTAATGGACGTGGAGACGCTCTTCCTCAAATATAAATAGTAGAGGAGAATGTATGTATGATACAGCCAGATGGATTTGTTTTAATGGTTGAAGAAAATCATGTATATGGAAAATCAAAATGGAACATTTGTTTTGATGAGTCAATAAAAAGAGTTTGATTTTATCAAAAACGAGAATGAACCTAGTGTGTACAAAAGGGTCAATGGGAGTGACGTGACATTCCTAGTATTATATACTGATATACCTACGGATAAGCAATGACATTTCAATACAACATTCAAAAAAGATAAAGTTGTCTAAACATTCCTCCATGAATGATTTGGGAAGAGTATCTTAATTGGGGATACAAATCTATATAGATAGATATAAAACAATGCTCGGCTTAACCCAAGGAACATATATTCATTTGATGCTAAAGCAATTTAGCATTGAAAATTCCCATAGATGTCTCATGTTGATGAGTAATGGAGTATATCTCTCTTAATAGTTCCCATAGACTCCTTAAAAGAGAGATCACATGAGTAGCTATCATGTATGCAATACTCCTCCAGAGTAGGAGTCAACTCATGGGTGCTGAATTGGAATACCTGCATATCCGATAGCCAATGCTCTAGCATCCTATCCACAAACCCTGCGGGAACCTGAAAAGGCAATAAAGTCATGTTATGCTGCAACAGCTGATCTACAGTCACCCTATCTGGTGGTGACATGCTATCATACCACGATCGCATACCCAATACCACCACTGACGGTGGGGTATGATCTATACGGCTAACTATCAAAGAAAACATTTGTGTGGGCCGTGTCATAAGACTATCTAGGGGTCAATGTCGAATATCTCTGGACATACATAAATATGCATAACATGATATATACATAACATATAATGGATGGCAATATGATATAGGGAATGAAAAAATGGTGCATACATTCCTAAGTATATCATCATCTAATACATTAGCTCGGTACAGCTACAAATACAGGGAAATGGGTCACAGCTGCCCTACTACTAATAGAGGCCTATCAAAAGATATAGCGATAATGGGGAATAGCCACCCAATATCTAACAGAGGCCTATCAAAAGATATAGCAAGAATATACATCAGAAGAAAATCAGGATCTCGATGTCTACGTCCTCAATCCTGTCCACCAGATGTAACTCCTCCTGAGTCACTGGATCTCTATCAACAAGGATGTCAGGCTTATAAAGAGGAGGATCTGCGCCAGAAAAACCCAATGGGTCGTCTGAGGGGCCAGCGCCTGAGCTGGAATGAACAAATGACTCCGCCTCTGCTGGATCTCTGCACAAATGCCGATAAATATATGTGTCTGGTCCAACTACCGGGTCAAACTATCAATCTGGGTCATATGAGTCAGAGCTCAGAAATAACCTACCCAATCCGTCATCATCAAAGATCCTGGAACTATATCCCCCATAAACTGTGTGGTGCGGGACTGGGCTCCAATAGTGCGAGGGGACCACCACCGCCGGAACGTCTCCTGAGTACATGGACCCTCTGATAATGCAAAGCCGTCAACCCCCAACAATGGCATATCAGTGACGGGTGACTATGATACGGGTCAATGATGCCTGGCAAGAGGCAAGATCGGTACACGGATCTCCCTTGTGGTGCTCCTAATAGCACGCTCTCCTAAATAGAGCTCCCAGCCTCCATCAGTGAAGAGAGGAACTCTCCTGGTGGAAATCAAATACTCGACTCCGGTCGGATGTCCATCCTCAAAGTCGATTGTCAAATGCTCCCCTGAATAGGGAATCCATATAATGGTACCCGCTGTAAGTAACTCTAGCTGCATACGGCAGTGAATGAATCCCTCAGCTACAGGGACCTCCTAAAAAAAATAGAATAGTGCCATCGTCATCCTCGTGGATAGGTATCTAAACCTAACACACACACATGATGCAAACATGGGAGCCTCTCATAAGCCCAAAATTACCAACACAATGACAAAACATCTGCTATCAGTAAATACTCTTAACCTATGAATGGGAAAAGATAAGAAAAATACTCACCATCAGAAATGGGTAAAATCCTAGCCAAGCCTCAGTCAAACCCTGTGAGCGCATACGCATGCCCCGGAGGAAATAGGCAAAGGTATAGGAGCCCCAATCATACTCTCCAATACGGTCCACATCATGTGTGGCACTGATCAAAGAAAAGGATATCGTAGAAGATTTATTTGCTATGAAGCAGCCTCGAATGATCATCAGGAACAATCACCACAGAATGCGATCCCTGATCCTGACATCATCAGGCATGGGCTCACTCAAAAGCCCACTCATAGCATCTACACTCAAAGGACCTGAACGGATAGTCCTGCATTTGAGAGACTCCGCCGAAACTCCTAATAAGGATCGGGCGGCAGTAGTGGTGATATTAGCCATGCAAGGTACCGGCTCCCCTCCAAACTCCATACCTCTGATAAATCATCAGTCCATTGGCATCATCATCAGCTCGTAATCCAACAGATGGAGTGACTGAGTCTGATGAAACCATCGCTCAAACAATGCCCTGAGGTAACTCCAGGGACAACGATGGGGAAGGATGGAGTAGAATGCCCCGAATTCCCACTCATGCACTATCGCTCTATAGTCAGGATGAAGCGCCTGATACATGGAGTGAATGCTAAACCAGTTTCCTCGAGGCTATGTAATACCAGGAATGTACATGAAATGTCGATCAACATCATAACCCTTTAATCCTCATCAATAGGAAAGAAGGAAGATCAAAGTCTAACGCCATACCTCGTTAGCATGCAAGTACATCGATGGATGTCTGCTCAAATCACCCAGCAACTCTGGGTTTGCCACCTGAATGCTTGGAAACTCCCTACGAGGGACATGTGCTGCAGGAGCGGGATCCTCCATCGAAAAATCCGCCTCCTCGTCCTCAACGTCTGACACATCTACCCGGACAAGACGAATCCCGGCCTCCACCAACCGACGAGGTTGTCTGACAAAACGGGGACTGAGGCAATTCAGAAGCCCTCCCCCGTACGCCAGAAGTGGTCCTATAGGAACTGGTTGGCTGATCCGGATCCATAATATCTTGACAACAAGTCTCTAAATCACCTCAGAAAGGGTGTTGTATTTCCTTACCTGGAGCTTTTTAAATGCATTTATGACTATATGCATGCATACATTTCCTTTAACATATAATAGAGTTAAAATGCATGACTACCCAATGCCTACATTTGAATTTTTTTTGCTATAGTCCCCTTTGAAAATAGGACTAGCCACATGCACATAGGCATGTCTAGGTGGCCATTCATTAGCACACCTGCCTCAAAGTCATATACATAATCTATGCATTAAAAATCAAAATCATCATGCATAAGGCCAACCTCAATACTAGGAGTACTTTGCCTTTTTACCTTTTGCTCATTAGACCTCAAATAGGACAAAAAATAGCAGAAAAATGTGCCAATTTGACTGTGTAAAAAGTTTAATTTTTTCACATCATTATTTTTAGCATGGTTTAATACTAACATTTGCTATGATGAATATTTTTTTATCAAGTCATTTATGCATACATAATCACTACTATGTGTTTAGATGCATTTCGTGCGATAACTCACAATCCAACGGATAGAAACTGGAAAAAAATACATGCATACATTACCAGGATAGTGTAGAACACTTGTACGGTGATAGAATTTGCAGAAAGCAGCCTGAACTCAGCAGATCTAATGATGGATCGCAGTTTTCTCTATATTAAGCAAGTTGAAAGTGACTTGTGAAGACCAACCTGTAGGATTTATGATCCACGATTGGCCTCAGGTTCACTTGCGGCACCCCTATGTGGGCCTCACCCCTCCGACTCGATCCAGTTCGAGTTGCAAAGGAGTTATTATGGACTAGAAAGGTTAAATCGAGAATAAAAACGCCACGCGATTGAGCAAAATAGCATACAATCCTGGTCTTCTTAGATAGAACTTTGAGTCTATACATCACTCATTGGTAGTCACCTGAACACGAGGAATACCCTGCCAATGATCTCATTTGTCATAAATCACATCCGACAATACCTCGTACAGGTCCGATGCCGCCAACTCTGTGTCGTTACCCTAAATGAGTCCCCGACGGGGGTTACAACCTATGTCCCCGATGGGGATTACAACATAAATCCCCAATGGGGGTTACAACACGTCCATCCGTCGACACGACTATCAACGAAGGTCAAGCAACCTTGACATTATTTCAGCTGATGGAAAGTAAACCCATCGAAGCATTGAGAGCTGTTCGATAATTGCGTACGTACTCATAAGTCCCCAGTAGATCCCCGACGGGGGTTACAATATGAAGTCACGACATGGGATCACAACGTACATTCAAACCGTTGACACACATATCAAATCGTTGGGCAAGGCATCCTCGCCGTTTTTTCTTACAAAATGGCCACCCAAGTCCTCTATTTATAGAGTGTGGCTGCAGGTGTACAAGAGGCTACCCGGGTTGCCCGGGTTTCTCAGGTTGGGTTGTCTCGTAGTACGTGCACTCGGGCACTATAATGTCTGCTCGAACTTTCAAAAGTGCAATCCGGGCATCCGATTGAGATATACATGACCTATTTCGGACCGCCGTTGTCGAGAGTTGTACAATGGCATGGGATTAGAGTTTGTACGAAGTCATTGAAGATGGGACGATGCCCTCTGATATTCAAGCTTAAAATTTGATCTGTTACCCCGAACAATAGTCACTCAGGATTGGTTCTCCTTGATTCTTGCGGGACATCGTTTTGTAGAGATGTGTATGAAATATTGAGACGACGTTGCGTGGCATCGCATTGGCGAGATGAAGATGTTGCCCCTAACTGATGTTATCATCGATTTGGGATGATAAAGCAGACGTTGCTCAAGGCTTCGCTGAGATTAGACTGGTGCAAATGTTGAAGGTCCTCAGTGTCATCTCTGAGGTGTGCTTGTCCTCCCGGTGTTATTTCTGGGTTGGTACGGAGTATCTCATTGTGAGCACCGAGATTAAAGCTGGTTGCATTTGAAATAAGCATTTCCGGGGTTATCGCCAAAACTGCATTCCTTGGGGTGATCACCAGGGTTGATGGCTATTCCCATGATTGGGACTGAGACTGGATACCTCGTGGTTATCTCCGAAATTAATCGGTCTTCTTCCGGTGTGTATTCTGGTATTAGATCTGCACGCCTCGGGGTATATCTGAGGTTGGAATTGTTACTCCTAGTGTGTGTTCTGGGGTTGATGTTATACTTCTAGTAGTATCCAAAATGGATATGGATTATCTTCCAGGGTTCCCTCTTGAAAGACGATTATGTCCTTCTGTAACGTTACTGACAGGCGTACAGAAAATTTTGAGTGTCTACAGATGCCCCTCTTTATCATACTCATGCATGGGAATGCATGGGTAGGATAAAGAATCCTAGACACTTGAAATATAATAAGGAAAACATAGTACTATATGTAGCAACATGATGCAAATGTATGATGCATGTGTACGGGGTTGTAGCCCAACATTCTGGGGATGATTGATGGCTCCCTGTTGCTTCAACTGGGGATTAACAACGATGACCAGATTTGATGTGTAATCCGAATCTGTGAGGATGTTGATGTTGGGGTCATCGCCAAATTCCTAGGTCCTTGATAACGACTTAATCCTGGAGATGTACCTCTTATGCGTAAGAGATCTGTGGGGATAAAGCTTGGTCTGTTTGAGGATGTGTATAACATATTCCATCATCGATCCTCTTTGATAAAATTGCCCTTTCCTGGTTGGTATCGCCAGGACATGTCAAGATTATGTTGGATTTACTGCCAACAACAAATGCTATCAGGGATGCCTGACCTTCGTTGACGTGTATTTCACCAACAAGTGAATCAACGGTTGAAAAACCCTGTGGGATATACTGTCAAGGTTGCTTGACTTTCGCAGAAGTGTGAATCAACGGCTGATACTCTATGGGTAGATTGTCAAGGTTGCTTGACCTTCGCTGACGTGTGAATCAACAGAACATTGCGTTGTGACCCCCGCCCAGGATCCGCTAAGGAATATGAGTAATCGAGCATGAAATCCTCGAATATCTCTAGAGCTCTGATAGGTTTAATCGCCATCGACTGAGATAATGTCAAGGTTGCTTAACCTTTTTTGATATATGTGTTAATGGTTGAATGTGCATTTTAATCCCCTATTGGGGTTTCACGTTGTAACCCCCATCGGGGATCTACGTTGTAACCCCTCGTCGGGGATCACGTTGATCTTTAAGGGTAATGACCCGGAGTTGGCGGCATTGGACCTGTACAAGGTTTTGTCGGACGTGATTTGTAACAACTGAGATCATTGTTAGGTCATACCTCATGTTCGGGTGACTACCAATGAGTGATGTACAGACTCAAAGTTTCATCTGAGAAGACCAGGATTGTATGTTGTTTTGCTCAATCGCATAGCGTTTTTATTCATGAATTAACTTTTCAGTCCGCAAGAACTCCTTTACAACTCGAACTGGACTGAGCCGGAGGGGTGGAGCCCACATAGGGGTGACGTAGGTGTTTGTTGGGTGTATGTGACCCATTTCCATGTATTTTTAACTGTAATGCATGTATCATGTTATGTATATATGTATGTCCAGAGATATTTAGCATTGACCCTTGGATGGTCTTATGACATGGCCCGTACAGATGTCTTCTTCGATAGTTTGCCGTATTGATCATACCCCACCATCATTGGAGGCATCGAGTATTCGATCGTGGTATGATAGCATGTCACCATCAGATAGGGTGACCGTAGATCATTTACTATAGCATACCATGACCTTATTTATGTTTCAAGTTCCCGTAGGGTTTGTGCATGGCATGCTAGAGCATTGGGTATCGGATTGGCAGGTTTTTTGATTCGAGACCCACGAGTTGACTCCTACTCTGGAGGAGTATGCACGATTAATGATGTTGCCGCTGGACAGACCTTGCGTGCATATGGCTCTAGGAGACATGAGTCGACGGTTCATGACTCTCACTGGATTGCGGCACAGAGTGGTGCATGATGAGCTTACATCGAGCCACGTCATATCCTAGCATTTTTTTTTCGACAGATTTGGCTCTGAGGATAGTTATTCATGACATTATGGGGATTTTACCGTACCAGACGATCATTGGCGTTTATCCAGGGTTGATGTATTGCAGTTATGTGTACTGTCGTATGTCTATATGCAACGGTACATGGATGAGATAGACATTGGAGTCATCATGGCGGTGAGAGCTCTCAGGGAGGGTCGTACCATTATACCTATGATTGTACCAAAGACCCTGCGGTCAGCATCCTACTGCTGCACTTATCCGACATGAGTGTTCACAAGCAGCTCAGTCATGCTATATGTGTGGTTTATGTCCCACTTGAGACTGATTGGCACTCTTAGACGGCATGGGTATTGGTTCACCCATGATATAGCCATGTCATACTCCTTTCAGCCATCAGAGTGTATAGATACTACGTCTTGGTCCACATTTTTTTGCAGAGATCAGAGATTCATTAGTCATATTGTCGTGCTCGGGGCTTAGCTCACCATACAACTTTATTACTCATGCTCCATGCATGGACTACCTCCCTTTGGCTGGTTTAAGGGGTGTGACTACTTATTACCCGCTGGCTGTAATGTCGCAGTTTAACCAGTTTCAGGATTTTCATCATTTAGAGGGGGCGATAGGTCAGCGTTCAGCTTCTCGCTATCTCTCAGCAGAGGACCGATCCCATGTGTACGCTTGTTGGGATCAGCGTGAGATAGCTGATTTTTCCATTAGTCATCCGGGTAGTTCTGCAGAGTATTCTGCATGGATGGAGACGAAGATTTTATCGGCTGCGGTAGTATCCACAGTACCGGATAGTGAGTCAGATGATATAGAGCCCACAGAGGACATCAATTCCCACATCGAGGAGGAGCCCACTGCTGGGTTGCCAGCATTTCTTCTAGATTTTCCCAGTACCAGTACTGTTGTGATTCAGCACTTAGTACAGTACCTTGAGTGGAGTCTTCATCTGATGATCTTCGAGAGAGATCATGCTCGATCTTTGATGTTGACTGCCCTTGATGGGAGAGACACAACTCTATTAGAGAGAGACGAGGCATTAGCTCGCAGAGATATTGCTGTTGTTGAGCGGGATGAGGCCAGATCAGCCAGAGATGCAGTGATAGTTGAGCGGGATAGTGCCATATCTGCCCGGGATGTATCCATCATATATAGTACTGCAGTGAGGTCCCTTACCACTGGCATGATTGCAGAGATGAGCGCTTACATTCATGAGCATATGGTCACTATGCAGATAGCTGTAGATCTATTGGGTCATATGGATATTCTCGTACAGGAGACCACAGCTTCTCCTCCTTCTTCTGAGAGAGATGCCATGTTAGGCTTGTTAGGTCGAATATACCCTGACTTGAAGTTGTGCTTATATTATCCTGCACAGACTAGCTTAGCCATTTTGTCATGTACAGTTTACATTATATATATCAAACAACATTATATATATAACAGAGAAATATATTTTTGTATCACTACTCTTTTAGATATGCTTTGCTATTTGCTTGATATTTTGCCTGCTGCTTCAGGGCTTGCGCTCTTTATGTATTCTGAATTCCTCTTGGGTGGATGGACATTGATTTATCTCTGGATAGTTTAGAATGGATCATCAATCCGTATGTATCCCTACCATCTTTGGTGTCTTGGGACTGGTTTCTGAATGAAAATATGGAGAGGAGTGTGGCTTTCCTCTCTGAGATTGACCGCACCACAGATGGTCGCAAGTACTTCTATTTAGGAGAAGCCTAGTTAATTCCATCTCTTATGGATTGGTGTTGCTCTTCAAGGTATGACCACATCTTAGATGGTCATCGAATCTCCTATTTGGGAGGTGTTCAGGTAATTCCATCCCTTTGGTCTGAATCCGAATGAAATTTAGTGGATTTAAGGTTGATCCCAATACTAATTAACAAGGGTTTATGTTTTAATAGGGGTGAGACCGCACCATGAATGGCTGTCTACATACTCCTATTGAAGAGGAGATCAGGTCTGCGTAGTTCGAACTTGGTATAAGAGGATCAACGCTGTATATGGCAGAAATGGTTTAGGAATGTTTTTGTTGTTTTTTGTAAGGAAAAGGGTGGAAATATTTTTGTTTTTTTTATTGTGACCGGGCCATATAAAATGGTTGCCTATGTATTCCTATTGAAGAGGAGATCAGGTCGACGTAGTTCGCCTCTTAGGGCGAGATGAAAATGTGATCCCATGTGTAGGTCAGATTGCGAGGAGGATAAAGTTTAATCCTAGGTTGAGGATAAACTGTAGGTAAAAATTTTGATCCCATGTGTAGGTAGCCAAACTGCAAACACAAGAGGTTCAATCCGTAGTGGGATGACCTAAGTCATAGGAACACAGAGAAGCCAGGCTGCTGGCTTGAAAAGTATGTTTCCCTGAGGGGCAAAGTGTGGAAGAATTGTATGTGGTAAAGGGTTAAAGAACCGAAATAACTAGTGTTATGATGGTCCAACACCAGGATGTTTACTTGAGGGCAACTTCAGACATGGTACCGTTTCACTGCGTCCATATTGATAAGCTGTGGAAATTCATCGCCGTCTATTTCTTGTAATCTGAGAGCGCCTCCTGTCAATATTTCCTTGACAACAAACGGGCCTTCCTAGTTAGGAGCGGATTTTCCTTTAGATTGATCTTGGTTGTCAAGGATTTTCTTCAAAAACAAGTCATGTTGTTTAAACTGTCTTAGCCTGACTTTCTTGTTGTAGGATATGGCGATCCTTTGTTGGTATAACTGACCATGGAAGATAGCCACGGTTCACCTTTCGTCTATTAGAGACAAATGGTGAAACCTGTCTTGTACCCATTGCTCTTCATCTGGCTGAGCGTCTTTAAACAATCTGAGGGATTCTATTTCAACTTCTATGGGGAGTACTGCTTCCATCCCATAGGTTAATGCATAGGGGGTTGCCCCATTGGAGGTACGCATTGAGGTTCTGTAGGCTAACAGAGTAAGAGGCAATAAGTCAGGCAAATCTTTATGGTTGGCGGACATCTTTTGCATAATCTTCTTGATGTTTTTGTTAGCCGCTTCAACAGCACCATTCATCTTCGGAAGATAGATGACAGAGTTAAGATGTTTGACGTGGAATTTACCACATAATTCATCCATCATTTTGTTGTTGAGGTTCTTAGCATTGTCTGACACAATCACCTCTGGTTGTCCATATCGACAAACGACATTGTTTCTGATGAAAGCAATGATGAATTCTTTAGTAACCTTGGGGAAGGAGGCTGCCTCTACCCACATGGTGAAGTAGTCGATCATGGTGAAGATAAATCGATGTCCATTACTAGCTTTAGGCTCAATGGGACCGATAACGTCCATTCCCCACATTGAGAAGGGCCAAGGTGAAATCATATTGTGGAGTTCCCATGGAGGGGCGTGTATAGCATTCCCATGAATCTGGCACTAATAGCATCTCCTAACGTGGTCATTTCAACCATCTTTGAGAGATAGCCAATAATGTCCTGTCCTGAGGACTTTCTTGACAAGGAGGGGGCCACTCATGTGGGGGCCATAGACTCCACCATGGATTTCATCCATAAGCCTTTGGGCTTGATCTTTGTTTAAACATTTGAGGAGACCTAGACCCGCATCTCTTTTGTAGAGCGCATCTTCACTCAGGTAAAATTTCATAGGAAGTCGATGGATCCGCCTTTTCTCAGTCGGGCTCGCTTCCGCGGGTGTAAATCCATCTCATAGATATTCCTTTATATGCTGATACAAATGATGTTGGATGGGAGCTAGCTCATCCGATACTTCTCCAACATAATTCCCATAGGTTGGGGCCTTGTGCAGGGAAATTGTGTCGCTTGGCAAGTGTTCCTTATCTGATATTCAAATCAATGAGGCCAAAGTTGCTAACGCGTCCGCAAAGTTATTCATATTACTAAGAATGTGTAGAAACGAGATTTCTTCGAACTCCAAAACTATCGGTAAAACTTGCAGATGGTAAGGCAGCAAATGTAGTTCCTTGGTTTAATAGATTTTGGTGGATTGTCTGATTACCAACTCTGAATCTCCAAAGACAGGTAACCGCATGATGCCCATTGAACGGGCACGTTTTAGCCCCATGAGAAAACCTTCATACTCAGCTGTGTTGTTGGTGTTGTAGATACTAGAACTGCTCCAGCTCCAGAACCTTCCATATTAACAGCTCCATCAAAATACATCTTCCATAATTGGCGCGTATCATACTGATGGTGTTGCTGAACTGTCATTACCCCTTAATTGGGGAAATATGTCTCTAAGAGTTTGAAATCCCCTGAGGGTGTGACGGCCAGTTGATCCGCAATTCCTTGACCTTTGATGGACTTTTGAGTCACATATACGATGTCAAATTGTTGTAGGATCAACTGCCATTTGGATAGCCAACAATTTAACATTGGTTTATTGAACACGTACTTGAGATGATCCACGCGGGATATGAGATGGGTTGTGTGACCATGGAGGTAATGTTGTAACCTCATGGAAGCCCATGTGCTAAAGCACAACAAGTCTTCTCAATCAGAGTGTACTTGTGTTCACTGTTGCTGAATCTTTTGCTGAGGTAATAGATAACTCGTTATTGGCCTCTAACGCCCTTCTGTTCCAGCATGTAGCCCATGGCGTTGTCACTTATGGACAGGTACATGAACAGGGGAACATCATCCCTGGTGGTACCAACACGGGAGCTTTGACTAGCTATTTCTTGATTATGAGGAAGGCATTCTGACACTCATCATTCCATTCCATCAAGGAGTTCTTCCTTAATAGCTTAAAGATTGGCTCACAGGTTGCTGTGAGTTGAGAGATAAACCTACTAATGAAGTTAATTCTTCCTGAAAATCCCCGTATTTCCTTTTCTGTCTGAGGAATGGGCATTTCTGTGATGGCCTGGATTTTGGCAAGATCCAGCTCAATTCCTTTGTGGCTTACTAGAAATCCTAGCAACTTGTATGATTTAACTCCAAAGGCGCATTTAGCTGGATTCAAATTCAAGTTATACCTACGTAACCTGTTGAACAATTTTCTGAGATAGGTCTAGATGGTCATCCTCGTTCTGGGACTTGATAATGATTTCATCCACGTAGAAATCGATCTCTTTGTGTATTAAGTCATGGAAAAGAGCCATCATAGCTCGCTGATAGGTGGCTCCGGCATTGATGAGGCCGAATGATAACCGTCTATAGCAAAACGTTCCCCAAGGCGTGATGAAAACTAGTTTTGTCACGATCTTCCTCAGCAACCATGATCTTATGATACCCCGTAAAGCAATCAGCAAAGGAGTACATGTCGTATTGCACAGTATTGTCAATAAGAATGTGGATAAATGGCACGGGAAAGCTATCTTTTAAGCAAGCTTTGTTCAAGTCCTGGTAATCCACGCAAACTCGCACCTTCCCTCCAGGTTTAGGCATGGGAACATTGTTGGGTATCTACTCAGGATATGTGGACACCATGTTGATGCCAGTTTGAAATTATTTCACAATTTCTTCTTTCACCTTTAAACTCCACTCAGGTTTCAATCGCCTGAGCTTTTGCTTGGCTAGCTTAAATCCATCTTTCATGGGAAGGCGATGAAGGACAATGTCAGTGGATAAACCCACCATATCTTTATGAGACCATGCAAACACATCTTGGAAATGGGTTAATAGCGTAACCATGTCATTCCTTTGGTTTGGGGTAAGGTCTTAACCTATCTGGATTAACTTAGGGTTTTCTAAGGTTCCGAGATTGAAAGAAGTGGTTTGATCAAGGTTGGGTTTAGGTTTGTCTTTGACCCATTCTTAAATTTCTGGAGGCACCTCAATGTCATCCTGTATATCCATCAAGGCTGAATTCATCTCTACATCAAAGGTACAATCCTTGCGGAGAAGAGGCACCGTATCTGCAAGTACTAGGCACATCTAAATTCAGGGTCCTTAAACAAAATATTATTTAACTTAGTATATATGAACTGTTTTGATCATACACAATGTGAGCATATACTGACAAAATAAACTTCTAATACTGTATAGAAAAGTAAGCAGTTATTATATATACAGGGTAGAAAGAGTTCTTCCCATTTTACCCTTGTCGACCAATGCAAGAAGTGTTGTTCCAATTGGCAAGGGAAAAGTCCGGATGGACTGCAGTGATGGAGGGATTATCATCATCCTCCCTGTCCCAAATGATGGCCATTACATCTGGGCAATCAACGTCTAGGGTGTATCTGTTGGTATGTTAATCATGAATGATGATGTGTATGCCTGACATCATTCGGATGACGTCATGCTTGATTCTTCGTTCCTCCTCTTCCACTGTGGGATTTGGAACATAGACTTCTTTCTCCTTCACCGGTACCGGCTTGGGAAATAACATAGCCATTACATTGGTTGGCACCTTTACAGGAGGTTGTGCGGACTCAGAGTTTGAAGGCAAAGATAAACGCCGCATGGTTGAAAGCAGAAGGAATCTGTTGTTGCTTATGAGGATTCCTATGACTAGAACTGGCAGAATAACCTAGTCCAGCTATTCCAGTTTACTTGGTTAATCAAATTGGGTACTTGATACCCTGGCAATCTTTACCCAGCCCTTGTCTCGGTTTATGACCCAATGATATCATTTCTTGAGTAGCCGACATTAGCTTGGCATAAATCTTGGGTTCCGGTAATGGCATTCCAATAGCATGGTATTGGGTATTGCTTACTTCTAAGGCATAAAAACTGACCGGTTCAACATCTACATTGGCATTGATGAATGGCATATCCCCGTGTTGAGGACACTCTGGTTCAGCGTTGACCGTGACTAGGCTATTGTTGATAATGTATTTCAGTTGTTGATGAAGAGTGGAGGGGACTAACCCAGCCATACGGATCCATAGTCGTCCCAAGAATAGGTTGTATCCTGAATCTATCTTGAGTACATGGAAAGATACGCAGAATGTGTGGGGACCAATTTCGATTGGCAGTTCAATTACTCCGACCGAATTTTGACGGGCTCCATCAAAAGCTTTGATGACGGTATGGCTACTCTGGAGTTTGTTGATATTGACATTCATCTTCACCAAGGTAGCATACAGACAGATATTTAAAGATGAGCCTCCATCTATCAAGACTCCAGCTAGCATGTATCCGGAGGACAAGACCGTAATGTGCAACAGCTTGCAATGACGGGTCCCTTCTGGCGGTATGTCATCATCAGTAAAGGATATCACATTGTTGTTGAAAATGTGATCAACCAGATGTTGAAAGTTTTCCATATCAACTGATGTTGGTAGATAGGCTTCTTCTAAAACCTTCAACAAGATCTTCCGGTGATCCTCGGAAGTTAGGACCAAGTCCAAAATGAATATTTGTTGTGGAGCTTCTTTTAAGCTTAAAACCACCTTGGCTTCGTTATGACCCATAGTGTGGAGGAATTTTTAAATCTTCTCCATGGGTATTTTCCCCTTTGATTTGATGGTAGACTTCATAACCCATTGGGGAAGATATAATGGATTTTCCTTCGACACTGTAGCAGTTGTATGTGAGGTGGATCCTTCACCTTCTCCATAATTCCATGGAACTTAGCGCAAGCTAACAATAGGATATTGTGCTATGCACGGCAAGTTGATTGGCTCGGGAGCGACCACTTTCAAAGGATTGTTGCTTCCTTTGAGTTGAATTGTTGGCATTGTGAGTAATTTGTTAGCCCCATCAGTTTCAGTGGATATGACTGCTACCACACTCTTCCACTTAGTAGGACCTGTATTCTCACTTGCACATAACAAAGTATCATCGTCCGCTAGATGTAGGACACCACTGTCAATTAGATTTTGGATGAGATGGCGGAGTGCCCGACATTCTTCTATGTTGTGACCGCGAGAATGGGAGTGATATTGACATACTCCATCAGAGTTGTACTTTCCTGAATGGGGGTTGATTAGAGGTAGAATGGAACTGATCCTTCCTTCATTGATTAACATCTGAAGGATTTCCTCAATAGATTGGCCTAAATAGGTGAATTCCCTTTTGTTGGCAAAATCCCGACAGGCTTTGGCATTTACTCTCTTTCTCACTTTACCTTCTAGCATTTCATTTTTTGAAAGTGACGAGGGAATATTCATGATAAGAGGTAAGAGACTAGCGTACTCCTGGTTAATTAATTGACGAGTCACTTGATGCTGATAAGTCACCAATTCTGCCAATTGTTCAATTTGCTTGCATAGAGCTTTCATTTTTCATTCCATTGTGAACTGGAACTTCGCATAATCCCATTTGTCAACACCATCTTTGAGGGTCTGGGAGGATTCACAGTTGAAATTAGAATTCTGTCCGTTGCTCAAATTTATCATGTTGACCTCTTCTTCTTTGTGTTGAGGAAGAGGGTTGTCTTGAACGTGAGGTTGATCTGGTTTGGTGACCACGATCTCACCATTGTCTATCAGGTCTTGGATCTTGTGTTTCAAGGCCCAACAATCCTGAGTATCATGTCCAGGCGCCCCGACATGATAAGCACATTTCTGAGCAGCATTGAAACCCCGTCCATTAGGGCTGGCTGGTGGAAGAAGATGCGTAATTTTCTTCTGGGTTTTCAGAAGATTGAGAATGTTCTCGAAGGTGTCCCCTAAGGGTGTAAACACTCGAGGGCGTTTGACTTCTCCACCTTTTGGTATTGGAGGTTTCGAAGATTGTGATTGAAAGGGAGTGTAGTTTGTCCTTTCAATAGGCATGTTCTTACAGCCTTTTTGACCATGTAGTATCAGGGAAACATCTTCCTCTTTCTTTTTAAGGACCCTCCTGGGGGTTGTTTCCATAATTTTTGGATTGGATGTGAACAGCAACGGCTTTGAGGGCAGCTAAGTCTTGAATCTTTTCGGACTTCAAACCTATCTTAGCCATCTCCCCATGTTTGACCATGCCGGCTAAAGCTCTTTCATAGAAAGGAGCCTCTTGTATGTCTATGAAAGTCATGACCATCTCTGATTCTGTCATGGAAGGACTAACTTGGGCAGCCAAGCGTCTCCACCTTTGAGCATACTCTCTGAAAGACTCGTTAGACTGTTTCTTGATCATGGTAATTTGATACCGATCAGGAGCCATCTGAGATTGAAAGTTATATTGAGTGAAGAAAGCATGTGCTAGATCTTCCCAGCTATGGATCTTTGAGTTGTCTAATCTTGTTGTCGACGTCGGGATTTTTAGATGTCCGTTTCCGTTACTTGTTCTTTGGTGTTCTCATTTTAGGTGAGATTTGTTTGAAAAAACAAGTGAAAAAGGTTCGACATGTATAATGTCGACGATGGACTGTTAAGAGTCGCCAGTTGGTTTTTTAAATGGTTGTACCAACACAACCGAGAAAAGGTTTGTACATTGACCCAGTGATGTGACACTGATAAACGGGTCAGTGAAACCGAGATTCATTAGGGTCCGTGGACTTGGTTATGCGGAGGGAAGGTGTTAGGCACCCCCCGACATCCGTGTTACCACGGTGACCGCCTCTTTTCAAGAAACTATTATCTGAATGTGTGTGTGTGAGTCAATGTGATGTTATTTGGAAGTAGTGCGAGGCCTCGTTCGAACCTATATACATAGGGTTTGAATTTATGTAAAAATTCAATTTTTAAGCAAGATATAGCAATGATGTTTTATAAAAAGGTTTTTTAAACCCTGATGCTCAATAGTAATTGAGACCTTTTATACTCCCATTTTATTAAGTGTTCGGCTTGATTGATTTTATTTTACTGATGCGAGGCATCCTTACGAAAATAATGTACAAAATAATGTCGACTTCCTCATGGGTATGTAAACCATCTGAGGAAATTTAGACACCGTAGAATAATTTACAAGCTGGTTACAGCTGAAAATGTCCATCACGGAAATCGAATCTAGATCTAATAGGGCTGAATCTGTGATCACATGATTACTAGGCGCACAAGATACCACAATTTGTATGAAAGCAGTAAACAGATATATATATAAAAGCTGTAAATATATATATATATATATATATATAGACATGATCACCAACCACGAAGCACCTCCATAGGGGATCGGAAATGTAAATAAAGCTGTTAAAAGCTATCAACCGTCACGGAGGAAACTTTAGGCGGGACAAAACGTAAATGAAGCAGTAAATATGGTCAACCACCATAAAAGAAACTCCAGGCGGGACGAAATGTAAATAAAGTTGTAAAAGCGATCAACTACCACGAAGGAAACTTCAGGCAACACGAATATATATATATATATATATATATATATATATATATATATATATATATATATATATATATATATAAGCGAATAAATGCACCGGATGTAAAATCCAGGCTCATCAAACATAGTCCGACCACAGTTCATATATATAAATATATATATAAAAGCGAGTAAACGCTCCAGACCGAAGTCTAGGCTCATCGAACAAAGTTCAACACACAGTTAATATATATAAATGTATATAGATATATATATATATATATATATATATATATATATATATATATATTAAAGCAAATAAACGTCTCAATCGAGGCATAACTCGATAATGTTAGTCAATATATATATATATACAAGCTGAAACAAAACCACGGACCAAAGTCCGGGCAAATGCGCGCAACATTTGGGCAGGGCTTA
Source organism: Panax japonicus (assembly GCA_020205505.1). Taxonomy (NCBI): domain Eukaryota; kingdom Viridiplantae; phylum Streptophyta; class Magnoliopsida; order Apiales; family Araliaceae; genus Panax; species Panax japonicus. Next base: position 72,312,052 of record CM035091.1, read on the forward strand.
AAGTGTGTGAGAAGGCTTATAGTGTGTGAGAAGGATTACAGTTGATTACCAAAGAAGACTTCTATATCTTTAGAGTGGGTAAACACTGGCTTTTATAGGTACAAAAGGGCTATATATGAGCTCACAGGTGTTTAAAATGAGAAAGTACATTGCATGGGGTGAGTGCAGAGCAAATTATGCAGGACTTCCTCGCCGTTTTCTCTTGAAAAATGGCCACCCCAAGCCCTATATTTATAGAGGGTGGATCCGCAGGTGTACCATAGGCAACCCAGGTGGGCCCGGGTTTTACAGGTCGGGTCGTCTCAAAGTACGTGCACTCAGGCACTGTATTGTCCACTTGAACTTTCAGAAGTACAATCTGGGCATCCGTTTGAGGTATACAGGACCTATTTCAGACCGCCGTTGTTGAGAGTTGTACGATAGCATGGGATTAGAGTTTGTTCGAAGTCATTGAAGATGGGACGATGCCCTCCGGTCTTCAAGCATCAACTTCCATCCGTTACCCCGCTACAATAGTCACTCGGGATTGGTTAGTCTTGTGGGACATCATTGCGTAGAAATGTTGAGACTACGTGGAGTGGCATCGCGTTAGGCGAGATGACGATGTTTCCCCTCACCGGGTTATCTCCGGATTGGGCTGATAAAGCAGACATTGCTTAGGCTTCGTTGAGATTGGACTGCTGTAATTGTTGAAGGTCCTCATTGTCATCTTTGAGATGTGCCTGTCTTCCCGATGTTATCACCGGGTTGGTACAGTGTATCTTGTTGTGTGCGCCGAGATTGAAGCTGGTCGCATTTGAAACAAGCATTTCTGTGGTTATCACCGAAATTGAATTCCTTGGGGGTATCAACAAGGTTGGTGGCTATTCCCATGGTTGGGACTGAGACTGGATACCTCGGGGTTGTCTCTGAGATTAATCGGTCTTCTCCGGTGTGTGTTCCGGTATTGGATCTGCATGCCTCGGGGTTACATCCGAGGTTGGAATTGTTACTCTTAGAGTGGGCTCCGGGGTTGATGCTGAGCTTCTGGCAGTATCTGGTATGGATATGGATTGTCTTTCAGGGATCCCTCTTAAAAGACGAATATGTCCTCCTACAATGTTAGTGATAGTAGTACAGAAAATTTTGAGTGTCTACAAATGCCCCTCTTTATCATACTCATGCATGGCGATGCATGGGTAGGATAAAGAATACTAGACACTTGAAACGCAACAAGAGAAACTGTGGTACTATGGGTAGCAAAATGATGCAAATGTATGATGCATGTGTGCGGGGTTGTAGGCCAACATGCTGGGGATGATTGCTAGATCCCCGTTGCTTCAACTGGGGATTAGCAATGCTGACCAGATTTGACGTGCAAGTCAAATCTGTTAGGATGTTGATGTTGGAGTTATCACCAAATTCTGGTTTTCTTGATAACTACTTGATCCTAAAGAGGTACGTCTTATGTGCAATAGATCTGTGGGGATAAAGCTTGGTCTGTATGAGGATGTGTATAACATATTCCATTATTTATCCTCTTTGATGACATTGACCTTTCTTGCTTGGTATCGCCAGGACATGTCAAGATTCTGTTGGATTTACTGCCAACAGCAAATGCTGTCAGGGATGTCTGACCTTCATTGACGTGTAGTTCACCGACATGTGAATCAATGCTGAAAAATCCTGTGGGATATACTATCAAGGCTGCTTGACCTTCAGTTGACATGTGAATCAACGACTAAGACTCTATGAGTAGATCGTCAAGGTTACTTGACCTTCGCTAATGTGTGAATCAACGAAACATTGTGTTGTGACCCCCGTCGGGGATCCGCTGGGGGAATATGAGTAATCGAGTATGAAATCCTCAAATAGCTCTAGAGCTCTGATAGGTTTAATAGATATCGGCTGAGGTAACGTCAAGGCTGCTTGACCTTCGTTGATATATATGTCACCGGCTTAAATGTACGTTGTAATCCCCTGCTGGGGCTTCACATTGTAACCCTCACTGATGTGTGTAGCAGCGGTTGGTTATCGGGTGGTTTCCAATGCTCTGGTTGTAACCCCCGTCGGGGACTCACGTTGTAACCCCCGTCGGGGACTCATTTAGGGTAACGACCCAGAGTGGGTGGCATCAGACCTGTATAACGTATTGCTGGATGTGATTTGTGACAAATGAGATCATTGGCAGGGTATACCTCGTGTTCGGGTGACTACCAATGAGCGATGTATAGACTCAAAGTTTCATCTGAGAAGGCCAGGATTGTATTCTATTTTTCTCAATCGCATGGCGTTTTTATTCCCAATTTGACCTTTCTAGTCTGTAAGAACTCCTTTGCAACTCGAACTAGACCGAGCCAGAGGGGGCCGCAGGTGAGCCTGCTGCCAACCGTGGATGATAAAATCTAGAAGGTTGGTCTCACAAATCATTTTCAACTTGTCGCGTTAAGAGCAATCCGTGAGCCTCCTTCAGATCTGCTGAGTTCAGGCTATTTTCTACAAATTCTGTCACCGTACAAGTGTTCTACACTATCCTGATAATGTATGCATGTATTTTTTTCTAGTTTTTATCTGTTGGATTTCGAATTATAGCATGAAATGCATCTAAACACACAGTAGTGATTGTGTATGCACAAATGACTTGATAAAAAATATTCAACATATTAAATTTTAGTATTAAACCATGCTGAACATAATGATGTGAAAGAATTTAACTTTTGAGACTGTCAAATTGGCACCTATTTTTGCTATTTTTTGTCCTATTTGAGGTCCAATGAGCAAAGGTAGAAAGGAAAAGTACTCCTGATATTGAGGTTAACCTTATGCATGTATGATTTTGATTTTTAATGCACATATTATGTATATGACTTTGGGGCAGGTGTGCTACTGAATGGCCACCTAGACATGCCTATGTGCATGTGGATACTCCTATTTTAAAAGGGGACTATGGCAAAACTTTTACAAATGTAGGCATTGGGTAGTCATGAATTATAACTCTATTGTATGTTAAAGTAAGTGCGTGCGTGCATATAGTCATAAATTCTTTTTAGAAAGCTCTAGGTAAGGAAATGCTTTTTGATCAGCGCCACACGTGATGTGGTCCGTATTGGGGAGTATGATTGGGGCTCCTATACCTTTGCCTATTTCCTCCGAGGCATGCGTATGCGCTCACAGGGTTTGACCGAGGCTTGGCTAGGCTTTTACCCATTTCTGGTGGTGAGTATTTCTCTTGTCATTTCCCATTTAGATATTAAGAGTGTTTACTGATAGCAGATATTTTGCCATTGTGTTGGAAGTTTTGTGCCTATGAGAGGCTCCCATGCTTGCATCCTGTGAGTGTATTAGGTTTAGATACCTATCCACGAGGATGACGATGGCACCATTCTATTTTGCTAGAGGTCCCTGTTACATGAGGGCTTCACTCACTGCCGTATACAGCTGGAGTTGCTGACAGCTGACACCATCACATGGATTCCCTATTCAGGGGAACACTTGACCATCGGCTTTGAGGATGGGTACCCGACTGGAGTCGAGTACTTGATTTCCACCAGGAGAGTTCCTCTCTTCACAGATGGAGGCTGGGAGCTCTATTTAGGAGAGCGTTTTATTAGGAGCACCACAGAGGAGATCCGTATGCCGATCTTACCTCCTGCTAGGCGCCATTAGCCTGTATCACAGTCACCCGTCACTGATATCCCATTGTTGAGGGTTGACGGTTCTGCATTGTCAGAGGGTCTATGTACCCAGGAGACATTCCAGCGGTGGTGGTCCCCTCGCACTATTGGAGCCCAGTCCCGCGCCACACAGTTTATGGGGGATATGGTTCCAGGATCCTTGATGATGACAGATTGGATAGCTTATTTTCGTGATCCAATTCATATGACCCAGATTGATAGTTTGACCTGGTAGTTGGACCAGGCACATATATTTCTCTGGCATTTGAACAGAGATCCAGCAGAGGCAGATTCGTTTGTTCCCTCCAGCTCAGACGCTGGCCCCTCAGATGACCCATTCAGTTTTTTCCGAAGCAGATCCCCTTTTGTATAGGCCTGACATCCCTGTTGATAGAGATCTAGTGACTCGGGAGGAGTTACATCAGGTGGACAGGATTGATGATGTGGACATCGACACCTTGGTCTTCTTCTGATGTGTATTATCATTATATCTTTTGATAGGCCTCTGTTAGATATTGGGTGGCTGTGCCCCATTCTCGCTATATCTTTTGATAGGCCTCTGTTAGTAGTAGGGCGTTTGTGCCCCCATTTCCCTGTATTTGTAGCTGTACAAAGATGATGTATTAGATGATGATATACTTAGGAATGTATGCACAATTTTCCATTCCATATATCATATTGCCATCTATTATCTGCTATGCATGTATCATGTTATGCATATGTATATATGTCCAGAGATATTCGGCATTGACCCCTGGATGGTCTTATGACGCGGCCCGCACAGATGTCTTCTTCGACAGTTAGCCGTATAGATCATACCCCACCATCATTGGTGGCATTGGGTATGCGATCGTGGTATGATAGCATGTCACCACCAGACAGGGTGACTGTAGATCATTTGCTGCAGCATACCATGACCTTATTAATGTTTCAGGTTCCCGCAGGGTTTGTAGACGGGATGCTAGAGCATTGGATACCGGATACGCAGGTTTTCCGATTCGAGACCCATGAGTTGACTCCTACTCTGGAGGAGTATACACGATTGACTGATGCTGCCTAGATTACGGCGCAGAGTAGTACAGGATGAGCTGACATCTGGCCACGTGATATCCCAGCATTTTCTGTACGACAGATTTGGCTCGGAGGATAGCTATTCATGATATTCTAGGGATTTTACCGCACCGAAGGATCATTGGCGCTTGGCCAGGGTTGATGTACTGCTGCTATACATACTGTCGTATGTCTATATACCACGATATATGGATGAGATAGACATAGGAGTCATCATTGCTGTGAGAGCTCTTAGAGAGGGTCATACCATTGTACCTATGATTATAGCAAAGACCCTGCGGTCATGCATCTTATTGTTGCACTTATCCTACGGGAGTGTTCACTGGGAGTTCGGTCATGCTGTACGTGTGGTTTATGTCACACTTGAGACCAATTGGTACCCTTAGACGGCATGGATATTTCTTCACCCATGATGTAGCTATGTCATACTCCTTTCAGCCATCAGAGTGTATAGGTGCTCTAGTCTTTGTCAACATTTTTGGTAGATATCAGAGATCCTTTTAGTATATTGCCATGTTCGGGGCTTAGCTCACCATACAGCTTCATTACTCACGCTCCGGGCATGAACTACCTCCATCTGGCTGGTTTGAGAGGTGTGACTACTTGCCACCCATTGGCCGTAATGTCACAGTTTGACCAGTTCCAGAACTTTCTTCCTTTCGAGGGGGAAATAGGTCAGTGTTGAGTAAAATCTAGTTACGCACAACACGCAAGTATACGTGGTCAACAAGTAATAAAGTGATAAGTTGAGTATCGTTCCCACAGAGAATTCTAATTAATAAATCCCAACTACTAATACTATATCAATTCAATTTTATTTGAACAAGAATAAATTATGATTTTCTGAATTATTAACACAAAATTAAACACCAAAAGATATTATCCTAAAATAAACGAATAAATAAACTAATGCTTGAATGAATAATTTTTGATAGATAAAGATTAAGACTTCAAATTCCCCAATTATGAACTATAAATCAGTTACCTACTCATCCCAATTATTATATCTACTGAATTGTTAACAGGAATTCTCGACTGCCAAAAGCCCCTTTCCAGGTGATCAGTTGACTTCTATTTAATCCAAATTAGTCTTGCTATATTCCTATGCAAAATAATTGAATTAAACTCTTTCCAATCCCAATTCCTTATATGTTACATGCGGTGAACAGATATTTCCATTCAATTCACGAACTTAATTATTTACCATGCAAATAACTAAGTCACATGTTATCATGTCAAATTCTAACTCTAGAATTCCTTTTCCAATTCTTTCTAGAGTAACAAGGTAATTATTGGCCAAATAATTAAGCAAAAATGTCAAAACATGATAAACAATTCACTTCAACACAACTAATTAGAATGGATGCATAACTATTTTATAGCCATAAAAGGTTCAATTGAAATCTTAATTAAAGAATTAGTTCATCACGGAAATAAAAACCATTAATTGTTGACAAATCATCCTTAAAGAATTATAAATGAAAAATAAGGAGAAAAAGAATAAACTCTGTAGCCAATCCTTAATCTCCAAGTAATCTCGCGTAGCCCGCAATAGAGAACTTGTTGAATCCTCCCACGAATAATAGTCCAAAAAGATCCCCTTATTTAAGCACTTAGTTTCTTTTTATATGCCCCCCACAATCCTTCTCCAATTAGGTTTTATTTTAGCTCCCAATAACCAAATTAAGTCCAAACAAAAGTCAAACGCGCTAATCCAGTCAACTCCAGCCGAGGCTCAGCGCCCCGGTGCTGTAGATAGTACAGATTCCAGCGCCCCGGCGCTGGACTTCTCCATAATTACCGAATTGCCATTATTTACTTGAATTTCCCATAATTGCCCCCTCCAGCTTCCAAATCTGCAAAACAAGATATAAACACAATAAAAATGCTACTAAATAACTTAAAAATGCAATAACTTAAGTCCAAATATATCCAATTCATGGGTATACTACCCATTCATCAGTCATCGTTCAGCTTCTCGATATCTCTCAACACAGGACCGATCCAGCGTGTATTCTTTTTGGGATCAACACGATATAGCTTCTTTTTCTATCAGTCATCCAGGTTGTTCTGCAGAGTATTCCGCATGGATGGAGAAAGAGAGTTTATCGGCTGCGGTAGTGTTCACGGTACCGGATAGTGAGTCAGATGATGTAGAGCCCATGGACGAGATCGATTCTTACGTCGAAGAGGAGCCCGCTGCTGGGTTGCCAACATTTCTTCCGGATTCTCCTAGTACCAGTATTATTGTGATTCAGCACTCGGCACAGTACCTAGAGTATAGTCTTCAACTGATGACCTTTGAGAGAGATTATGCTCTACCTTTGATGTTAACTGCCCTTGATGGGAGAGACTCATCTCTATTAGAGAGAGACGAGGCATTAGCTCGAAGAGATGTCGCTGTTGTTGAGCGGGATTGTGACACCCCCAAATCCGGGTTACCTTACCCCCGAGTTTGGTGTTCACGGTTCACACTATAATATCATTTAACTACCCATTCATATATAAATAGGAATATATAAATCATTAACATAAGTTGTTAATACATAAGTCCCAGGTTTTCGAACCTTAAATTACAAACATACCCCTTAGATAAACAAAAAGGGTTTACAATACAGCATAATAATAATAATAATAATATTCTTTATAACTACTCCAACATCTTGCCTTTGCCTTTGTTCTTCTTTGACCCGCTGGCCTCTTCATTCCTAGCTGAAATGTTTTATTTATAGCAAAGGTGAGCAACTAGTTTGTCCCGCAAGTTAAGACATACAATAAATGTATATGAATCAACAAGAACAGACTATCTATTTTGATAGAATGAAACCAAAGTTCGGTGAACTTTGAAATAGCTGAACAAATCGTTAATCAATAACAAGTTTTCTCGTATTCTAGACAACACAATAATCTAATAATGAAAGAGTACAACGCTTTCAAAGTTTCTACGATATTCTATTGAATAATCAAGAATTAATTCTACGCAATAACAATGTGGAATGTTTTCCAGATTTATGCTGAGCGATAACATTAGATCTTTGAACTTATTTTTCTCGGGTATCTATCAAAAATTTACTTTGATACATACCAGGAGTATCCGATAAACATAAAGATTAAATCATACCCCTCTGCAAGTACTTAGAGCCGGCCAACTCCTTGTACCCTATATTATTCATAATACTCAAAACGCGCGCGAAAATCGAATTCACAACCAACAAAATGTTCCCTTTATATAAAAGGTTGTTCTTCTCAGTTTTAGAATCAAGATTTTGATTTTACAACGAAATACTGTGATTTCAAATTCTACTTACTTATCGATCTTGCAGGAATAATTGGCATCGATTCTACCAATAACAATTGAATTATTTTCTTGAATTTATCAAGTTCTAACAAATGTTTGTCTAGCCATAATAATTAGCTAAGACATTTCTCAACACAATTTGACAATAAACAGGAATTATTTGTACTGTAAATTCTAACTCCTACATATTTGAATATTCAACAACAGTAATTCTACGAATATATATTTCTGAATCAGTAATTCAATTTGAATTATTAAGCATGCACTAACTGCGAATAATCAGCAATAACTTCCCTGGATGTGGTGTAATTAGCAATAATTAACCACTATAATAATTGAATAAAATATAACTCAAGGTTGAGTTAGGAAACTTGCCTTCCGCGTTGATTACAGCTACACAATATAATTAACTGCATTCGTAAGACCTATATTCAACAATGTCGGTCTCACAATTAGCACAATCATTTATAACATATAACATTGTATTTTATAGTCAAACTTCTCCTAGGCACATCACCACATAGCCACATTAATGTTTATAACCTATATAAACACTTATCAAGTCTAATTATTTCGATTTGGTTGGACTTCGGTCCATTTTCGGTGTTCTGGTCACCCTATCCGACAATTAGCACATTGATTGTCAATTAAACTTGGTCTCTAAGCTTCAATATTAATTCAGATAAGTAAATTATCAATAATAATATTTTTTCGGAAGCTTTTAATAATTTATAAACAATTATTATAATTTATAATAATTTTTTAAATACTTAAATCATTTTTAAATGATTTAATTATCAAATAATCATATCAATATTAATATTTAATAATATCAAAATATTATTAACATACTCGTCAAAATATTAAAGTTATTTTTAATAACTTAAAATAATCTTAAATCATCAATATTCTAATTAAATGATTTTTAAAATATTTAAAATTATTTTTAAATCATCACCATTAATATATAAATATTAATGAAATTATTAACCAAATATTAAAAGTCATAATTTATAAATTAAAATATTTTTAAACCATTTTTCTCATTTTTAAATGATTTTTAAATCAAAAGAAAATCATTTTTAATTCCTTTATTTAATATAATAATTAAATAAATCAATTATCATTAATATTAATTTATTATTGAAAATTCTCCAAAAATATTGAAAATTATTTTTTATAATTTATAATATTTTTAACACTTTATTCTCAATTAAAATGATTTTTAAATCATTAAAATCATTTTTATCTTATTTATTTAATTTAATAATCAAATAACTCTAATATCATTAATATTAAATTATTAATGAATAATTCTCCAAAAATATTAAAAGTTACATTTTATAACTCAAGATATTTTTAAATACATTTTTCTTATTTAAAAATGATTTTTTATAATATTAAATCATTTTTCTCTAATTTATTTAATATACTAATTAAATAAATTAAATATTATTAATATTCAAATAATTATAAATATTAATGAAAAATATTCTAATTGGTCAAAAAATATTTTTCATTATTTAAAATAATTTTTTAAACCATTTTTGGTAATTTTTAGAATTTATTTCTATTTTTAATCATTTTCTGGAAAAATCAGAAAATAAAATACATAAACCGTCGCTATAGGGCTATAGCGACACAAAGCGTCACTGTTGGTGTTCTTGAGCTCAAGAACACTGACAGCAGGCAGTGCAAGGTGCTCGGTTTGACCGTGTATAATTCTCAATCTGTTCATGTTCTGAGCTATCTAAAATTTTGGTATTGTAGTATTAATGTAACACTACAATACCCAACCAATAATTTGGTCAAACAACATCAAAACAAGAAGATCTAGACCTCTAAAGTTTCTGTCAGGCGATTCTGGGCCAAAACAGTTTCGAGTGGTCACTTTCAAACTTAATTTAATCTATGTTCTGGCCATGGTTTATGTGATCTTAAAATTCAAATATGTAGTACTAGTGTCAAGGTACATTTACATCACAACAGATCAGTTAAACAACATCTGAAACGCCAGATAAATCTCGGTCAAGCGTTGTCAGAAAATTCGTGCAAGAACTTCTCTGGAATTTCCAGAAAGTTCAAAAACAGTTTAGGATGGCTAGTTTGACCATCTATCACGATCGATCTGAAGACGTTATAAGAGATATAAGGATCCAGATCTGTAGTACATATAACCAGCTACAAGATGTACTAATAAAAAAACATCAAACACTTAACAGACTGACAGATCCGGACACTACAAAATCTTGTCAGATTCGATTTTTCAAATTCTGGGTTGCCCAGATTTTTGACCAGTCATGCCCGGTCAACGGGTTTTGACCGTTTATATCTTACGATCTGGACATCAAATGACATTGATTCCACTTGCAGAGTAAATACCACATACAAGGCTACATGTTACAACGTTTAAACAACAAAAACAACAAACGAACAAGAATCTGTGGCTCCTGACATTAGCTTGTCAGACCGCAGATTTTGTTCTTGGACAGATTTGAAAAACTTCGATTTTTACCAACTTTGATGCTATGGATCCATCATGGATCAACATAAATAAACTAAAAACATTATATAACACTAATCTAAACACATAAACCCAAAATCTTTCTTAGCAACATGGATCAAAAATAAAAGATTTCGGTTATACCTTTCTTGTTCAAATTTTGATCTTGATTCTCCAATATGTTTATGGTTGATTTATGGACTGAATTTAGGACTGATCTACTAGTGATTTTCGGAGCTTTTAGATAGAGAGAGAGAGTTTGTGAGAGCTTGGTTGGCCAAATGAGCAAATAATTGATTTTCTCTGTCTTGAATCTAATATATATTGTTTTGATTCAAGCACCACTTGATCTTGCTGTCAATATGAGCTGATTTGCTGAGATTTTAGTGCCTCTAAGTCAACATAATTGGTGACCAACTAAAGATTTAGCCATTTTTGCAAGTTAACTTATAAAAATCCCATAAAGGGCATTTTTGACATTAGCAAATTAATTTAAAGGGCAATCTTGACAAATGCACAACCTTTAGGGTTTAAGGTTTGGGTTAGGGTTTAGGGTTTGAACCCTTTAGATATTAAAATTCTAATTCCCACAAATCCAAATTTAGGGTTTAAATTACAAAATAAGATTTTTAAAAATGTAATTAGGGTTTGTAAAATAGAAATTAATATAACTAAAAATATAATTAGGGTTTTCTAATCATATTTAAGTTTAACAAACACTTTAGGCATGCTAATAAAAATTAAAGTTTCCTAATTAGGGTTTAGAAAATCCTATATTTTAAATTAGGGTTTTCCAGCGTATAATTAGGGTTTTCTACGGTTCGTTAGGGTTTCTAATTCGGAGATTAGGGTTTTTAATCTCATATTAGGTTTTATTAATATTTAACCTTATCCAGTCCAACAATGGCGAACATACCTATACAGTCCAAACACATATCAATAGTACAATTATTTTAATTGTATTTTCTATCGAATCCCTATCCGAAAATTAGGGTTAGGGTTTTTAAACCTGTTAAGCACAACTCTACTCTAATTTTATTAGTCAGCACACAAAATGACTTTCTCGAGACTCATATCATAGATATTTGTCACAAAATTGATAAATAATATTAATATTAATAAAAAAATAAATTATTCACAAATTTTGGGTAATTCGAAATCTTGGGTTATCACATTCACCCCTCCTTAAAAGGATTCCGTCCTCGGAATCACCGCTTTCTTATTCTCTAAAATCTTTTAAAGTTGTATCATCAATTCATTCTTATCAACACAATATTAATTTGTGTTTCAAATTCTAACATGTGACTTGAATCTATAAGGGAAAACATTTCACAGCAACAACTAACTAAGATTACTCGCGTAATTAAATTTCTAAACGAAATCGTTACCTGCCACCTCCTGAGTAGACACTACATCTTGCGTCGTCATGTTAAATGTACGGGTCGTTGGTCTTCCTAGCTGTGTTGATCCTCGAATCGCCAAGGTTCCGCCACTGGATCCCTTGTTGCCACTTTCCTTTTCCGCATTCTTCTTCGGACAGTTTTGAACCAAATGATCAGTCGATCCGCATCGAAAGCAACCTTGAATTTTCTTCGGGCTGGGATAATTGGGTGACATATGCCCCTCTTGCCCGCAGTTATAACAAAACCCCTTCTTCTTCAGACAAACACCAGCATAGTTCTTACCACAATTTGCACATGGTTCCTTTCCTTTTCTATTCCGTTCAATTTTGCTACCCGTTTGGGTATTCTCGCTCCATTTCCTCTTATTCGGGTTACTACCTCTACCGCTTCGTCCATCATTTGTCTTCTTCTTCTTCTTCTTATCCTGATGAATCGAGACGCAGCTTCGCTCCCTCCTTCAGCAATTAATGCCTTTTCCATCAATGCTGCAAATGTGTTAATCTGCAATACCGCTACCTTGTTGAATATTCCTGGTTTCAGTCTGTTCTCGAATCTTCTTGCCTTTTTCGCCTCTGTGTCCACCTGATGAGGTGCAAATCTTGCCAACTCGTTGAATTTGGCAGCATATTCAGATACCACCTTTGTACCAGCACTCGCTTGGTTCGTCTCCCACCAGTAATTAGCTTCTCCCTTCATCAGATAAGTTGCAAAAGTTGTCTTTTGCTCTTCTGCCATACGTGCAATGATGAATGCTTTCTCCATCTCCTTTACCCAAGTTTGCGCTTCAATCGGATCGGTGGTTCCCTTGAATTTCGGCGGTCCTACCGCTTTAAAATCCTTGAAGTTAGCTAATCTGTCAGCTGGCTATTCTCTCGCTCTTCCTCTTCCTGCGGGAGCTCTATTCTCCATAGCTTCAGCTATCATATTTGCAAAATTTTGCATTGGGTCAGCTTGACCTCCTTCATTAGGGTTTAGGGTTTGAACCCTTTAAATATTAAAATTTTAATTCCCACAAATCCAAATTTAGGGTTTAAATTAGAAAATAAGATTTCTAAAAATATAATTAGGGTTTGTAAAATAGAAATTAATATAACTAAAAATATAATTAGGGTTTTCTAATCATATTTAAGTTTAACAAACACTTTAGGCATGCTAATAAAAATTAGAGTTTCCTAATTAGGGTTTAGAAAATCCCATATTATAAATTAGGGTTTTCTGTCGTACAATTAGGGTTTTCTACGGTACGTTAGGGTTTCTAATCCAGAGATTAGGGTTTCTAATCTCATATTAGGTTTTATTAATATTAAACCTTATCCAGTCCAACAATGGCCAACATACATATATACAGTCCAAACACATATCAATAGTGCAATTATTTTAATTGTATTTTCTATCGAATCCCTATCCGAAAATTAGGGTTAGGGTTTTTAAAGCTGTTAAGCACAAATCTACTCTAATTTTATTAGTCAGCACACAAATTGACTTTCTCGAGACTCATATCACAGATATTTGTCACAAAATTGATAATTAATATTAATATTAATAAAAAAAAATTATTCGCAAATTTTGGATAATTCAAAATCTTGGGTTATCACAGGGATGAGGCCAGATCAGCCAGAGATGCAGTGATAGTTGAGCGGGATAGTGCTATATCTGCCCTGGATGTAGCCATCACAGATAGTACTACTGTGAGGTCCCTTACCAATGGCATGATCGCAGAGATGAACACATATATTGATGATCATATGGCCACCATGCAGATGGCTACAGATCTGTTGGGTCATATGGATATTTTGGTAGAGGAGACCACCACTTCACCTCCATCCTTTGAGAGGGACGCCATGTTGGGCTTGTTAACTCGCATATACCCTGACTTGTAGATGAGCTTGTATTTCCCTGCACAGACTAGCTTAGCCATTTTGTCATGTACAGTTTACATTGTATACATCAAACAACATTATATATATGACAGGGAAATATATTTTTGGATCACTTCCCTTTTAGATATGCCTTGCTATTTGTTTGATATTTTGCTTGCTGCTTCAAGGCTTGCGGTCTTGATGTACTATAAATTCCTCCTGGGTGGATGGACATTGAGTTATCTCTGGAAAGTTCAGAATGGATCATCGATCTATGTGTATCCCTAACCTCTTTGGTGTCTTGGGACTGGTTTCTGAATGAAAACGTGGAGAGGAGTGTGGATTTCCTCTCTGAGATTGACCACATCACAGATGGTCGTCAGTACTTTTATTTAGGAGAAGCCTAGTTAATTCCATCTCTTATGGATTGGTGTTAATCTTTAAGGTATGACCGCAGCTTAGATGGTCGCCGAATCTCCTATTTGGGAGGAGTTCAGGTAATTCCATCCCTTTGGTCTGAAGCCGAATGAAATGTAGTGGATTAATGTTTGATTCCAATACAAACTAACAAGGGTTTGTGTTTTGGTAAGGGGTGAGACCGAACCATGAATGGCTTCCTACGTACTCCTGTTGAAGAGGAGATCAGGTCTGCGTAGTTCAAACCTGGTGTAAGAGGTTCAACGCTGTGTATGGCAGAAATGGTGTAGGAATGTTGTTGTTATTTTTTGTTTTTGTAAGGGTAGAAATGTTTTTGTTGTTTTTGTTTTATTACGACCGGGCCATGTGAAATGGTTGCCTACGTACTCCTATTGAAGAGGAGATAAGGTCGACGTAGTTCGCCCCTCAGGGCGAGACGAAAAGTGTAATCCCATGTGCAGGTCAGAGTGCGGGGAGGAGAAAGTTTAATCCTAGGTTGAGGATAAACTGCAGGTGTGAGAAGTTTGATCCCATGTATGGGTAGCCAAACTGCATGTGCGTGAAGTTCAATCCGCGGTGGGATGACCTAAGTCGTAGGAATGCAAAGGAGAGCCAGGCTGCTGGCTTGAAATATATGTTTCCTTGAGGGGCAAAGTGTAGGAAAGTTGTAGGTGGTAAAGGGTTAAAGAACCGGAATGACTGGTGACCTGATGGCTCTACATCAGGATATTTACGAAATACTTCAGACATAGTACCATTTCACGGCGTCTGAGTTAATGAGTTGTGGAAATTCATCGTCGTCCATTTCTTGTAATCTGAGAGTGCCCCCTGTCAATATTTCTTTGACAACAAACGGGCCTTCCCAGTTAGGAGCAAATTTTCCCTTAGATTGATCTTGGTTGTCAAGAATCTTCTTCAAAACCAAGTCATGTTGTTTAAACTTCCGTAGCCGGACATTTTGTTGTATGATCTGGCGATCCTTTGTTGATATAACTGACCATGGAAGATAGCCACGGTTCGCCTTTCGTCTATTAGAGACAATTGGTGATACATGTCTTGTACCCATTGGTCTTCATCCAGCTGAGCGTCTATCAACACTCTTAGGGATTCCATTTCAACTTCTATGGGGAGTACTTCTTCCATCCCATAAGTTAATGCGTAGGGGGTTGCCCCAGTGGAAGTGCGCATAGAGGTTCTTATAGGCTAATAGAGTCAGAGGCAATAGCTCAGGCCAATCTTTGTGGTTGGCGGACATCTTTTGCATAATCTTCTTGATGTTTTTGTTAGCCGCTTCAATAGCACCGTTCATCTTTGGACGATAGATGATAGAGTTGAGATGTTTGATGTGGAATTTACTGCATAATTCCTCCATCATTTTGTTATTAAGGTTCTTGGCATTGTCTGACACAATAACCTCTGGTTGTCCGTATCGACAAATGATACTGTTTCTGATGAAAGCAATGATGACTTCTTTGGTAACCCTGGGGAAGGAGGCTGCTTCTACCCACTTGATGAAGTAGTCGATCATGGTGAAGATAAACCGATGACCATTACTGACTTTAGGCTCAATGGACCCGATAACATCCATTCCCCACATTGAGAAGGGCCAAGGTGAACTCATATTGTGAAGTTCTTTGGAGGGGCGTGTATAGAATTCTCATGAATCTGGCACGGATAGCATCTCCTAACGTGGTCATCGCAATCAGCTTTGAGAGATAACCAATAATGTCTCGTCCTGAGGACTTTCTTGACAAGAAGGGGGCCACTCATGTGGGGGCCACAGACTCCGCCATGGATTCCATCCATAAGCCTTTGGGCTTGATCTTTGTCTAAACATCTGAGGAGTCCTATTCCTGCATCTCTTTTGTAGAGCGCATCTATACTCAGGTAGATGGATCCGCCTTTTCTCAGTCGGGCTCGCCTCAGCGGGTGTAGATCCATCTCGCAGAAATTCCTTGATATGCTGATACCAAGGATGTTGGATAGGAGGTAGCTCATCTGATACTTCTCCAATGTAATTCCTATAGGTTGGGGCCTTGTGTGGGGAAATTGTGACGCTTGGCAAATGTTCCTTATCTGATATGTGAATCAAGGAGGATAAAGTTGCTAACGCGTCCTCAAAGTCATTCCTATTACGAGGAATGTGTAGAAAGGAGATTTCTTCGAACTCCATAGCCATCTTCAAAACCTACCGATGGTAGGGCAGCAAATGTAGTTCCTTGGTTTGATAGATTCTGGTGGATTGTCTGATTACCAACTCCGAATCTCCAAAGATAGTTAACTGCCTGATGCCCATTGAACGGGCAAGTTTTAGCCCCATGAGACAGCCTTCATACTCAGCCGTATTGTTGGTGCTGACAAACTGTAATTTGACGGCAACGGGATACTGCTCCCCCATACCAGATACTAGAATTGCTCCCGTTACAGAACCTTTCATATTAACAGCTCCATCAAAATACATCTTCCATGATTGGCGCATATTGTACTGATGGTGTTGCTGCACTGTCATTGCTCCTTCATCAGGGAAATATGTTTCCAAGGGTTTGAAATCCCTTGAAGGTGCGGTGACCAGTTGATTCGCAATTCCTTGACTTTCGATGGACTTTTGAGTCACATATACAATGTCAAATTGTTGTAGGATCAACTTCCATCTGGACAACCGGCAATTTAACAGGGGTTTGTTGAACACGTACTTGAGAGGATCTACGCGGGATATGAGATGGTTTGTGTGACCATGGAGGTAATGCTGTAACCTCATGGAAGCCCATGCTAAAGCACAACACATCTTTTCGATTTGAGTGTACTTGTGTTCACTACTGCTAAACCTTTTGCTGAGGTAATAGATAGCTCGTTCTTGGCCTCTATCGTCCTTTTGTCCCAGCATGCAGCCCATGGCATTGTAACTTATGGATAGGTACATAAACAGGGGAACATCATCCCTGGGTGGTACCAAAATGGGAGCTTTGACTAGCTATTTCTTGATTATAAGGAAGGCCTTCTGACACTCATCATTCCATTTCATGGAGGAGTTCTTCCTTAATAGCTTAAAGATTGGCTCACAGGTTGCTGTGAGTTGGGAGATAAACCTGCTAATCAAGTTGATTCTTCCCAAAAATCCCCGTATTTCCTTCTCTGTTTGAGGAATTGGAATTTCCTTGATGGCTTGGATTTTGGCACGATCCAGCTCAATCCCTTTGTGGCTGACTAGAAATCCTAGCAACTTTCCTAATTTAACACCAAAGGCGCATTTAGCTGTATTCAACTTCAAGTTGTACTTACGCAACCTACTGAACAACTTCCTGAGATGGTCTATATGGTCATCCTCCTTCCGGGACTTGACAATGATGTCATCCACATAGATCTCGATCTCTTTATGCATTAAGTCGTGGAAAAGAGCCATCATAGCTCGTTGAGAGGTGGCTCCGGCATTGATAAGGCTGAATGACAACCTTCTATAACAAAAGGTTCCCAAAGGCGTGATGAAAGTAGTCTTCTCATGATCTTCCTCAGCAACCATGATTTGATGATACCCCGCAAAACAATCAGCAAAGGAGTACATATCGTATTACGCAGTATTGTCAATGAGAATGTGGATAAATGGCACGGGAAAGCTATCTTTTAAGAAAGCTTTGTTCAAGTCTCAGTAATCCACGCAAAATCGCACCTTCCCTCCAGGTTTAGGTACAGGTACGATGTTGGATATCCATTCAGGATATTTAGACACCATGATGATGTCGGCTTGAAATTGTTTCACAATTTGTTCTTTCACCTTTAAACTCCACTCAGGTTTCAATTGCATGAGCTTTTACTTGACTGGCTTAAATACCTCTTTGATGGGAAGGCGATGAAGGACAATGTCAGTGGAAAAACTCACCATGTCTTCATGAGACCATGCAAACACATCCTTGAATTGGGTTAGTAGCGGAACCATGTCATTCTGTTGGTCTGGGGTAAGGTCTGAACCAATCTGGATTAACTTAGGGCTTTCTAAGGTTCCGAGATTGAAAAAAGTGGTTTGATCAAGGTTGGGATTGGGTTTGTCTTTGACCAATTCTTGAATTTCTGGAGGCACCTCAATGTCATCCTGTATATCCATTAGGTGGAATTCATCTCTACATCAAAGGCCCAATCCTTGTGGAGAAGAGGCACCGTATCAGCAAGTATAGGAACATCTAAACTCAGAGTTCTGAAACAAAATATGCTTTCACTTAGTATATATGAAATGTGTTAATCATACACAGTGTTAGCATATACTGACAAAATAAACTGCTAATACTGTACAGAAAAGTAGGCAGTTATTATATCTACAGGGCATAAAGAGTTTTGCTCTCTTTACCCTTGTCGACCAATGCAAGGATTGATGTTCCAATTGGCAAGGGAAAATTCTGGGTGGACCGCAGTGATGGAGGGATTGTCATCATCCTCCATGTCCCGAATGATGGCCATTACGTCTGGGAAATCATCGTCTGAGGTTTATCTGTTGGTATGTTCGTTATGAATGATGATGTGTATGCCTGATATCATTCGGATGACAACTTGCTTGATTCTTCGTTACTCCTCTTCCACTGCGGGATTTGGAACAGAGACTTATTTCTCCTTTACCAGTACCAGCTTGGGAAATAACATAGCCATTACATTGGTTGGCACCTTTATAGGAGGTTGTGCAGACTCAGAGTTTGAAGCCGAAGATAAATGCCACATGGTTGAAGCTGAAGGAATCTGCTGATGCTTGTTAGGATTCCTATGACTAAAACTGGCAGAATAGCCTAGCCCAGATGTTCCAGTTTGATTGGTTAATTGAATTGGATATTTGATACCCTGGCAATCTTTACCCAGCCCTTGTCCCGGCTTATAGCCCAGTGACATCATTTATTAAGTAGCCGACATTACCTCAGCAGAAATCTTGGGTCCGGGCAATGGCGTTCCAATAGAATGGTATTGGGTATTGCTTATTTCCAAAGCATGAAAACTGACTGGTTCCACATCTGCATTGACATTGATGAATGGCATGTCTCCATGCTGAGGAATCTCCAGTTCAGCGTTGACTGTGATCAGGCTATTATTGATAATGTATTTCAACTGTTGGCGAATAGTGGAGGGGACTGCCCCAGCCATATGAATCCATGATCTTCCCAAGAACAAGTTGTATCCTGAATCTATCTTGAGCACATGGAGGGATACGCAGAATATGTGAGGACCAATTTTGATTGGTATCTCAATTACTCCGACCGAATTACTGCGGGCTCCATCAAAAGCTTTGATGATAGTATGGCTGCTCCGAATTCAGTTGAGATTGATGTTCATCTTCACCAAAGTAGCATATGGACGGATATTTAGAGAGGAACCTCCATCTGTTAGGACTCCAGCTAGCATGTTTCCAGAGGATAAGACCGCAATGTGTAACGACTTGCAATGACCGGTCCCCTCGGGCGGTATGTCATCATCAGTGAAGGACATCACACTGTTGTTCAAAATGTGATCAACCAGATGTTGAAATTTTTCCGTATCAACTTATGTTGGTAGATAGGCTTCTTCTAAAACCTTCAATAAAACCATTTGGTGATTCTCGGAAGTTAGGACCAAGTCCAAAATTGATATTTGTTGTGGAGCTTCTTTTAAGCTTAAAACCACCGTGGCTTCGTTATGACCCATAGTGCGGAGGAATTTTTCAATTTTCTCCATGGGTATTTTCCCCTTTAATTTGATGATAGGCTTCATCACCCGTTGGGGAAGATACAGTGGATTTTCCTTCGACACTGTAGTAGTTGTATGTGAGGTGGATCCTTCACCTTCTCCATAATTCCACGAAACTTTTCTCAAGCTAAAAATAGGATATTGTGCTATGCATGGCAAGTTAATTGGCTTGGGAGCGGCCACTTTCAAAGGATTGTTGCTTCCTTTGAGTTGAATTGTTGACGTTGTGAGTAATGTGTTAATCCCATCAGTTTTAGTCGATATGACTGCTAGCACACTCTTCCACTTAGTAGGACCTGAATTCTCACTTGCATGTAACACATTATCGTTGTCTGCTAGGCGCAGGACACCACTGTTGATTAGATTTTGAATAAGGTGGCGGAGTGCCCATCATTCTTTTGTGTTGTGACCGCGAGACTGGGAGTGATATTGACATATTCCATCAGAGTTGTACCATCCTGAATGGGGGTTGAGTGGAGGTAGAAGGGAACTAATCCTTCCTTCATTGATTAACATATGAATGATCTCCTCCATAGGTTGGCTCAAATAGGTGAACTCCCTTTTATTGGCAAAATCCCGATGGGCCTTGGCATTTGCTCTCTTTGTAACTTTGCCTTTCAGCATTTCATTTTCTGAAAGTGATGAAGGAATTTTCATGACAATAGGTAGGAGGCTGGCATGCTCCTGGCTGATTAACTGACGTGTCACTTGATACTGATAAGTCACCAGTTCCGCCAATTGCTCAATTTGTTTGCATAGAGCTTTCATTTTTTGTTCTATTGTGAACAAAAAACTTGAAATTATCCCATTTGTCATCACCGTCTTTGAGAGTCTGGGATGATTCACAGCTGAAATTGGAATTCTGTCCATTACTAAAATTTATCATGTTAACTTCTTCTTCTTTATGATGAGGAAGAGGGTTGTCTTGAACGTGAGGCTAATCTGGTTTGGTGACCATGATCTCTCCATTATCTATCAGGTCCTGGATCTTGTGTTTCATGGCCCAACAATCCTAAGTATCATGTCCAGGTGCCCCGGCACGATAAGCACATTTCTGAGCAGCATTGAAACCCCGTCCATTAAGGCTGGCTGGTGGAAGAAGATGCGTAATTTTCTTCTGTGTTGTCAGAAGATTAAGAATGTTCTCAAGGGTATCCCCTAAGGGTGTAAACACTCGAGGGCGTTTGACTTCTCCACTTTTTGGTATTGGCAAACTGTGCTTGAAAGGGAGTGTAGTTTCTCATTTGAATAGGTATGTTCTTATTGTTTTTTTGACCCTGTAGTATCAGGAAAACATCTTCCTCTTTCTTTTTATGGACCCTTCGGGGGTTGTTTCCATAATTTTTGGATTGGATGTGATCAGCAACAGTTTTAACTGCAGCTAGGTCTTGAATCTTTTCGGACTTCAATCCCATCTCACCCATCTCCCCTATGTCTGACCATTTCAAAAAATTATTTGCCGATGCCGGCTAAAACTCTCTCATAGAAAGGAGCTTCTTGTATGTCTATGAATGTCATGACCATCTCTAATTCTGTCATAGAATGATTAACTTGGGCAGCCAGGCATCTCCACCTTTGAGCACACTCTCTGAAAGACTCGTTAGACTGTTTCTTGATCTTGGTAATTTGATACCTATCAGGAGCCATTTGAGTTTTAAAGTTGTATTGAGTGAGGAAAGCATGTGCTAGCTCTTCCCAGCTATGGATCTTTGAATTTTCTAATCTTGTGTACCACGACCGGGCTTCTCTAGTTAGACTTTTCTAGAACAATTGCATTCTAAGCTTTTCGTCCTCTACATAAGATCCAAGTTCTCCAATAAACACCTTTAAATGTGTGTAAGGATCTCCTAACCCGTCATATTTTTCAAAGTCAGGAGTTTTAAATTTTTCTGGATAACGAACACCAGGAAAAATACACAGATCATCATATGAAACACTCCCGTGTGTTCCAATTCCTTTAATAGCACGAAAGGGCTCTTCCATTTGGAGGACTTTCTTTTTGATGTCACCAATGTCTGGATCTCCAGTGGGATGGGCAGCATCATGAGTTTTGTTGGTCGTATCCATCTGCAGTTCAGGTATTGTAATGACCTGGGTTCTTCCTTGTGTGGAGGATTCAGCATGTACGGGTATTTTCTGACCCTGTGTAGACTGGTGTAATTCTTTGAGTAGAACAACCAAATCGGTAATTTATTTGCTTAATCCGTCGAATTCTTTAAGGGAAACTAGATTAAGTTCAGTCTGGTCGGATGAAGACATGATTGACTGTAGGCTTGTTGCGTTTTTGGACTTTGACCTGGTAGTTGGTCCGATTGGTTCCCTGTGAAAGACTTGCATAGTTTATTCTTTAGGGAATGTATATAATAACATACTATGTGATGTGTCCATTTTAGTAATTTTATCTTGCAAAATGGATGTCAGCTTTTTGTAGCATGTTAATATGTATGTGTATACATTTCTTCATAGTTCTTAGTACATGGAGACAGATATGGAATGAAATTACAAGTAATTGTGTTTACAAGTAATTTTGAAACGATAACATGAAGAGACTTTCCTCTGTTTTGGGTTTATCAGAGATAGACCTATCTTAGGTTACACTCCTAGATTTTTGGTATGAAGGTTCCAAAATCATCGCAATCTACTTGGGTGGTGCCTTTCATAAGCCTCAGAGAATTAGTCTTCTCACGAGTCCAGTAAAAAAACACCGACGGGATAGTCTCCTGGTGGTGGGACCACACAACATACATTCATATACATCGCGTCTCACCGTATGAAAATGATGACATGTGCGAAGCACTAATATCACAAGCAGATATGGTGCGAAGCACTAATATCCCAAGCAGTTATGGTGTGAAGCACTAAGTGCAATAAGGACATGCATTCGTACACATTCATTAAATGTAAATGGAACATCCACACACAAGCAGATAACAGTTTTGAAAAGATTGTAATAGCGGCTTAAGTCCTCTTATTAGAGTCCCCAGCAGAGTCGCCACCTGTCGATGTCGGGATTTTTAGATGTCCCTTTCCGTTACTTGTTCTTTGGTGTTCTCATTTTAGGTGAGATTTGTTTGAAAAAACAAGTGAAAAAGGTCCGACATGTATAATGTTGACGATGGACTGTTAAGAGTCGCCAGTTGGTTTTTTAAATGGTTGTACCAACACAACCGAGAAAAGGTTTGCACATTGACCCAGTGATGTGACACTGCCAAACGGGTCGGTGAAACCGAGATTCATTAGGGTCCAGGGACTTGGTTATGCGGAGGGAAGGTGTTAGGCAGCCCCCGACATCCGTGTTACCACAGTGACCATCTCTTTTCAAGAAACTATTATCTGAATGCGTGTGTGTGTGGGTTAATGTGCTGTTATTTGGAAGTAGTGCGAGGCCTCGTTCGAACCTATATACACAGGGTTTGAATTTATGTAAAAATTCAGTTTTTAGCAAGATATAGCAATGATGTTTTATAAAAAGGTTTTTCAAACCCTGATGCTCAATAGTAATTGAGATTTTTTACACTCCGATTTTATTAAGTGCTCGGCTTGATTGATTTTATTTTACAGATGCGAGGCATCCTTACGAAAATAATGTACAAAATAATACCGACTTCCTCATGGGTATGGAAACCATCTGAGGAAATTCAGACACCGTAGAATAATTTACAAACTGCTTACTGCTGAAAATGTCCATCACGGGAACTGAATCTATATCCAATGGGTTGAATCTGTGATCACATGATTCCTAGGAGAACAAGATACCGCAATTTGTATGAAAGCAATAAGCAGGTATATATATATATATCCAAAAGCTGTAAATATATATATATATATATATATATATATATATATATACAGGCAGGATCTAAAGCGGACCAAAAAAATGGACCAAGGAGCGGACCAAGTAAAAAACACGCGGGTTTCAGGGCGCGGGTCGGACCAACACGTGGGTTGGCCCTGAAACCCGCGTGTTTTTGACTTGGTCCGTTCCTTGGTCCGCTTTAGACCCTGCATGTATATATATATATATATATACAGACATGATCACCAACCACGAAGCACCTCCATGGGAGATCAGAAATATAAATAAAGTTGTTAAAAGCTATCAACCATCACGGAGGAAACTCCAGGCGGGACAAAACGTAAATGAAGCTGTAAATACGGTCAACTGCCACGAAGGAAATTCCAAGCGGGACGAATATATATATATATATACAGAATGGATCAGGTCCGGGAGTCCGGACCTGATCAAAAACGGACCAATTTTTTTTTTTTTTGCTTTTTTTTTAAAACAACTAAAAAAATATTTAATATTTTATGGAACTGAAATTTTTCCATAATATAATGTTTTGGGTGTGATTTAAATACCTATACCAAAAAATGGTGGTACAGACTGTACATACATGTTTTGTTATACGTACCCAAATCACACCCAAAACACTGTATTATGAAAAAATTTCAATTCCATAATTTTATATTTATTTTTTTAGTTGTTTTTTAAAAAAAAAGAAAAAAAATAGTCCGGACATTAGATCCCTCTGGACGTCCGAACTGGATCTTGTCCATATATATATATATATATATATATATATAAGCGAGTAAACACTCCAGACCGAAGTCTAGGCTCATCGAACAAAGTTCGACACACAGTTAATATATATAAATGTATGTATATATATATATATATATATATATATATATATATATATTATATATATATATATATATATATATATATATATTATATATATACAAGCTTAAACAAAACCACGGACCAAAGTTCGGGCAAATGCTCGCAACACGACTCTCAACGTGAAGAAGGGTGTGTGCAGAGATGAAGAGAAAGACTTTAAAGTGTGTAAGAAGGCTTACAGTTGATTGCCAAATAAGACTTCTATATCTTTAGAGTGGGTAAACACAGGCTTTTGTACGTACAAAAGGGCTATATATGAGCTCACAGGTGTTTAAAATGAGAAAGTACACTACATGGGGTGAGTGCAGAGCAAATTGGGCAAGGCTTCATCGCCATTTTCTCTTGCAAAATGGCCACCCCAAGCCCTCTATTTATAGAGGGTGGAGCTGCAGGTGTACCTGTGGCTGAGCCGCTGGTGTACCAGAGGCAACCCGGGAGGGCCCGGGTTTTTTGGGTCGGGTTGTCTCGAAGTGCGTGCACTCGGGCACTGTAATATCCGCTCAAAATTTTAGAAGTGCAATCCAAGCATCCGTTTGAGGTATACAGGACCCATTTCAGACCGTCGTTGTTGAGAGTTGTACGATGGCATGGGATAAGATTTTGTACGAAGTTATTGAAGATGGGACGATACCCTCCGGTCTTCAAGCTTTAACTTCCATCCATTACCCCGCACAATATTCACTCGGGATTGGTTAATCTTGTGGGACATCGTTGCATAGAAATGTGGAGACGACGTGGCGTGGCATCGCGTTGGTGAGATGATGATGTTGCCCCTCACCGGTGTTATCTCCGGATTGGGCTGATAAAGCAGACGTTGCTCAGGCTTCGCTGAGATTGGACTGCTGCAATTATTGAAGGTCCTCATTGTCATCTTTGAGGTGTGCCTGTCTTCCCAATGTTTTCGGGGTTATCGCTGAAACTGCATTCCTTGGGGTTGGGACTGAGCTTGGATACCTCAGGGTTGTCTCCGAGATGAATCGCTCTTCTCTGGTGTGTGATCTGGTATTGGATCTGCATGCCTCGGGGTTACATCCGAGGTCAAATTGTTACTCCCAGAGTGGGCTCCGGGGTTGATGCTGAGCTTCCGGTAATATTCGGTATGGATATGGATTGTCTTTCAGGGTTCCCTCTTAAAAGACGAATCTGTCCTCCTGCAATGTTAGTGACAGTTGTTTAGAAAATTTTGAGTGTCTACACTTGTGTACCACGAACGGGCTTCTACAGTTAGACTTTTCTGGAATAATTGCTTTCTGAGCTATTCGTCCTCTGCATATGATTCAAGTTCTCCAATAAACACCTTTAAATGTGTGTAAGTATCTCCTAACCCGTCATTCTTTTTCGAAGTCAGGAGTTTTAAACTTTTCTGGATAATGAACACTAGGGAAAATGCAAAGATCAGCATATGAAACACTCTCATGTGTTCCAATTCCTTTGATAGCACGAAGGGTCTCTTCCATTTGGAGGACTTTCTTTTTGATGTCACCAGTGTCTGGATCTCCAGCGGGATAGGCATCATCATGAGTTTTGTTGGTCGTATCCAACTTCAGTTCAGGTATTGTAATGACCTGAGTTTCCCCTTGTGTGGAGGACTGAGCATATATGGGTATTTTTGGACCCTGAGTAGACTGGTGTAGTTCTTTGAGTAGAACAGCCAAATCTATAATTTGTTTGCTTAATCCGTCGAATTCTTTACGAGAAACTGGATTAAGTTCAGTCTGGTCGGATGATGACATGATTGACTGTAGGTCTGTAAACTTTTTGGATTTTGACCGGGTAGTAGGTCTGATTGGTTCCCTGCAAAAGACTTGCATAGTTTAGTTAATAGGGAATGTGTATAATAACATGATATGTGATGTGCCTATTTTACGAATTTTATCGTGCAAAAACGGATGTCAGCTGCTTGTAGCATGTGAATTAAAATATGTATGTGTACACATTTCTTTATATTTCTCATTACATGGAGATATATATAGAATGTAATTACAAGTAATTATGTTTACAAGTAATTGAAATGAGAGAGCATGAAGAGACTTTCCTCCGTTTTGGGTTTATCAGAGGTTGACCTATCTTAGGTTACTCTCATGGCTTTTTGGCATGAAGGTTCCCAAATCATCGCAATTTACTCAATGGGAAATTAATTCGGTCTTTCAACTGGTGTGAATTTGGGTGGTGCCTTTCCTAAGCCTCGGGGAATCAGTCTTCCCACGAGTCCAGTAATCAAACATCGACGGGATAGCCTCCTGGTGGAGGGACCACACAACATACAATCACATACATTGCGTCTCACCATATGAAAATGATGACATGTGTGAAGCACTAATATCACAAGCGAATATGGTGCGAGGCACTAAGTGTAATAAAGAAATGCATTCGTACACATTCACCATAAATGTAAATGCAACATCCACACACAAGCAGGTAACAGCTTTGAAAAGATTGTAATAGTGGCTTAAGCCCTCTTACCAGAGTCCCCAGCAGAGTTGCCACTTGTCGACGTTGGGATTTTTAGTTGTCCCTTTCCGTTACTTGTTCTTTGGTGTTCTCATTTTAGGTGAGATTTGTTTGAAAAAATAAGTAAAAGAGGTCTGATATGTATAATATCGAAGATGGACTGTTAAGAGTCGCCAGTTGTTTTTTTAAATGGTTGTACCAACACAACCGAGAAAAGATTTGCACATTGACCTAGTGATGTGACACTACTAAACGTGTTGGTGAAACCGAGATTCATTAGGGTCTGGGGACTTGGTTATGCGGAGGGAAAGTGTTAGTCACCCCCCGACATCTGTGTTACCACGGTGACCGCCTCTTTTCAAGAAACTGTTATTTGAATGTGTGTGTATGTGTGGGTTAATGTGTTGTTATTTGGAAGTAGTGTGA
The DNA here is from genome assembly GCA_020205505.1 of Panax japonicus. Lineage (NCBI taxonomy): Eukaryota > Viridiplantae > Streptophyta > Magnoliopsida > Apiales > Araliaceae > Panax > Panax japonicus. Next base: position 72,339,514 of record CM035091.1, read on the forward strand.
GACCTCGTTCGTACCTATATACACAGGGTTTGAATTTATGTAAAAATTCAGTTTTTAGCAAGATATAGAAATGATGTTTTATAAAAAGGTTTTTCAAACCATGATGCTCATTAGTAATTGAAACCTTTTGATTCTTCCATTTTATTAAGTATCTGGTGTGATTTATTTTATTTTATAGATGCGAGGCATCTGTACGAAAATAATGTACAAAATAATGCCGACTTCCTCGTGGGTATGAAAACCATCTGAGGAAATTCAAACACCGCGAAATAATTTACAAGCTGTTTACAGCTTAAAATGTCCATCACGAGAACCGAATCTAGATCCAATAGGCTGAATTTGTGATCACATAATTCCTAGGCACACATGATACCGCAATTTGTATGAAAGCAGTAAGCAGGTATATATATAAAAGCTGTAAATATATATATATACAGACATGATCACCAACCACGAAGCACCTCAATGGGGGATTAGAAATGTAAATAAAGCTGTAAAAGCTATCAACCGCCACCGAGGAAACTCCAGGCGGGACAAAACATAAATAAAGCTATACAAAGCAAATAACTACCACGAAGTGAACTCCATGCAAGATGAAACATAAAGAAAGTTGTAAAAGCGATCAACCACCACGAAGTAAACTCCAGGTGGGACGAAATATACTTATATATATATATGTATATATATATATAAGCGATAAACACACCAGATGTAAAATTTTGGCTCATCGAACAAAGTTCGACAATAGTTCATATATATATATAAGCGAGTAAACGCACCGGATGTAAAATCCAGGCTCATCGAACAGAGTTCGACAACAGCTCATATATATATATATATATGAACTGTGTGTTGAACTTTATTCGATAAGCTAAAGTAGTAAACGCTCCAGACCGAAGTCTAGGCTCATCGAACAAAGTTCGACACACAGTTCATATATATATATATATATATATATATATATATATATATATATATATATATATAAGCACATAAACGCTCCAGACCAAAGTCTAGGCTCAATCAAGGCATAACTCAATAATGTTAGTCTACATATAAATATATAAATATATATATATATATACAAACTGAAATAAAACTACGGATCGAAGTCCGAGTAAACACACGCAACACGACTCGCAACGTGAAGAAGGGTGTGTGCAAAGATGAAGAGAAATGATTTAAAGTGCGTGAGAAAGCTTACAGTGGGCTGCCAAAGAAGACTTCTATATCTTTAAAGTGGGTAAACACTGGTTTTTGTAGGTAAAAAAGTGGCTATATATGAGTTCATATGTGTTTAAAATGAGAAAGTACTCCGTATGGGGTGAGTACAGAGAAAATTCAGCAGGGCTTCCTCGCCGTTTTCTCTTGCAAAATGGCCACCTCAAGCCCTCTATTTATAGAGGTTGGGCCACAGGTGTACCAGAGGCTACCCGAGTTACCCTGGGTTTCTTGGGTTGGGTCGTCTCGTAGTACGTGCACTCGCGCACTATAATGTCCGCTTGAACATTCAAAAGTGCAATTCGGGCATCTGATTGAGGTATACAAGACCTATTTTGGACCTTCGTTGTCGAGAGTTGTACAATGGCATGGGATTGGAGTTTGTATGAAGTCATTGAAGATGGGACGATGCCCTCCAGTCTTCAAGCTTCAAATTCTATCCGTTACCACGCACAATAGTCGGGATTGGTTCTCCTTGATTCTTGTAGGACATCGTTGTATAGAGATGTGTATGAAATGTTGAGATGACGTGGAGTGGCATCGCGTTGGCGAGATGACGATGTTGGCCCTCACCGGTGTTATCGCCGATTTAGGCTGATAAAGTAGACGTTGCTTAGGGCTTCGCTGAGATTGGACTGCTGTAATTTTTGATGGTCCTCAGTGTCATCTATGAGGTGTGCCTGTCCTCCAGGTGTTATTTCTGGGTTGGTATGGAGTATCTCGTTGTGAGCGCCGAGATTGAACCTAGTTGTATTTGAGACAAGCATTTCTGGGGTTATCGCCGAAAATGCATTCCTTGGGGTGATCACCAAGATTGGTGGCTATTCCCATGATTGGGACTGAGACTGGATACCTCAGGGTTATCTCCAAGATTAATCGGTCTTCTCCGGTATGTGTTCCGGTATTAGATCTACACGCCTCGGGGTTATAGTCGAGGTGGAATTGTTAGTCCCAGTGTGTGTTCTGTGGTTGATGCTGAACTTCTAGTAGTATCCAGAATTGATATGGATTGTCTTCCAGGGTTTCCTCTTGAAAGACGAATATATCCTCCTGCGACGTTAGTGGCAGGCGTACAGAAAATTTCGAGTGTCTATAATTACTATTCCCGAAGTACTATTCACGGGGTACTATTCACCCAAAAATTTTATTTCTTTTCTATCCAAATTATTTTGATACATGGATATTATTCTTGAATTTTACTCGATAAAGCAGTATCATGTTGACAATTTGGATTTTTTAAACTCTGGATAAATTTAAAGTCTTTAATATTTATCATTGATCTCACTTGATTGAATCTTTATATCATTGTCATCATTCTCATATGTATATGGTGTTGAAAGTAATCATTAACTTACGTGCAAAGATGGACTGTTGATTATTGGTTTTATAGTTGTATATCTTTGACTTACGTGCAAAGATAGACTATTGATTATTGGTCTTACAGTTGTATATCTTTGGCTTAAATGCAAAGATAGATTGTTGATTATTTTTTTTACAGTTGTATATCTTTGGCTTATGTGCATAGATGAACTGTTGATTGGTATGATTATGACCAGGGATCATTCGGTATAATCATGACCCGTAATGTTACAAATGATGTGGTGAAAGTCTGTATTGGCCTGTAGTGCATTGATGGACGTTGTTGGTATGATTATAACCAGAGATTATTCGGTATAATCATGACCATTGTTGAAAATATGAAAATCCTTAGCCCGTAGTGCATGGATAATTCGTGGTCATAAAACTAATGAATATCCTTGACCGTAGTGCAGTGATGATTCGATGATGTGAATTATTTATTAAGTTGAGTCTCAGCGATAAAATATTGATTATACACTTTTAATTTGTAGAAGATAGTAGAAATCATGCTCTACTTGACTCTTCTAAAATACAGTTGTATGTCTTTGGCCAATAGTGCAAAGATGAATTGTTAATGAATATCTTTGGTCGTAGTGCAAAGATGAATTTATTAGTATGATTATGAACAAGAATAGTGATTAGGTATAACCATGATTTTTGATGTTTCAAGTAAAGATAGGTGATGAAAGTTATCTTCGTCCTTGGTGCGAAGAGGAATTTAGAATCACAATTATGATTATGAGTTATTCACCTGATTGTGGACAGGAATTGTTGATTGATGTTAAAGGGATAAAACACTGTTGATGGACTTTTAACATAGAGAAGATAATAGACCTTATGGTCTATTTAACTCTTCTAATGGGTTGCCCATTCCAGTTGCAACTATGGTTGAAAAGTTTTATCATCTACCATATGTTCTAAATCTCTTATTTATTACTAATTAAGGCTATTGATAATTTAATTATCTTTAGTCATGATATTCTTTACCGGGCTACTTGTGCTCACTCTTTTTGCTTCAACATTCCTTTCAGGTAATAATAGTGCAGATGGGTCGAGCGGGGGTAACAGGGGAATAGAACGGTGGTCTCTAGTTGTGGAGGTTCTCCCTAAATAGTATGGAAATAATTTTATTGAGAAATTTAGAATAGTGTGTTGTATTTTATACATCATTTAGTAGGTATATTTGGTGAATCATATAGGGTGAGGCGAACCCAACGTTGGAAGGGTGATTTGTCACTATCATACAAGATGTCTAATGACATGCGACTTTGGGTTATCATAAGATAGGGTTGTACACAACCACTTGCTGAGTATATCTACGAGCACTACCTATATAATCTTGGTGTTTGGTTGAAGTATAATTCTCGATTAGAGACAGTGGAGATAATGATATGTCAAGAGAAGACTCACCATTGGAAAGAATATGATAGTAATCTTCTCATTTTTCTTTGGGGTCTATTGGGTCAACCAAGGATAATTCTGTGGCCATATGATATCTATCATAACCTAGACGCATAGCCTCCCATATACGAAGGTTTCCTTGAGCACTTTCTGAAGATTTTAATTTCTAAAACAGTTATTGACTGCACATTTATGTAAGGTATCATTGTAAGGTGTTGTGGTCGAGGCACCATGAAAGTTGCATATATTTGTATTAACACTCACAGCTTATGCATTATCATAACAGTTCAATAGTTGTATAAATGAAGTTGTATTTGATTTTTATAGTATGATATCTGGTGACTCAGAATGGGTCGTGTGGACCTATTTTGGGGGCATCACAAAGATAGTATACAATAACATTCTATGAATAACAATTAATTGAGCTTTCAATGGTAAAGTACTCTTATCAGAAAAATAAACTCTAATTCAAAAGCTAATAGTTCAAAGGAGTAATGAACTTTGAAGTTAACAACAGATATCAACGTCCAAGGAATACACTGAGGGTCACAAGACCATGAACTATGTTTTAGGTTGTCAAGTATTTCTACTTTAACCTTAGTCTAACATACCATAATCATCTTCTATGTCTTAGGTTAACATGTGTTTATACTTTAACCTTTAACAGTCTAAACGACTATGTGGACCATCATCTCGTACTCCAGGTGATCAGCCCTTTTTACTATGTACCGTGCAAACATTTTAATGTTATTGTGTAGCTCTAAAATAATCCCCTGATATACGGTTGTTCATCTCAGCTTAGATTATCAGGTTCCATACCAAAGGAAGTTTGGTTTGGAATTAACTTCAAAGGAATTCTAGATCATTAGAACGCTCCCTAACCAAGTACTGGTTGAATCAAGTAGGGATAAATAACTATTCAAGAGTTTGGTTACAATCGAATTATGTCAAGGTATCAATAAGAGATAAGTTATCAATGGTTTATCAGGTGAACAAGTATTAGTCGTCGACTATACATTCTTAAAACTATACAGATTCATAAGCAAACAAAAGGAAGTTTGGTTTGAAATGAATTTAAGGGTAATTTAGAGTTTAGAATATTCATCAACTAAGGATTAGTCGAATCAATAAAGAATCGCTAATCAACTAAGAGTTCAGTACAACAATGTAAGATAGTGCAATGACATTGATGATAAGAAATTGAACAACAATAAATTTTAGCTGAACAAATGTTTTTCAACAAGATCAAGCTTTCCAACAGTAGTACAAACTTTGACTAAACAAAATAACCTCACTTGAATTGAAGGAGTAAAGATTAATTAACTAGCTCAAGGAAAAGCGTAGTTTAGAAACTTACTCAACAATAATTCAGAGTTAAAGAATATGCATAACAATAGCAAGTTAGGAACAAGAACTTGTATAATGAAAGTTTAAAGTTAGAGAACTTTCTCAATTGAATAATAACTTCATGAAACTTGCATAATCATAAAAGTAGGGTTAGGAAACTTGCGTAACGATAACAACTTAACTGCTTAATAAGAGCTTAGAGATAGAGAACTTGCATAAGTATAACCTGACAACGAAAAGTAAACCTTGGTAAATAATAAAGTAGCAAAGGTTAGGGAACTTGCCTCTTACGTAAGCTATACAATTACAACTCAAGTACTCCAATATCCTACACATACTATTAGGATTATCACATCAATTAGCTAGATACACATTATCCTCATATATTCAATTCTCAACTTAGCTAAGTTATAAACTTTAGCTTAAGGTTTAACAATATTAATCAACCATATAACACGAATCTAAAAACTTAATAAAATATAACATAAGACTTTTAGCATCTAAATCGCATTCTCAACTCTTACAACATTGAGTTTTAATCTAATATAACTTATTAATCAATATTATATTTCTTCTTAATCATACTCGAAATTCACTCAAGTGTTTAAAGTCTTATGAGGACTCCTTATTAGTTTTATATTAACCACATTCCATATCTTATAATGTTCATCTCAATAGAATTAAAACACTTTTTATGTTCATTAACGTTTGTCACGACGTTTCGACGTTCATTCGTCACACGCCCGATTCGTCTCTCTTGTGTATGCTTAGTATGTTTTTACAACTTATCTAATTTATCATTTATTAATGTTAAGCATCATTATAATTCATAAATAATATTAATGTTTATAACTTAGAACAACTTCTTTTATCGACAGAAGCACTTCAAGTTTTAATTCAGAAGTTGAGTCGGTCAGGTTTTCATTCCCTGGAGGTGAGTAACACTCACTACCACCCTATTGGGGTGCCACCTCTCATACCCAAGATTTCTGTCAAATTAATGTCGGCTACTCAAGAAATGATAACTTTGGGTCATCAGCCGGGACAAGGGTTGGGTAAAAGTCATCAGGGTATTGAGCACCCGATTCAATTTATCAGTCAAACTGGGACAGCTGGACTGGGCTATTCTGTCAGTTCTAGTCACAGGAATCTACATAAGCATCATTAAATTCCTCCAGTTTCAATTACACGACATTTGTCTCCACATATAAATCCTGAGTCCGCACAACCTCCTGTAAAGGTGCCAGCCCGCGTAATGGCTATGTTATTTCCCAAGCCGATGCCGGTAAAGGAGAAAGAAGTTTTTGTTTTAGACCCCAGAGTGGAAGAGGAGGAACGAAGAATTAAGCAAGACATCGTCAGAATGATGTCTGGCATACACATCATTGTTCATGATGAACATACAAACAGATACACTCCAGACGATAATTGCCAAGACATAATGGTCATCATTCTGGAGAAGGAGGACGATGACAACCCCTCCATCACAGCAGTCCACCAGGACTTTGCCCTCGACAATTGGAGCAGCACTCCTTGTATTGGTCGACGAGGGTAAAACGGACAGGAACTCTTTCTGCCCTGTAGATATCATAACTGCTTACTTTTCTGTACAGTATTAGCAGTTGTTTTGTCAGTACATGCTAATACTGTGTATGATCAAACCATTTCATATATACTGTAACAATCAAGATTTTTAATTATAATATTAAAATATTTATTGAATTATATAAATATTTAGTGGATGTGTTTATCGTTGAATAAATATTTGTTTAATTGATTTGATTTGGTTAATTATTTAATAAATAATTAATGAGTTGAGGAAAGTAATTATTTTGAAATAGTAATCTAATTTAATTTAATAATTAAGTTAGAGAGTTTATAATGATTAAATATATTATTATATTATGCAATGAATTGTTATTAGAATAAATTAATTAAGTATGAAAACTTAATTAAATAGAAGTGTGACAAATAATTATATTATAAGTGGTTATTAAAATAAATTAAAGTGATTTTAATTTAGTTTGCCAAACAAGGCTTAAGTTTATTAAGTCTCTAAGTTTTAAATTGTTTTGCCAAACAAAGCCCTATGACTTTTGGTTTTTAAATTTTGAAGTAATAATAAAACAAATTAAATAAATAATATATAAATAAATAAAATATATTTATAATGGATATACATTTATTATTTTGGTAACAGATAATAGTTATGGTGATTATTAAGGCCATATCAGTTTTTTTTTTAGTTTACACATAATTTCTATCAGTTTAGTTTTACGTATAGTGAGAGACCAAGGAGTTTTGAGAGAAATTGTCAGAAGTCTGAGGAAGAGAAACAAGAGGAACTTCTATATTCTTCATGTTATTATCAGTGATTAAGCAAAGAATGTGTGAGCAACAAAAAATTTATGTTTATACTCTTAACAGATATGTTTTATGGTATAAATTACTTAGTCTCTGTGGTCTTGAAATTCGTTCACTTTGTATAAGGTTTTTTTACAAAAATTGTATGTAAACCATGTTTTAGAGTTAGTTATGATGTTACATGTATTTGTAGTGATAATTGTTATAACTAGCACACACACACACACACACACATATATATATATATATATATATATATATATATATACAGCCAGGATCAGGTAAGGGCTCCCGCATTTTGTTAAAATGCGGACTTTTATATTTATTTTTTTTTTTGCTTTTTTTTTTTTAAAACAACTAAAAAAAATATTTAATATTTTATGGAACTGAAATTTTTCCATAATATAATGTTTTGGGCGTGTTTTGAATACATATACCAAAAAGTGGTGGTACAGTCTGCCCAGACTGTACATACATATTTTTGTTATACGTACCCAAATCACATCCAAAACACTGTATTATGAAAAAAATTCAATTCCATAATTTTTTTTTTTTTTTTTTTAGTTGTTTTAAAAAAAAAAGCAAAAAAAAAAAAAAAATACAAAAGTCCGTATTTTGATCAGGTGCGGGAGTCCGCACCTGGTCCGCTCCCTATATATATATATATATATATATATATATATATATATATATATATATATATATATATATATATGACTGTATGCTAATTACGTTTTAAAAAGAAAGAAAATGGTTTTTATAATGAATATATACATGAGTGTGGTTTGTAGGACTATTAGCAATTAGTATGTTATTGTATGCTAATTATGAAATTGACCTCTGATTATTTTAATTGGGAAAGAATTTCAGAAAATATAGTTAGAAAAAATCAATTTGGTTTATAATCGTTGAATTTCAGTTAAGATTGTCAGATAATGTCAAACATGGAGTTTTAATTTTAAAACATTATTTTCCCGGATTTAGTCTTTCTAAATTTGTTGTTCAGTAGCTTTAAGTTAATATATGTATGCTTGGTGAGGTTATGTGTAAATTGCATCAGTTATTTGTGTGTAATTAGTTGCTAAAAATTCTTAAACAGACCAGAGTTGGTCTTCGTGCTCGGTTTTTGTAAATCTCGGCGCCTCCGCGCCAGAAATGGAGCCGCAACCCAGAAATTTGCGTCGCAGTGCTGAAATCCGAGCCCCAGTGCCAATTTTACACTGTAGCACCATTGGTTAGCTTAGTCCGCGCACCGCGGCGCTGAAATAGTACTCTGTGTCGGACAATTTTGACCTCCTGTAGTAAAACGACCATAACTGGTTCATACGAACTCCAATTGAGGTAATTCAAGATGATCCAGAACGAGGACGAATATACCTACAATGTTTATTCTTTATGTTATTTAATTTAAGATTGAGAACAGGGGTCAAAATAGTTATTTGAGGAACGTATATGTTTTAGGAGGCAATTGGAGGGCGTCGGGAATGCACATATGTAAATGTAGTGCTCCTGACAATAAAAGATGTGACGCCCCCAAAATAGGTATACATCACCCATCTTGAGTCGTCCAAATATATGGTACAAAATTCAAATACAACTTAATTGTACAACAGTCGTGTAAAATACGACAAAACATAATCTAAGAATTTTAATAAGAATATTGTCATCTAGACAATATCCACACTCAATGGAGTTCTCATTACATTTATTGTCACACTATTTTATAGAATAGTGAGGACTACTAAAACAACCATTTGGACCGTCAATACGTTCCCCGACTCGTCCCAGCTATACTCTCATTTCCGGAAGAGAACAGTGAAAGAAAGGGTGAGCTCAACTAGCCCAATAAGAAATATTATGACTAAGATAATGCAGAATAATTTATCGTTAGCCTTCAACAGTGTTAAACTGATAAAATATAACAAACTTCAAGTTTAACTGCAGCGGAACAAACAATCCATTAGAAGAGTCAAGTAAAGAATAAATCTATTATCTTCTATGATTTAAAAGGTTTTTCATCACTTTTATCGCTGAGACTCAACTTAATAAATAAACCACATCATCCATGCACTACGGCTAAGGATATTCATTAGTATCACGACCACAAATTATCCATGCACTACGGACCAAGGATATTCGTGTATTCATCAATGGTCATGATCATGCCAACAACTGTTCATCAATGCACTACAGCCAATGAGGACTTTTACCACATCATTTGTAACATTATGGTCATGATTATACCGAATAATCCCTGGTCATAATCATACCAATTCCATCTATTCACTACAAGCCACATATGACTTTCAACATATAATAAACATTAGGATGATGACAATGATATAAGAATTCTATAAAACAAGTTCAAGGATAAATTTTTAAAGATTTATAATTTAATTTATCCAGAAATCAATAACGTCCAAATTGTCAACAAGATACTGTTTTGTGGAGTAAAATTCTAGAATGCTTAGAAGAATATTACCATGAAAAGTTACTGGATGAAGCGTAATTATTCAAGATATTCTAATAATTTCATGGAGTATAGAAGTCAAAACTTTAACCAACTGAGTATAATAGAATATGTGAAATTGCAAATGGATTTTTGCTCGCCATGCGGTAATCCACGTAGACAGATCATTTCTACAATTTAATAAGGAATGAATACGAATGATCATTCACCATGCATGCTGTAATCAACATAGACATGTTATTCCTACAGAATAATAAAGAATGGAATAACAGAAGAATTCACCAGGCGTGCGTAATCCGCACAGACAGGTTATTCTAACATAATGATAAAGAATGGAACCAGGTCATGCGTAATTATCACAGGCAGGATATTCCAACAGAATAATAAAGAATGGAACTAGGTCATGCGTAATCCGCACAGACAGGATATTTCAACAGAATAATAAAGAATGGAATAACAACAAAAGTCACCAGGCATGCGATAGACCGCACAGACAGGTTATTCCAACAGAATAATAAAGAATGGAATAACAACCCTTACGAGTATTGAAAGAAAATAACTCTCTTCATGAATACGAAAGAAATAGTACCCCTTACCTTAGAAAAAACTGGATACTGGAATAGTGAGGTAGTAGACTTCTCTTATTCTTTCTCTCTATAATTTATCTCTATAATAATTGCTTATAGCTTTTGTGAATTGGTGAGAAATGAAGAAACAATGAGATTCTATTTATAGGAAAATATAGTTTCGATAATTGCACGTTTTGGGGCTCAAAATATTACAGTATAATACCTTCCTCTCTTTTTTTTCATTTTTAATTTAGTCCTGCAAGTATTATCAAACTTGCACCACCTCCCCTAATAGTAAATAATGTGAATTAATAGTTCATTCATGTGACTTAATAGTATAATCATGTGAAAAAACTTATTACAGTATAGTACCTTCATCTATACCTCCATTTTTAATTTAGTCATGCAAGTATTATCAATCTTGCACCACTTTCCCTAATAGTACATGAATGTGAATCAATAGTACACACATGTGAACAAATAGTTATAATTATGTGAAATAATAGCAATTAATTGCTCATTTATCCGATTAATTATCCGATTGGTCAATATAACCTCCAGACATCAATTATTATCGAAATAAATGTCGATTTCCACTAACACTAATAATTCCAACACAATGGAACTATCAATTTTATCTTTAATCAACAGGAACTTATTCATCATTAATATTATAACTCACAATATTTAATAACCAGGTCGTTCCCAGGAAAGAGAAGGCTTTTCGATAAGGATTTCTCCTTATTGGCGCGCAATTAGGTGACTAAACATCTCCTTGACAGAACTTTTAGACATTGTCAATATTGCAAAAAATAATATGAATAACTTTGTCATCTCAATTATTGATTTAATATGTCATCTCAATTATTGATTTAATAATAATAAATATTATGCAGATGATACTGTGACAATAATTGAATCAATAATATGAGAGATATGATGCAGCAATTACTGTAGCAATAATTGAGTATAACTGAGTGACTTCTCACGTAAGCATCAATAATCAATACCGTGTGCTACTATGCAACCATGCGTATTACTGTACTTTTACTACCAGGTAGTTTAACAGTTTTAACGGTAACACTTTCGCCGTTATTTTTATAAAAAGATAATTCTGTGATTTTCTAACTACAACAATACTTCCGTTGCGGGGTCCACCAATAATTGTGCCATCGTACGAATATTCTTTGTTAAAATGAATATTCCCCGACCAATCTAATATTATATAACTACTTGCTTACTTTGCAAAATTTGTAAATATTACCCACAACTATTATATTATATCAAATCCACACCATAATATTAAAAAATATATTTCGAGAAAATTATTTTTTATTCATAAAAGTTTGGGATCTTACAACCTCCCTTTCTTATGAAATTTTGTCCTCAAAATTAGGGTGCGTACATGGTATGTCGAAGAGGTGAGGATACCTTGATTTTATTTTAGATTCTAACTCCCGGGTCATTTCCTCAACCTCGTGGTTTCTCCACAAAACTTTGACTTGAGCTAAAGCTTTAGAGCGTAAAATATGATCCTTCTTATCCAAGATTTTAACTGGTAACTCTTCATACGTTAAATCTTCCTCTATCTCGTCTGGTTCTAATTAATAATGCGGTTCGGGTCTTTCACATATTTACGTAACATAAATATGTGAAAAACGTTATGAACACAAGACATACTTGGCGGTAAGGCGAATCTATAGGCCACAGTTCCTACTCAATCGAGGATTATAAATGGGCTAATGAATTGAGGATTGAGCTTTCCTCTCTTTCCAAATCTCGTAACTCCTTTCCATGGAGCAACACGTAACAACACATGATCTCCGATATTGAATTTCACGTTCTTTCGATAAGGATCAACATAACTCTTTTGTCGATCTTGTGAAGTTTTTATAAGTTGTCGGATCGTTTGAATCTTTTCCGTATTCATACATACCAACTCTGGTCCCAACAATGTTACTTCACCCACCTCATCCCAGTATACTAGAAAACGACACTTTCTTCCATACAACGCCTCAAATGGAGCCATGCCAATACTTGTTTGATAACTGTTGTTGTAGAAAAACTCCACCAATAGTAAGAACTTTTCCTAACTTCCCTTGAAGTCAAGGACACAAAGTCTTAATAGATCTTCAAGAGTTTGAATAGTCCTCTCCGACTGCCCATCCGTTTGAGGATGATATGCCGAACTAAATCATAAATCTGTGCCCATTGCTTTTTGTAAACTAACCCAAAATCTTGAAGTAAATCTTGGGTCTCGATCAGAAACTATGGATACTGGCATACCATGCAATCTTACAACCTCGTTTATGTACATACGAGCAAGACGTTCAAGTGTATAAGTTTCTCGTATAGGTAAGAAATGAGTAGACTTGGTCAATCTATTAACAATGACCCAAATTGCATCTATGCCTTGAGAAACCTTGGGAAGACCAATAACGAAATCCATGGTAATGTGATCCCACTTCCATTCTGGAATTTCAAGTGGTTGCAATGGACCTTTTGGCACTTGATGCTCCGCCTTGACTCGTTGACAAGTTAGACACCTTGAGATAAACTGCGTGATCTCTCTCTTCATATTGCTCCACCAAAATGTGTGTCGAAGATCACGATACATTTTGGTACTCACAGGATGGATAGAAAATGGTGTGTTGTGAGCCTCCATCATGATTTTATACTTTTAATCAGGGTCGTTAGGAACACAAAGTCTGGAGTTGACTCGAAGTATTCTTTCTTCATCGATTCTTGCTTCCGACATAGCACCTTCTTTCACTTTCTTCCTCATACGCATCAGCTCCAGGTCTGTACCTTGAGCAGCTTTAACTTTATCGATTAAAGTCTGTTCAACTCGAATGTTAGCCATCATCGTATGGGTCCCTGGAGTCTTTAACTATATCTCCATCCTTTGCAAGTCATACAAAATAGGCCTTTGCATTGACAATATCGCACTCGTACCCGCATATGATCTTCTACTCAATGCATCAGCTAATACGTTCACTTTTCTAGGACGTTATTGAATGGTATGATCGTAATCTTTCAATAGCTCAAGCCATCGTCATTGCCGGATGTTGAGTTCCTTTTGAGTGAATAAATATTTTAGGCTTTTATTATCCGTATAGATCTCCACCTTCTCTCTATACAGGTAATGCCTCTAAATTTTAAGCGCAAAAACGACAGCTGCCAACTCTAGATCATGAGTAGTATAATTCCTCTCATATTCTTTAAGTTGTCGCGAGGCATAGGCTATGACTTTCCCATGTTGTATGAGAACACGTCTTAACCCTTTGCCTGAAGCATCACTATAGATGACATATCCCTCCAAGCCTGATGGTATTGTCAGAACAAGTGCTGAAATAAGCCTCCTCTTGAGTTCTTGAAAACTCTTCTCACATTCCTCGATGTGACAAACGAGAATTTTGTAAATTAATTTTAATATTTGTTGGATTAAATAAATATTTTCGATGATTTAATTATTGGATTAAATAATTATTTGATGCAATTGTGGTAGATTAATTTAATTATATGTGTTACATTTATTAAATTAATCTAGAGAATAATTATTATTCAAATATGTAATTATGTGAGCTTATTGAATTAAATGAAATATTTAATTAAGCATGATGTTATTTAATTATTAATTAGAGAGTTAATAATTTGACATTATTTATTAATGAGAAAATTAATTATATGACTATGTGAATTTATGAGAAATTATTATATTTTATTTACAATAAATTAAATAAGTTATTGATTTATTTTATGAAGGAGTGTGACATTGATTTAAACTATATGATAAAAGAGTTATTAAATTAAATGAGAATAAGCGTTTTAAGGCTAGCCAAACATGGTACTAGTAGAGGTTGAGGGCAGTTAACACATGATGGGTAACTGACGTCAATGCGCCTGTTTATTATTACGACGTATTCTCTTTTCTTTCTTTATTTCTTTTCCTAAGTCTATAAACTATTCACAGAGAGAAAATCAAAGAGGGTTGTCAGAGAGATATTGTGAGTCTGTGAAAGAGATTTGAGAGTGAGGAATCTAAGCCTACTAATTTATACTCTACAGGGTAATCTCCTCCTTCCCAAATTCTATTTTACATTATTTGAATTTTATGAAAATGGCTTTTATTCATAATGTAAAATCTCTGGAATTGAGAAAGGGTTTGATTATGAGTTTATATTTGGTTTAAGATGTATCAAATTGTATTTGATTATATATATATATTGTGTGAATTATATTGTGACGCCCCCAAAATAGGTATACAACACACATTCTGAATCGCCAAATACATGGTATGGAAAGCAAACTACAACTTCAATAATACAATTGTCGTGCAAAATACGACAACACATACTTTGAGTTTAAATACAAATATTTTCTTCTAGACAATATCTACACTCAAATAAGTCCTCGTTACAATTATTCAAACACTATTTTCCAGAAATAGTGAGGACTGCTAAAACATCTTTCTAGAACCATCACTTTGTACCCCGACTAGTTCCTGCTATGTTCTCATCTGCTGAGAAAAATGGAACAAAAAGGAAAAGGGTGAGCTCAACTAGCCCAGTAAAGAATATTATGACTAAGATAATATACAACAAATTATAGTTAGTCTTCAACAGGGAAAAAATCTGATAAAATATAATAGCCAACAAGTTTTAGATCAACAACTGCAGCGGAAACAACAATCCATTAGAAGAGTCAAGTAGAGAATGACCTGCAACCTGGTGGCTTTACCTGCTACTATTCCCACCCACCACATTTGAAATAAATTTAGCACATTTCTTCACCAACCACAAGTGGGGCCCATTCAATTCTAGAATTTTCCACCAAAATCATTTATAAACCTAATTTCTGAATCAGTCACCTCTTAAAATTCATAACAAATCATACGTTCATTTTTAACGGTTCAAAATTTGTGGACATATACTCAACTTATATATGTATAACATATCCAAAATTACAACGATCCAACGGTCGGATTAAAAATTATAACTCACACAATATATCTCAAAAACACTGGTTTAATTTTTAATACCTTCATTCCGATAAAAATACTGATAAAACACCTCAATATTAACTCATTCATTTTTAACCACAATAAATATATCCAACATTTATATCCACATAAAATAAATATTTCCTTATCATATGAATCAATAATTAATTATTCACAAATAATATTACAGAATCACATTTATGACAACCAGGCCGTTCCCAAGAAAGAGGGGGCTTTCCACTAAGAATTTCTCCTTATTGGCGCGTAATCAGGTGACCAAACTTCTCCTTGACAGAACTTTCTAGATATTGCCAATAATGCTATCTAATAATATTATTCAAATAATATGAATTATTGATCTGATAATGGAAAATACTGTGCAGTGACAATTATTGAATCTATAAAATAAAATATTGAACAGTAACTACTGTAACAATTATTGAGTAGTGCCTTCTTACGTAAGGATCAATAATTCATCAATACTGTGCATCCACGTGTATTACTGTATTTTAACCACCGGGTATTCTAACAGTGTTAACGGTAACAACTACGCCGTTATTTATAAAAACTCAAACTTGTCGTTTTCATCATCCGACGGTTATTCTATTATGGAGCCCACAAATGACTGCGCCGTCGTACGAATATTTCCCGACAACAAGAATATTCTACGACCAAACGAATATTCTCCGACAACAATGATTATTTTATAACCACTTGCATATTTTGCAAAATTTGCACATTTCACCCATAAACAGAGGATTATATCAAATTAATATCTTATTATTTACAAATATAATTAGAGGAAATTCGATTTTATTTATAATAAGTTGGGGTCTTACAACCTCCCCTCCTTATGAAATTTCATCCTCGAAATTGACATACGTACCAGGTTTTTCAAAAAGGTGAGGATACCTCGCTTTCATTTCTGATTCCAACTCCCAGGTCATTTCTTCAATAGCATGGTTTCTTCATAAAACCTTAACTTGTGGTATAACCTTGGTGCGTAGGACATGCTCTTTCTTCTTCGTACGTTAAATCTTTTGGCTATCTCGTCTGGTTCTAACGTAATAATATGGTTCGGGTCTTTCACATTTTTACGAAGCATGGATATGTGAAAAATATTATGAACACGAGACATACTTGGAGGTAATGCGAGTCTATAGGCCACATTTCTTATTCGTTTAAGAATCTCAAATGGACCAATAAATCGTGGATTGAGCTTTCCTCTCTTCCCAAATCTTGTAACTCCCTTCCATGGTGCAACACGTAACAATACATGATATCCAATATTAAATTCCACGTCTTTTTGATGAAGATCCGCATAACTCTTTTGTCGATCTTGTGCCATTTGTATACGTTGTCGATCTTGGAAACTCTTCTCGCATTCCTCACTCCATACAAATTTGTATCTTTCTGAGTCAACTGAGTTAACGGAGTAGTGATTCAAGAAAATCCTTCCACGAATCTCCGATAATAACCAGCTAAGCCCAGAAAGCTACGCACTTCGGTCACCGACTTTGGTTACTCCCAACTTTGTACTGCTTCAATCTTTGCCGGGTCAACAGATACTCCATGTTTTGACACCACGTGCCCAAGGAATGCTACTTCCTCAAGCTAGAACTCGCATTTCTTTAGCTTGGCATAAAGTTTGTTTTTACGAAGCCTTTCAAGTATCAGCTTCAAATGGTGCTCATGATCTTCATGACTTTTGGAATAGATGAGGATGTCATCAATAAAAACAACAACAAATTGATCCAAATATTCCTTGAATACACGGTTCATCATATCCATGAAAGCAGCAGGAGCATTAGTCAATCCAAAAGACATGACTAAGAATTCATAATGCTCGTACTGAGTTTTGAAGGCAGTCTTTGGAATATCCTCAGTTTTAATCTTCAGCTGATGATATCCAGAACGAAGATCGATCTTCGAAAAGAATTATGCTCCTTGCAACTGGTCAAACAGGTCATCAATGCGAGGTAGCGAATACCTATTCTTGATGGTGACATGGTTTAATTCACGGTAGTCAATACAAAGTCGCATACTCTCGTCTTTCTTCTTTACGAATAAAATAGGAGCACTCCAAGGAGATATACTAGGACGAATGAAACCTATGTCTAACAATTCATGTAGTTGGACTTTTAACTCATAAAGTTTAATAGGAGCCATTCGATATGGGGTTTAGAAATGGGTTTTGTACCCGGCTCAAGGTCAATAAAGAATTCAACATCACGTTCTGGGGGTAGACCGGGAAGTTCTTCAGGAAATACATCAGAAAATTCTCTAACAACATAAATATTATTCAAATCTGACTTGTCTTTGTTCAAATCCATAACATGGGCTAAGAACGCTTGACATCCATTTTTCAATAAACGAATAGCTTTATGGCTTGATATGATAGTGACTGATTTTAGTGGTTTAGTTGTTTGAATTCGTATGACAGGTTGGTTAGGAATATGAAAACTAACAACCTTACGAAAACAATCAATTTTGGCATAATGAGTGGTTAACCAATCAATTCCTAAAATCACATCAAAAGCAAATATCTTTAAAGATATAAGATCAACAGGTAATGTGATAGTGCCAACTTGGATCATGCAATATTTATAAACAGTAGATGTAACAAAGGTTTCACCCAACGGAGTTTCAACAGATAAGTCAAAGTCCAATTTCTTCGGAGTCAAGTTTAAACGTTGAGCACAAGTAAGAGATATAAAAGAATGGGTAGAACCGGTATCTAGTAAGGTATAAACTTTGTAAGAGTTCAAGATTAGCTTACCCGTAATCACCTCATTCGGGTTCCTCGCATTTTGGCCAATCACGACAAACGCTCTTCCAGGAACCGCTGATTTCGACTTATCTGGGACAGCCCTTGGAGTCACCATCCCCGTTGAACTTGGTTTTGCTACAGAACAATCTCGAGTTATGTGGCCTTCCTTTCCACAGTTGTAACATACCTTGGATTGTTGTGGACAGTTTGGACTGATATGTTCCTCTTTCCCGCATTTGTAACATCTAACTGGCGGTCGTTCTCCTCCCCTGGAATTTGTTATTGGTGTTGGTGCTGCTATTGATGTCTTCCTATCATTGTTGAATCTCCTCTTTCTGAAATTTCCACTTGACTCACCTCTCCTATTATCATGGACACGATGACCACCCGAGTGGTTACCGTCTTTGTTCGTATTTTTCCCTCCTCATTGGTTATCATCGCTCTGATGACTGCTGTCACCGGTATGACCCTGGTTGTGGTCCCTCGGTTGAACATACTCATTATCTTGCTATAATAATTGAGCCTTATTTACAACATCTGAATATAAAAAAAAATTATGAGATATAAGATATTGCCGAATCTCAGGCTTTAGACCTCTCAGAAACATCCTCGTCATTCGTTCCTCATTTTCGACCAAATGAGGTGCAAACCTGGATAACTCCGCAAACTTCGCCTCGTACTGGGACACCATCATGTTGTTTTGTTCCAGTCTGATAAACTCCACCTCCTTCATATGATGAATACTTTCAGGAAAGTACTTGTCATTGAATAGTTTCTGAAACGTTTCCCTAGACATGCTGAGTGCTGCTGGCTGGGTACGCTTCACAGACTCCCACCAGTAGTCTGCCTCACCGTGGAATATAAAGGTGGCAAATGGAACTTCTGTTCCTCCGTGCATCCCAAGACATCTAATATCTTGGTAATTTGCTTGACCCACGTTTCTGCCATGATCGGATCTGGCTTTCCCTTAAATTCTGGTGGTCCCAACTCCTTGAACTGCTTGGCTGTGATAAGCAGCGCATTGCTATCATTTCCACCGGTATTTTATGTACGAGTCTCCCTCATCTGGTTTTGCATGAACTGCAAAAAGCTCCTAAACATTCCATCATTCATTGTTTGCACGGTAGTGTTGTTTACAGGAGGAATATTGCCTTCCTGTTGTACGTTCTCCTGGTTTGTAACTAAAGGTTGTTCCACAGTCTCATACTCCATTGTTAACGTTCTCAGCGGCCATTCTTAAATACTGCTATAAAACAAGGGTTAATTGAGAAAATTAAATATCACATAATATACCTATATTATGACTGACCAACAAATAAGCTTAGATAAGACACACTAACGAATGATTTACTCATCTCTCCCCTCCTAGTTCTATTCCCCGATCTCCGCTAGAGACAATATCCCTAAGCTTTGATACCAACTGTGACGCTCCCAAAATAGGTATACAACACCCATTCTGAGTCGCCAAATACATGGTACAGAAAGCAAACTACAACTTCAATAATACAATTTTCGTGCAAAATACGACAATACATATTGAGAGTTTAAATACAAATATTGTCTTCTAGACAATATCCACACTCAAATAAGTCCTCGTTACAATTATTCAAACACTATTTTACAGAAATAGTTAGGACTGCTAAAACATCTTTCTAGAACCATCACTCCATACCTCGACTAGATCCTGCTATGTTCTCACCTCCTGAGAATAATGGAACAAAAAGGAAAAGGGTGAGCTCAACTAGCCCAGTAAAGAATATTATGACTAAAATAATATCTAACAAATTATCGTTAGTCTTCAACAGGGAAAAAATCTGATAAAATATAATACCCAACAAGTTTTAGATCAACAACTGCAGTGGAAACAGCAATCCATTAGAAGAGTCAAGTAGAGATTGAGTTCTACTATCTTCTAAGATTTAAAAGTCAATCATCAATATTTTATCCCTGTAACAACAATCAATATACATCTTTAATCAAATATTCATCTTTGCACTACAGGCCAAAGATATACATTTGTATCACCAGTTGGTCATGTTCATCTCAACACCTGTTCATCTTTGCACTACGGGCCAAAGATATTCATCAGTTAATCATTTTTCTTTGCACTACAGGCCGAATATATTTAGTAATATCATCATTTAGGACTGAGGATGATGAAAAATATTTTAAAGAAAATGAATCCAGTGAAACGGAAGGACAAATTGTAGGGATTCGTATAACAGTTTATCCAAGATCAATAATACTTCATAAATACCAATTTTGAAGCAGAATTCAAAAATAAAGATCAAAACATGGATACAATCAAAGATAGTAACCATAATAGACATCTTGGACAAAAAGAAGAAAATTTCATTTTACGGTGAATAGTGTCTTATTCGTGAATAGTGTCGTATACGTGAATAGTAACCCCGACACAAAAAGTTCTAAATTTGATAAAAATTCAGATTAATACTTCTGCATAATGATATTGAAGAAATAATATCATATATGAAGAAAATAACATCTCTTACCTCAAAATATCTGTACTTCTGATCGAAATATCGATATAAGGCTGAAGAAAACTTGCACTGATTAATAGAAACTCACAAAGTATACTCACAAAATACACTCGATAATCTAGAGAGAGAAGGGGAGAAAACTTGTTTTTGGTGTGATTTTCAATTCTAACTTAGCCCTCTATTTATAGGAAAATGTTAGCAGACTTGACGTGCAACCTGATGGCTTTACCTGCTACTATTCCCACCCTCCACATTTGAGCACATTTCTTCACCAACCACAAGTGGGGCCCACTCAATTCTAGAATTTTCCACCAAAATCATTTATAAACTTAATTTCTGAATCAGTCACCTCTTAAAATTCATAACAAATCATGTGTTAATTTTTAACGGTTCATAATTTGTGGACATATACTCAAATTATATATATGTATAACATATCCAAAAATTACAACGATCCAACGGTCGGATTAAAAATTATAACTCACACAATATATCTCAAAAACACTGGTTTAATTTTTAATACCTTCATTCCGACAAAAATACTGATAAAACACCTCAATATTAACTCATTCATTTTTAACCACAATAAATATATCCAACATTTATATCCACATAAAATAAATATTTCATTCTCATATGAATCAATAATTAATTATTCACAAATAATATTACAGAATCACATTTATGACAACCAGGCCGTTCCCAAGAAAGAGGGGGCTTTCCAATAAGAATTTCTCCTTATTGGCACGCAATTAGGTCACAAAACCTCTCCTTGACAGAACTTTCTAGACATTTCCAATAATGCTATCTAATAATATTATTCATATAATATGAATTATTAATCTGATAATGGAAATTATTGTGCAGTGATAATTATTGAAACAACAATAATATAAAATATCAACGCAGCAATTATTGAATCAATAAAATAAAATATTGAACAGTAACTACTGTAACAATTATTGAGTAGTGCCTTCTTACGTAAGGATCAATAATTCATCAATACTGTGCATCCACGTGTATTACTGTATTTTAACCACCGGGTATTCCAATAGTGTTAACGGTAACAACTACGCCGTTATTTATAAAAACTCAAACTTGTTGTTTTCTTCATCCGACAGTTATTCTGTTATGGAGCACACAAATGACTGCGCCGTCGTACGAATATTCCCCAACAACAAGAATATTCCACGTCCAAACGAATATTCCCCGACAACAATGATTATTTTAGAACCACTTGCATATTTTGCAAAATTTGCATATTTCACCCATAACCAGAGGATTATATCAAATTAATACCTTATTATTCACAAATATAATTAGAGGAAATTCGATTTTATTTGTAATAAGTTGGGGTCTTACATATCATGTCATCCGTTTCATAATACTATTGATGATTGGGTAATATACCCATAAATCGGAGATACTTGGGTTTAAATTGTTGTATCTTCGAGTCATTTAGGAATGTTTTTACTGTGTTTATATGTTATTTTGCAAATTTGGGAGGTGAAGGAGTAAACGGGGGAAATTGGAGCAAAGAGTGGCAATATGATAATTTCAGAGAAGTCTAGCGCCGGGGCGCTAGAAAATACACTACCAACAGCGCCGAGGTGCTAGAAAATACACTACCAACAGCGTCGGGGCGCTGAGACTCGGCTGGCATTGACTGGATTAGCGCGTTTGACTTTCTGTTTGACTTGACTTGGTTATTGGGAGCTTACGTGAAGCCTAATTGGATTGGGATTGTGGAAGCGATAAAAAGGGATTGAAGTGCTGAAAATTGGGAAAAAACCATTCATCTATTCATTCATTCATTGGAGGCTACACAGAGGATTACTTGAAGACTAAGGATTGGCTACAGAGTTTTCTTCTTCTTCTCCTTATTTTCAATTTGTAATTCTTTAAGGCTGATTTGCAAACAATTATTGGTTTTTATTTTCGATATGAACTAATTCTTTAATTAAGATTTCAATTGAACCTTTTATGGCTATAAATTAGTTATTCAGTCTATTCCAATTATTTATGTTGAGGTGGATTGTTTATCACGCCTTGCATTTATTGCTTAATTATTTGGCCAATAATTACCTTGTTACTCTAGAAGGAATTGGAAGAGGAATTCTAGGGTTAGAACTGGGTTTGATAACGTGTGACTTATTTATTTGCACAGTAAATAATTAGGTTTGTGAATTGAATGGAAATATCTTTTCACCAGCATGTAACACATAAGGAATTGGGATTAAAGGAGTTTAATTCACTTATTTTGTATAGGAATATAGCAAGATTGATCTGGATTAAATAGAAATCAGTTGATCACTTGGAAAAGGACTTTTGGCATTGGAGAATTCCTGTTAACAATTCAGTAGACATAATAGTTGGGATAATTGGATAATTGATTTATAGTTCATAATTGGGGATATTGAAGTCTTAATCCTTATTTATCGAAAATCTTTCACTTAAATCTTAGTTTATTTATTTACTTATATTAGAATAATATCTTTAATTGTTTAATTTAGTTTTTATATTCAGAAAATCATAATTTATCATTGTTTAAATAAAATTGGATTGATATAGTTCTAGTAGTTGGAATTTATTAATTAGAATTCTCTGTGGGAACGATACTTTATTTTATCACTTTATTACTTGTTCACCGTGTATACTTGCACGTATTCTTTTATTGCGAAATCAACCAACAACTATGAATTGATATTTCAAAAATTTACAGAGTATTGGTTTTGGCCTTTTGGCCTTATGGCCTTATACGTGATATTTTATGTATTGATCGTATATTATCCCTAAATTTTATACTAGTACATTATTATACATGTTGATATGAAGAGACCAAACTTTAAACGAACGGATTCGGTGTTATAACGAATCTGTAGTATCAATTTTCATGTTTTATTTTCAAAATATTCAAGAACATCAAAATCAGAGAAATTATAGATTTTAATTCTGTGATTATGTGTTTTAATGGGTTAAAATCACTCTATAGATGTTGGGTAATGATTATATGTGAATATTAACATGTGGGTATGTTAAATTAGTGAAATTAATGATCATAAAATATGTAATTCGCTGAATTTTGTGTTCCTCGCGAACTGAGAAACAGAATCTGGAGTCTCGCGCCGCAGCGCCAACTCCAGAACTGAAATACCGCATCGCAACGCCATCGCATCGCAGCGCCATGTCTTGAGCCGCAGCGCCATCGCGCCGCAGTGCGAAGATCTTGTATAAAAGTGGCGCCGCAACGCCACTCTCCAAAAAGTTTAAGAATGTAATTTTTAAAATGTTTAAGTCTAACAATGTGTCAGTAAATTAATTTAATGAACATGTAAACATGTTAGAAGTATAATGAGATGTAAATTAGATGTTTAACATGTAAATAACATAATTACATGTGGATTGAGTTATTAAATACAAAATTAGTTTGTTATCCATGAAGTACAAATTACGTGATAATGTGATAATTTGACTAAGTATAGTCATAACCAAAGTTTAGACAAAATAATGATCATTGATGATTAGTTAAGTTATAATTAACTGGTATTGTGAATATGAATGGTATGTAGGATTAAATTCAAAGAACGTGCTTAGTTAAAGTGTAATCTACGCACGAGGCAAGTTTCCTAACCCTACTTGTCATTATTGTTCTAGTTTATTATTTACCCCGAGTAAATTATCATTACTATTATTCAAGTTCAAATTTTATATTAAAGATTTATTATCTTATCAAAGCATGATTCATTTATACAATAATTGTTCTATTGTATACTTCTTGAGATTATTATTCGAATTGAATGTCATTATTGTTGAACCTTATTAGACTAGTGAACTTTATTGATTCAACTAGTCCTTAGTTGATGAACATTCTAAATTTCAGAACCCTTATTGAATTATCCAAACAAAACTTCCTTTGGTGCGGACTCGAATGTCAAACTGAGATGAACAACCCTGTAAAGGGATTTACTTATACGTTAACATTAAGATATTATGCACAGTATGGTACTAAGGGCTGATCCCCCTAAGTACGAGTAGAAAGGTCCATAGTCATATGACTGTTAAAGGTTTCAAGTATGACCCTTATAACATAGGACATAGTTCAAGGTCTGATGACCATCAGAATTCTTTTGATTCTTGTTATTCATTCTTGATTCAAAAGTTGAGCTTTTATTCAGATGTGTTTGATTTACTCGAATATTATTATACTGTTATTTCATTATTATACTTGTGGGCATTAATGCTCATTCTTGCTTGATAATAACATTGCAGTTAAGAAAGAAAGAGCTGATAAACCTTCCACTAGTAAAGGCAAGGGCAAAGTTAGCAAATGATGAAGACTTGTTATTTTATTTGATGATGTATTTATGTTTAAGACTTCATGTGACGCCCCCAAAATTAGGTATACATCACCCATCTTGAGTCGCCAGATACATGGTACAGAATTCAAATACAACTTACTAATACCACTGTCGTGTACAATACGACAAAATATAACTGTGAGTTTGAATACAATTATTGTCTACTAGAGATCATACAAACTCAAAAGGAGTCCTCAATACAATTATTTTCACACTATTTAACAGAATAGTGAGGACTACTAATACTATTCTCTGGTCCATCACTCCGTTCCCCGACTCGTCCCAGCTATATTCTCATTTCCTGAAGAGAACAGTGAAAGAAAGGGTGAGCTCAACTAGCCCAGTAAGAAATATTATGACTAAGATAATGCAGAATAAATTATCATTAGCCTTCAACAGTGTTAAAATGATAAAATACAATAAATATCAAGTTTAACTGCAGCGGAACCAGCAATCCATTAAAAGAGTCAAGTAGAAAATAAAATCTACTATCTTTTATGATTTAAAAGGTTTTTCATCACTATTATAGCTGAGACTCAGCTTAATAAATATTCCACATCATCGAATCACCCCTGCACTACAGCCAAGGATATTCTTTAGTATCACGACCACAATTATTCATGCACTACGGCCAAGAATATTTTTGTATTCATTAATGGTCATGATCATGCCAACAACTGTCCATCAATGCACTACGGCAAATGAGACTTTTACCACATCATTTGTAACATTACGGTCATGATTACACCGAATAATCCCTGGTCATAATCATACCAAGTCCATCCATGCTCTACAGGCCACAGATGACTTTCAAAAAATATAAACATGAGGATGATGACAATGATATAAGAATTCAATAAAACAAGTTCAAGAATTATTTTATTCAGGAATTATTAACGTCTTAATTGTTAACACGATACTATTTTGTGGTGTAAAATTCAAGAATGCTCAGAAGAATATTTCCATGAAAAGATACTGGATGAAGCGCAAATATCAAGGATATTCCACTAATTTCATGGAGTATAGAAGTCAAAGTTTTATTGAACTGAGCATAATAAAGAATGGAATAACAAAAGAAATCACCATGCCTGCGATAGACCGCACAGGCAGGTTATTCCAACAGAATAATAATAACGGAACCAGGTCAGGTGAAATTCACACCGACAGGATGTTCCAACAGAATAATAAATGCGGAATAGTAAATGATGGAACCAGGTCCGGCGTATAGCACAGACAGGATATTCCGACAGAATGGAATAATAAAAATGGAACCAGGTCCGGCGTAAAACACACAGACAGGATGTTCCAATAGAATAATAGAAGAATGTCACCAAGTATAGGGTAAACCGCGTATACAGGTTATTCCAACAGAATAATAAGCAATGGAATAACAACAGTTCTCTTCATGAATAAGAAAGAATAACACCCCTTACGGGTACAACAAATAATATTCCCTACCTTAGAAGAACTGGATATAAGTGAAGTAGCAGAATACTTTTCTTCTTTCTCTCTATAGTTTCTCTCTATAGAGTTTCAGTGAATTCGTAAGAAATAATGAAGGAATAAGCTTTCTAGTTATAGAAAAACTGAGGGTGGCTCTTGGTCTTAATGAAGGGTCAAAATGACTCTTAGTAATATTGAAGAGACAACTACTATTTGCGAAGGGGTAATTAACCCTTGGAACACCGAAGAGGCAGTTAACTCTTGGTAATATTGAAGGGACAACTACTATTGACGAAGGTAATTACTATTGACGAAGGTAATTACTATTGAAGAAGGTAATTACTATTGACGAAGGTAAATACTATTGACGAAGGTAATTACTATTGACGGAGATAATTACTATTTACGAAGGTAATTACTATTTACAAAAGTAATTACTATTTACAAAAGAGACTTTTAGATGACGACATATGGCCCCTCCATAAATAATTAAACTTATCACCAACGTCTCATAATAGACTCTTTATATACATCAAGGATTGAATAAAAATTACCAGAAATCATTTTATTTTTAATCAACACATATTTAATCTTTCAACAATTATTAATCATTTATAACTTGTCGTCTCAATTATTGTTTAAATAATATAACATATTATACAGATGATACTGTGACAATAATTGAAACAATAATATAAGAGATATGATGCAGCAATTACTGTAGCAATAATTGAGTATAGTTGAGTGACCTCTCACGTAAGCATCAATAATCAATACCGTGTGCTACTATACAACCACGCGTATTACTGTACTTTTACTACCGAGTAGTTCAACAGTTTTAACGGTAACACCTCCGCCGTTAATTTCATAAAGTATTTTTGTCGTTTTCTCAATCCGACAATAATTCCGTTGTGGGGTCCACCAATGATTGTGCCGTCGTACGAATATTCCCCGACAAAAAGAATATTCCCCGACCAAACTGAATATTTTATAACAACTTGCGTACTTTGTAACATTTATAAATATTACCCACAACTATAACATTATATCAAATCCACACCATAATTCTCAAAAATATAATTCGAGAAAATTAAATATTTATTCATAAAATCTGGGGTCTCACAATCTCCCATCCTTATAAAATTTCGCCCTCGAAATTTACGTACGTACCTGGTATGCCGAACATGTGAGGATACCTTGACTTCACTTCAAATTCTAACTCTTGAGATATAACCTTTGAGTGTTGAATACGATTCTTCTTATCCAAGATTCTAATACGTATCTCTTCAAACGTTAAATCATCCGCTATCTCGTCCAGTTCTAAATTAATAATGTGGTTCATGTCGTCCACATATTTACGTAACATCGATACGAAAAAAAAACGTTATGAACACGCAATATATTTGGCGGTAAAACGAGTTTATAAGCCACAGTTCCTACTCAATCGAGAATTTCAAATGGGCCAATTAAATCGAGCGTTTAGACTTCCTCTATTCGTCAATTCTTGCTTCTAGAATAACGCCCTCTTGAACCTTCTTAATTCTTCACATTCATTAGTTCTGAATGTGTAGCTTGAGCGGCTTTAACTTTATCGGTTAAAGTCGATTCTACTTGTATATTCGTTATCTTCACGTGAGTTCGTATATTCGCACTTGTAACCGCATACGATCTTCTACTCACACGTCAGCTACCATGTTCGCTTTCCCACGATAATATTAAATGATATGATCGTAATCTTCAACAGCTCGAGCCAACGTCTTTGGCAATGTTACGTTCATTTTAGGTGAAGAAAATATTTAAGGGTTTAAGAAATGGGTTTTGTACTGGGGTCAATACAAAATTCGATTTCACGCTCCAGGGTAGGCTAAGAAGTCTTCAAGAATACGTCAGAAAATTTATTAACACTAGAAATATCATTCAAAATTGTGACCCTCATCCATGACTTGGATAACACTTCACATTGATACCTATCAACTTGTCATCGTCATTCACGACGTTTCCTACGGAAAGTCTGTCTTCGGTGCATTCCACATAAGGAAGTCAACAATGAAAGGACTGGGGCTCTTTATTTATGGTTTGAAATGACAATGATTGACTTTAGTGGTTTGGTTGCTTGAATTCGCATAACAGGTTGGTTAGGAGTATGAAAGCTAACAACCTTACGAAAAGCATGATGAGTAGTTAACCAATCGATTTCTAAAATCGCATCAAAGGCAAGTATTTTCAAAGAGATAAGATTAACAGGTAACGTGAAAGTGTCAATTTGAATCAAACAAGATTTATAAATAGTGGAGGTAACGAAAGTTTCTCGGAGTTAACTTCAAACATTGAACACAACTAGATGAAATAAAAGAGTGAGTAGAACCGGTATCTAACATGGTATAGACTTCACAAGAGTTTATGACTAACATACCCGTGATAATTTTATTCAGTTTCCTCGTCACTGAAAAAAACGATCTCTCTTAAACTACCGGCTTTGGCTTACTTGGGACATCCTTTGGTGCCTCCATCCTAGCTGAACTTGTCTTCGATGAACGACAAAATCGGGCTAGGTGACCTTCTCTTCCACAATTATAGCATACTTTGGACGGCATCGCACAATTTGGACTGATGTGTCCCTCCCCTCCGTATTTGAAACATATGATAGGTGGTCGTTCTCCTTCCTTAACGACAGGTGCTGGTGCTGACGTCTTTCCATCATTGTTGAATCTTCTCTTCTTGAAATGTCCATTCTTATTGTTTTGGCCCTGATTACCACCGAAGTGGTTACCATTTTTGGCCTATTAATTCCCTTCACGCTTGTTGTCACCGCTTCGATGACCACTCTCGCTGGTATTATAATTTTTGCCGGCTGCTCTCTTTTAGTTGAGTTGACTCGTTATCGCGCTCCACTAACTGAGCCCTATTTACAACATCTGAATATAAACACAATTTATGAGAAATAAGATGTTGACGTATCTCCGGCTTTAAACCTCTTAAAAACATTCGCGTCATTCTCTCTTCATTATCCACTAAGTGGGACGCAAACCGGGATAACTCCGTAAATTTTGCCTCGTATTACGACACGGTCATATTGTTTTGTTCCAACTTGATAAATTCCACCTCCTTCATGTGGCGAATACTTTCAGGAAAGTATTTGTCGTTGAACAGCTCCTGAAACTTCTCCCAAGATATCTTCAGTACAGCAGGTTGAGTACGTTTTGCCGATTCCCACCAGTAATCTGCCTCTCCACGCAACATAAAGGCGGCAAAGGGAACCTTTTGCTCCTCGGAGCATCCCAAAACATCAAATATCTTGGTGATCTGCTTTATCCATGTTTCCTGCCATAAGTGGTTTTGGCTCTCCCTTAAACTCCGGTGGTCCCAGCTCCTTGAACTGTTTAGCGGTGACCGCCCGAGAGATTCCGTGTTTCCATCTACGTTTTGGACAGAAGTCGCTCTCGCCTGCTGTTGCATGAATTGTATAAAACCTCTGAACATTTGATCATTTATCATTTGGTCAGTGTTGTTGTTTGCATGAGGATTGTCGTCTTCCTGATGCACATTATCCTGATTATTGATATGTGGTGAATCAACGATCGCCTGTGCTCCATTGCTATTCTCAACATTCTCAGATGTCATTTTTAGATACTGACACAAAATAAAAGGTTACTTGACATATAACATATTATCCCTATATTCTGACCGACCAATAAAATAGCACATAAACTTAGGTAGGTCATACTAGCGAAGGAATTCCCCGTCTCTCCCCTCCTAGTACTATTCTCACATCTTAGCCAGGGATCATATCCCTAAGCTCTGATACCAACTGTGACGCCCCCAAAATTAGGTATACATCACCCATCTTGAGTCGCCAAATACATGGTACAGAATTCAAATACAACTTACTAATACCACTGTCGTGTACAATA
This sequence comes from Panax japonicus, assembly GCA_020205505.1. NCBI lineage: Eukaryota > Viridiplantae > Streptophyta > Magnoliopsida > Apiales > Araliaceae > Panax > Panax japonicus. The sequence continues at coordinate 72,370,230 of CM035091.1, forward strand.
CGACAAAATATAACTGTGAGTTTGAATACAATTATTGTCTACTAGAGATCATACAAACTCAAAAGGAGTCCTCAATACAATTATTTTCACACTATTTAACAGAATAGTGAGGACTACTAATACTATTCTCTGGTCCATCACTCCGTTTCCCGACTCGTCCCAGCTATATTCTCATTTCCTGAAGAGAACAATGAAAGAAAGGGTGAGCTCAACTAGCCCAGTAAGAAATATTATGACTAAGATAATGTAGAATAAATTATCATTAGCCTTCAACAGTGTTAAAATGATAAACTACAATAAACATCAAGTTTAACTGCAGCGGAACCAGCAATACATTAAAAGAGTCAAGTAGAAAATAAAATCTACTATCTTTTATGATTTAAAAGGTTTTTCATCACTGTTATAGCTGAGACTCAGCTTAATAAATATTCCACATCATCGAATCACCCCTGCACTACGGCCAAGGATATTCTTTAGTATCACGACCACAATTATTCATGCACTACGGCCAAGAATATTTGTGTATTCATTAATGGTCATGATCATGCCAACAACTGTCCATCAATGCACTACGACAAATGAGACTTTTACCACATCATTTGTAACATTACGGTCATGATTACACCGAATAATCCCTGGTCATAATCATACCAAGTCCATCCATGCTCTACAGGCCACAGATGACTTTCAAAAAATATAAACATGAGGATGATGACAATGATATAAGAATTCAATAAAATAAGTTCAAGAATTATTTTATCCAGGAATTATTAACGTCCAAATTGTTAACACGATACTGTTTTGTGGTGTAAAATTCAAGAGTGCTTAGAAGAATATTTCCATGAAAAGATACTGGATGAATCGCAAATATCAAGGATATTCCACTAATTTCATGGAGTATAGAAGTCAAAGTTTTATTGAACTGAGTATAATAAAGAATGGAATAACAAAAGAAATCACCATGCATGCGATAGACCGCACAGGCAGGTTATTCCAACAGAATAATAATAACGGAACCAGGTTCAGGTGAAATTCACACCGACAGGATGTTCCAACAGAATAATAAATGCGGAATAGTAAATGATGGAACCAGGTCCGGCGTATAGCACAGACAGGATATTCCGACAGAATGGAATAATAAAAATGGAACCAGGTCCGGCGTAAAACACACAGACAGGATGTTCCAACAGAATAATAGAAGAATGTCGCCAAGTATAGGGTAAATCGCGTATACAGGTTATTCCAACAGAATAATAAGCAAAGGAATAACAACAGTTCTCTTCATGAATAAGAAAGAATAACACCCCTTACGGGTACAACAAATAATATTCCCTACCTTAGAAGAACTGGATATAAGTGAAGTAGCAGAATACTTTTCTTCTTTCTCTCTATAGTTTCTCTCTATAGAGTTTTCAGTGAATTCGTAAGAAATAATGAAGGAATAAGCTTTCTATTTATAGAAAAACTGAGGGTGGCTCTTGGTCTTAACGAAGGGTCAAAATGACTCTTAGTAATATTGAATAGACAACTACTATTTGCGAAGGGGTAATTAACCCTTGGAACACCGAAGAGGCAGTTAACTCTTGGTAATATTGAAGGGACAACTACTATTAACGAAGGTAATTACTATTGAAGAAGGTAATTACTATTGACGAAGGTAAATACTATTGACGAAGGTAATTACTATTGACGGAGGTAATTACTATTTACAAAGGTAATTACTATTTACAAAAGTAATTACTATTTACGAAAGAGACTCTTAGATGACGACATATGGCCCCCCATAAATAATTAAACTTATCACCAACGTCTCATAATAGACTCTTTATATACATCAAGGATTGAATAAAAATTACCAGAAATCATTTTATTTTTAATCAACACATATTTAATCTTTCAACAATTATTAATCATTTATAACTTGTCGTCTCAATTATTGTTTAAATAATATAACATATTATACAGATGATACTGTGACAATAATTGAATCAATAATATAAGAGATATGATGTAGCAATTACTATAGCAATAATTGAGTATAGCTGAGTGACCTCTTACGTAAGCATCAATAATCAATACCGTGTATTACTATACAACCACGCGTATTACTGTACTTTTACTACCGAGTAGTTCAACAGTTTTAACTGTAACACCTCCGCCGTTAATTTCATAAAGTATTTTTGTCGTTTTCTCAATCCGATAATAATTCCTGTTGTGGGGTCCACCAATGATTGTGCCGTCGTACGAATATTCCCCGACAAAAAGAATATTCCCCGACCAAACGAATATTTTATAACAACTTGCATACTTTGCAACATTTATAAATATTACCCACAACTATAACATTATATCAAATCCACACCATAATTTTCAAAAATATAATTCGAGAAAATTAAATATTTATTCATAAAATCTGGGGTCTCACACTTCAGTTAATGATGTTGTTTAAGACTTATTTGTTTATGATTCCGCACAGATGTTTAAGGTTAGTTTAACCTGGGATTGTATTTTATTATTCGGATGTTGTAACCCTTAAGGGGAAGATTTTATTTCTATCTATTGCATGATTTGCATTTATTATGGGTAGATAGATAGATGATATTTGTACATTGAACACCAAATTCCGTGGAATCGAAGTACCCGGATTTGAGGGTGTCACAAGTTGGTATCAAAGTTATAGGTTATGAACCTTAGGTGCGGGAACAACCTTAGGTAGTAGCCTTATAGAAAGAAGATAGTGATGGAAAACTCTTATCGAGTTATAAGAAATGAGTTATGTAATTCATTGAAGATAATAAAAGACCTTATGTGTTTATGTGTTAAAGTATGCGTCAGATGATACGACTTAGTAACTAAAATTTAAAATTTTGTTGTCAAGATGTCGAAATGTTGGAGAAGCTAGTCAAGCTGGGGAGGAAGAAACCCAAGTACCTATAGTACCTACTGAGGAGGAACCCCGTGTACATATAGTACCGACAGGGGAGGAGCCCCGAGACATTCATGTCGTTAGGGAGCAGCTGGTACAGAGGGAGTCTTCTCCATTGATCACCGTTGTTGGTCAGGAGCATGAGCCGGAGACTTATCCTGAGGAGGAATTTGTTGAGGAAGAGAAAGAGGAAGAGGAAGAAGAGGAGTTACCGTGGTACACTGTTGATGCTGAGATGTATGACACGTTATACGACCGTAACATGGAGTTACGAGACGAGGTCCAGGATTTGACTGAGCGAGCGGTTATTCAGCATATTACTTTAGAGCAGAAGGAGAGGGAGATTTCGACTCTTCACTTTCAACTGGCAAATGTAGAATGGGATTTGGTCAATGAGAAGGGTCAAACTGAAGATAAGATCGAGGAAATAGAGAAGCTGAAGAAGGAACTGAAGGAAACCTCCAAAAGGCTGAACATAGCAGAGGAAGGCTGGGTAAGAGAATCGCGTCGAGCTGATCGTGCAGAGGATGATAGTCGTGCAAAGAAAGCGAAGATTGGGGAAACGTACTCTACACTTAACAAGGCAATGAATGAGACCTAGGATAGAGTTTTTAGGTACCTAATCCAGTTCGAAGGACTACCATTGTACATGATGGATCGCAGGACGATGCATCGCATCTTAGAAGAGGAGCATAGCAAGGCTAATCAGTACCTTGACCGACAGTGATATGATTTATTTAATTATGTGAAGAACTTAAATTAGTTTTTAGATGTAAATTCTGACGTATTTATGAACGAAAGAATATTTGAATGTTTTAAATCCTATGGATTCTTTATTCCAAGATAGTTGATGTAAATAGCAGTTATGCTATCGTTTAATGTTAAACCTTTTGATTTGAATGCAAATATATCAAGTTGTTTGAGATGATGTGTTAAGTGATATGTTAAATTGTTGAGTAATGCCTTAACTATTTAGAGAAATAAATAAAGTTCTAATAAAGCGTTTATTTAACAGAAATATACCGCCAAGGAGAAGACAACATCGTCAACCGGCTCAGGAAGAGTCAACTAATAATAACAATAATGCCAACTCAAATCCCGTTCAACAGTTAGTTAACTTACTGACCGGAGCAATGAACAATCAATCTCAAGCTCCACCAAACACAACGTTTAAAGACTTCAAGTCGGTGGGACCGCTAGAGTTCAAGGGTTCCATTAACCCAATCGAGGCTCAAGCATGGGTTATGGAAATGGAAAAGGTTTTTGACATTGCTAGGGTTAGAGAAGACCAGAAGACCGCTTTTGCAAAGTTTATGCTGAAGTCTGAGGCTAGCTACTGGTGGCAAGCAAACAAAGTACGAGGAGGTGAAGGTGTAATTACGTGGGAGAGATTTAAAGAGATGTTTTTAGAAATGTATTTTCCAACTAGTTCGTAGAATCAGATGGAGGTTCAATTTCTGGAACTGAAGTAGGGAAACATGAGCGTACCTGACTACGCAGCTAAATTCAACGAGTTGGCAAGGTTTACCCCGTACCAAGTACACACTGACAAGAGAAAGGCCAGAAGATTCGAACAAGGACTAAAGCCTTGGGTGTATAGCAAGGTTTAAATGTTTCAGATAAACACATTTGCTGGAGTTTTGGAAAAGGCCATCCTCACTGAAGGTGTAAGCGATGCAGTGACCAAGTACAATTAAGATCAGAAGAAGAAGAAGAGTGAAGGTGAAATTAATAACAAGGCCAGTGGAAGTGGCACAGGAGGTGGAAATTTCAATCAGAAGAAAAGGTGGAACAACAGCTCATCATAGGGAAATCAGCAAGGTAATCAGAAGAAAAGAATCGAAGCATGTCCGACTTACGGGAAAGCCCATCTGGGAGTTTGTATGAAAGGAAAAAGAGTGTGCTATAATTGTGGTCAGGAAGGCCACATAGCACCAAAATGTCCAAACCCAAATAAGGGTGCTTGTTTTACTTGTGGTTTGAAGGACCATCTTGCAAGAAATTGTCCCAAGAAGGGATCGGGAGGGTCAGGATCAGGAGGAAACTGGGGAAATAACAGTGGAAATGCCTTAACCATCACCGGACCTATCGTAACAAACCGACCGACCGTCCAGACTTTCAACATGATGGTGCAAGATGCAGTTCAATCCCATGATGTGGTGTCAGGTATAATTCGATCAATAAAGTTAATGCTTACGTATTATTTGATTCGGGTGCTACTGGTTCCTTTATATCCGATGATTTTGCCAAGAATTTAGATTTGCCTAAGAATGAATTGGATTACCCCATGAACATAGAAATTGCGAATAGAGAAATAATCCCTGTTAAGTACGTACATAAGAATTGTAGAGTGGATATTAAGGGTAATATCATGAACTTAGATCTAATCCCTATTCGACTTGGGGAATTTGACGTTATTTTAGGAATGGACTGGTTATTTAATTACGGGGCTGTAATTAATTGCCAAAATAAGCGTATTAACCTTATGACTCCATCAAAGGTTGTGTTTTATGGTAGTAAGTTGCCTAGACAAGCGAGTTGTCTGACGATGATGCAGGCCAGGAAGTTGTTAAGACAAGGCTGTGTAGGATACTTAGCTTACATAGTCAACAGTCGAAAAGAGAATCCTAAGGTAGAAGAGATACCGATTGTGAGGGACTTCGTCGACGTATTTCCATACGATTTGCCAGGACTTCCACCGGATAGAGAGGTAGATTTTGTGATCGATCTGGCGCCCGGAACCGCTCCAATATTGAAGGCACCTTACCGAATGCCTCCAGTAGAGATGAAAGAACTAATTGTACAATTAAAAGAATTACTGGACAAGAAGTACATTCAACCGAGCGTATCATCGTGGGGAGCGCCGGTGTTGTTTATGAAAAAGAAGGATGGATAGATGCAACTCTGCATTGACTACAGAGAAATGAATAAGGTCATGATTAAGAACAGATATCCATTACCGACGATCGATGATCTGTTTGATTAGTTGAAGGGAGTAAGATACTTTTCCAAGATAGCCTTGAGAAGCGGTTATCATCAACTGAATGTGAGGCCAGAAGATGTACCGAAGACAACGTTCAGAACGCGATACGGTCACTACGAATTTTTAGCAATGTCGTTTGGTTTAACGAATGCTCCTGCAGCATTTATGGGACTAATGAATGGTGTATTCAAGCCGTTTTTGGACAAATTCGTAGTGGTATTTATAGATGACATTTTGGTATATTCCAAAACCAAAGAAGAACACGAAGAACATTTGTGGTTAACGTTGGAAGTATTGAGAAGGGAGAAGTTGTACGCTAAATTTTCGAAATGCAAATTCTGGATCGAGCGAGTACAATTTCTTGGTCACGTGATCAATAAAAATAGAATTTCGGTAGATCCATCCAAAGTAGAAGCCGTGATTAATAGGGATCAGCCGAGAACGCCGTCGGAAGTAAGAAGTTTTCTTGGATTGACGGGGTATTATAAAAGGTTTATACAAGACTTTTCCAATATTGCAACTTCGTTAACGAATTTAACTCAAAAAGCTGTGAAATTTGTTTGGACGGATAAGTGTGAGAAAAGTTTTCAAGAATTAAAGAAGAGGTTGAGTACGACACCTGTGTTATCTCTTTTGGATGATACAGGAAATTTTGTTATTTTTAACGATGCGTCGCATAAAGGACTTGGTTGTGTGCTTATACAAAATGGCAGAGTCATTGCGTATGCATCACGACATTTGAAGGATTACGAGAAGGGTTACCTGACCCATGATTTGGAGTTAGCTGCAGTTGTTTTTGTTCTAAAAATTTGGAGGAACTATCTTTACGGGGAGAAATGTGAAATATATACGGACCACAAGAATCTGAAATATATTTTTACACAGAAGGATTTGAATATGCGTCAAAGAAGATGGTTAGAATTAATTAAGGATTACGACTGTGAGATTTTATACCATCTGGGAAAACAAATATGGTTGTCGACGCCTTAAGTAGAAAGGGTCGTGAGAAATTGATGATATTGGCTGCTCAAGAGGAGCTAATTGCAGAAATGGAGAAACTAGAGTTGGAAGTGAAGTATCCTATGGAGATTGATGAGAAGCTATTTCAGATGCAATCTAGTACAACTCTACTAGATAAAGTAAAGGAGGCTCAACTTCAGGACAATGAATGTAAAAAGGTGACAAAGAAGATATCTGAAGGAACCGAACCGAGATTTAAGATGGATAAGGAAAGAATACTGAGATTTGAGAGTAGAATTTGGGTTCCACCTGTACAAGGGATTAAGGAAGAAATTTTGAGCGAGGCTCATAGTTCACGATATTCGATTCACCCTAGTAGTACCAAAATGTACCAAGATCTTCGTCAACATTTCTGGTGGAAAAATTTAAAACGAGATGTTTCAGAATGTGTTGCCAAGTGTCTTACCTATCAGAAAGTGAAAGCAAAACATCATAGACCGAGTGGATTGCTAACACCGTTAGAGATCCCAAAATGGAAATGGGAACATATTACAATGGACTTCGTGGTTGGCCCTCCGACGAATCAGAAAGGCTACGACGCAGTATGGGTTATCGTTGACCGACTGACGAAATATGCACACTTCCTTTCGATCAAAATCAGATTCAAGTTAGATCAGTTGGCAAGGTTATATGTGAAACAAATAATTTCGAGATAGAGTGCCGGTGTCAATTGTTTCTGATAGAGATCCGCATTTTACATCGAATTTCTAGAAGCGTCTTCAGGAATGCATGGGTACGCACTTGCAAATGAGTATAGCATATCACCCTCAAACAGACAGACAGAGCGAATGAACAATTCAAACGTTAGAAGATATGTTAAGAGCCTGTGTCATGGACTTCAAAGGAAATTGGGATGATCACCTACCGTTAGTAGAGCTCGGCTACAACAACAATTATCACGCTAGTATAGGCATGCCGCCTTACGAAGCGTTATACGGCAGAAAGTGCAGAACTCCGCTTTACTGGGATGAAGTTGGTGAAAGACAATTGCTAGGGCCAGAATTGGTACAGCAAACGGCAGAAATAGTCAAAGTGATCCGAGCACGATTGGTAGCAGCTCAAGATCGACAGAAGAAATACGCTGATCCATATCATAAAAATATCGAGTTTGAATTAGGTAGTTATGTTTTCTTGAAGGTCTCTCCTTGGAAGGGAAAGATCAGGTTCGAAAATAAAGGAAAATTGAGTCCAAGTTTTATTGGACTATTTGAAGTATTACGTAGAATCGGAGAAGTCGCGTACGAGGTAGCCTTACCTCCGGCACTCGAGAATGTCCACAACGTCTTCCATGTGTCTATGTTACGACCCTACAAGGCCGATTACAAGCATGTAATTGAATACGAACCCCTGCATTTTGAGAAAGACTTATCTTACGAAGAAATCCCTGTCCAAATTGTCGACCGAAAAGAACAAGTTCTCAAAAATAAAGTTATACCTTCTGTTAAGGTAATTTGGAGGAACCACAACGCAGAAGAAGCTACATGGGAACTAGAAGAGAATATGATGAAGAATTACCATCATTTATTTACTTAATTATTTGTAAGCAATCCTGGGGACAGAATCTTTGTAAGGAGGGGAGAATGTAATGGGTCAAATTTATTGAGTCGTGATTCTGGGGACAGAATCCTTTTAATGGGGGGAAAGATGTGACGAACGAGAATTTTGTAAATTAATTTTAATATTTGTTGGATTAAATAAATATTTTTGATGATTTAATTATTAGATTAAATAATTATTTGATGCAATTGAGGTAGATTAATTTAATTATATGTGTTACATTTATTAAATTAATGTACAGAAAAATTATTATTCAAATATATAATTATATGAGCTAATAGAATTAAATGAAATATTTAATTAAGCATGATGTTATTTAATTAATTTAATTATTAATTAGAGAGTTAATAATTTGACATTATTTATTAATGAGAAAATTAATTATGCGACTATGTGAATTTATGAGAAATTATTATATTTTATTTAAAATAAATTAAATAAGGTATTGATTTATTTTATGAAGAAGTGTGACATTGATTTAAACTATATGATAAAAGAGTTATTAAATTAAATTAGAATAAGCCTTTTAAGGCTACCCAAACATGGTACAAGTAGAGGTTGAGGGCAGTTAACCCATGACGGGTAACTGACCTCAATGCGCCAGTTTATTATTACGACGTATTCTCTTTTCTTTCTTCATTTCTTTTCCTAAGTCTATAAACTATTCACAAAGAGAAAATCAGAGAGGGTTGCCAGAGAGATATTGTGAGTCTGTGAAAGAGATTTGAGAGTGAGGAATCTAAGCCTACTAATTTATACTCTACAGGGTAATCTCCTCCTTCCCAAATTCTATTTTTACGTTATTTGAGTTTTATGAAAATGACTTTCATTCATACTGTAAAATCTCTGTAATTGAGAAAGGGTTTGATTATGAGTTTATATTTGGGTTTAAGATGTATCAAATTGTATTTGATTATATATATATTATGTGAATTATCATGTCATCCGTTTCTTAATACTATGAATTGCTATTTCAAAAATTTACAGAGTATGGGTTTTGGCCTTATGGCCTTATACGTGATATTTTATGTATTGATCGTATATTATCCCTAAATTTTACACTCGTACATTATTATATATGTTGATACGAAGAGACCAAACTTTAAACGAACGGATTTGGTGTTATAACGAATCCGTAGTACCAATTTTCATGTTTTATTTTCAAAACCTTCAAGAACATCAAAGTAAGAGAAATTATAAATTTTAATTCTGTGATTATGTGTTTTAATGGGTTAAAATCACTCTATAGATGTTGGGTAATGATTATATGTGAATATTAACATGTGTGTATGTTAAATTAGTGAAATTAATGATCATGAAATGTCTAATTCGCTGAACTCTATGTTCTTCACGAACTGAGAAGCAGAATCTGGAGTCTCGCGCCGCGGCGCCAACTCCAGAACTGAAATATCGTGCCGCAGCACCATCGCGCCAGAACGCCATGTCTCGAGTCACAGTGCCATCGCGCCGCAGAGCGAAGATCATGTATAAAAGTGGCGCCGCAATGCCACTCTCCAGAAAGTCCAAGAATGTAATTTTTAAAATGTTTAAGTCTAACAATGTGTCAGTAAATTAATTTAATGAACATGTAAACATGTTAGAAGTATAATGAGAATGTAAATTAGATGTTTAACATGTAAATAACATAATTACATGTGGATTGAGTTATTAAATACATAATTAGTTTGTTATCCATGAAGTACAAATTATGTGATAATGTGATAATTTGACTAAGTATAGTCATAACCAAAGTTTAGACAAAAGAATGATCATTGATGATTAGTTAAGTTATACTTAACTGGTATTGTGAATGTGAATGGTATGTTGGATTAAATTCAAATAATGTGCTTAGTTAAAGTGTAATCTATGCACGAGGCAAGTTTCCTACCCCTACTTGTCATTATTGTTCAAGTTTATTATTTATCCCGAGTAAATTATCATTACTATTATTCAAGTTCAAATGTTATATTAAAGATTTATTATCTTTTCAAAGCATGATTCAATTATACAATAATTGTTCTATTGTATACTTCTTGAGATTATTATTCGAATTGAATGTCATTATTGTTGAACCTTATTAGACTAGTGAACTTTATTGATTCAACTAGTCCTTAGTTGATGAACATTATAAATTTCAGAACCCTTATTGAATTATCCAAACAAAACTTCCTTTGGTGCGGACTCCAATATAAACTGAGATGAACAACCCTGTAAAGGGATTTACTTATACGTTAGCATTAAGATATTTTGCACAGTATGGTACTAAGGGTTGATCCCCCTAAGTACGAGTAGAAAGGTCCATAGTCATATGACTATTAAAGGTTTCAAGTATGACCCTTATAACCTAGGACATAGTTCAAGGATCTGATGACCATCAGAATTCTTTTGATTCTTGTTATTCATTCTTGATTCAAAAGTTGAAGCTTTTATTCAGATGTCTTTGATTTATTCTCATGTTATTATACTGTTATTTCATTATTATACTTGTGGGCAATAGTGCTCACTCTTGCTTGATAATAACACTGCAGTTAAGAACGAAAGAACTGATGAACCTTCCACTAGTAAAGGCAAGGGCAAAGTTAGTAAATGATGAAGACTTATTATTTTATTTGATGATGTATTTATGTTTAAGACTTATTTGTTTATGATTCTGCACAGATGTTTAAGGTTAGTTTAACCTGGGATTGTATTTTATTATTCGGATGTTGTAACCCTTCAGGGGAAGATTTTATTTCTATCTATTGCGTGGTTTCCATTTATTATGGGTTGGTAGATAGATGATATTTGTACAGTGAACACCAAATCTAGTGAATCGAAGTACCTGGATTTGGGGATGTCACACTCGCTCCAACCGAACTTTGTATCTTTCCTAGTCAGCTGAGTTAATGGAGTAGCGATTCGAGAAAACCCTTCTACGAATCTCTGATAATAACCAGCTACGCCAAGAAAGCTACGTACTTCGGTCACTGATTTAGGTTGCTCCCAGCTTTGAATAGCTTCAATCTTTGTCGGGTCAACAGATATTCCATGATTTGATACTACGTGCCCAAGGAATGTTACTTAAGTCATAACTCGCATTTCTTCAACTTGGCATAAAGCTTGTTTTCACGAAGCTTTTGGAGTATCAGCTTCAAGTATTGATCATGATCTTCACGGCTTTTAGAATATATGAGGATGTCATCAACAAAGACGACCACAAAGTGATTCTAAATATTCCTTAAATACTCAGTTCATCATATCCATAAAGAAAGCAGGAGAATTAGTCAATCCAAAAGACATGACTAGGAATTCATAATGCCCATACCGAGTTCTAAAAGTCATCTTTGGAATGTCATCGGTTCTAATCTTTAACTGATGATATCCGGAACAAAGATCGATCTTTGAAAAGAATTTAGCTCCTTGCAACTGGTCAAACAGGTCATCAATGCGAGGCAACGGGTACCTATTTTTGATGGTGACATGATTCAACCCCGATAATAAATACAACGTCGCATACTTCCATCTTTCTTCTTCGTTAATAGAACTGGAGCACCCCAAGGAGACGTACTAGGATGAATGAAACTGATGTCTAACAATTCTATAGTTGGGTTTTTAACTCCTGAAGTTCAATAGGAGTCGTTCAATATGGGGCTTTGGAAATGGGTTTTGTATTGGGTTCAAGGTCGATACCAAACTCGATTTCACACTACGGGGGTAGGCCATGAAGTTCTTTGGGGAATACGTCAAGAAATTTATTAACAATAGAAATATCATTCAAATATAACGTATTTTTGTTTAAATCTGTGACATGAGCTAAGAAATCTTGACATCCATTTTTCAATAAACGAATAGCTTTATGGCTTGAGATGACCATGATTGATTTTAATGGTTTGGTCACTTGAATTCGTATAATAGGTTGATTAGGAATATAAAAGATAATAACCTTACGAAAATAATCAATTTAGCATGATGAGTAGTTAACCAATCAATCCCTAGAATCATGTCAAATGCAAGTATTTTTAAGGAATAAAGATCGACAGGTAATGTGAGGGTACCGATTTGAACCAACTAAGACTTATAAACAGTGGATGTAATGAAGGTTCTCCCAACGGAGTTTTAATAGATAAGTCCAAGTCTAATTTCTCCAGAGCCAAATTTAAACATTGAGCGCAAGTAGAAGAAATAAAAGAATAGGTAGAACCGGTATCAAATAAGGTATATACTTCGCTAGAGTTGATGATTAGCTTAGCCGTGATGACCTCATTAGGGTTCCTTGCTTTCTGGGAGGTCACAACAAACGCTCTCCCTTGAACTACTGGTTTTGACTTGTCTGGGACGGCATTTGGTGTCACCGTTCCAACTAGACTTGGCTTCCCTATACGACAAAATCTAGCTAGGTGACCTTCTCTTCCATAATTATAACACATTTTGGACTGCTGCGGATAATTTGGACAGATATGTCCCTCCCATCCGCATTTGAAGCATATGATAGGTGGTCGTTCTCCTTCCTTAACCACGATTGCTGATACTGACGTCTTTCCATCATTGTTGAATCTCCTCTTCTTGAAATGTCCATTCTTATTGTCTTCCCCGTGATTACCACCTAAGTAGTTACCATTTTTGGCATGTTGATTCCCTCCACGTTTGTTGTCACCACTTTGATGACTGCTACCACTGGTATTATCATTTTGCCGGCTGTTTTTTCTTGGTTGAGTTGACTCGTTATCACGCTCCAATAACTAAGCCATATTTACAACATTTGAATACAAACACAGTTTATAAGAAATTAGATATTGACATATCTCGGGTTTCAAACCTCTTAGAAACATCCGCGTCATTCTTTCCTCATTGTCAACCAAGTGAGACGCAAACCAGGACAACTCGGCAAACTTAGCTTCGTACTGCGACACAGTCTTATTGTTCTGCTCCAACTTGATGAAGTCTAACTCTTTCATGTGACAAATACTTTCGGGAAAGTACTTATCGTTGAATAGTTCTTGGAACTTCTCCCAAGACATCTTCAGTGCGGAAGGTTGAGTATGCTTTATCGATTTCGAACAGTAATCTGCCTCTCCTCGCAACATAAAGGTGGCAAAGGGAATATTTTGCTCCTCGGAGCATCCCAAGACATCAAATATCTTGGTGATCTGCTTTATCCACGTCTCCGCCTTAAGTGGTTTTGGTTCTCCAATAACTCTGTTGGTCCCAGCTCCTTGAATTATTTAGCGGTGACCGTCCGAGAGTTGCCAGTATTTCCACCTGCATTTTGGATAGGAGTCTCTCTTGCCTGATGTTTTACAAATTGCAGAAAGCTCCTAAACATTCCGCCGTTCGCTATTTGGTCGGTGTTGCTGTTCACCTGAGGATTATTGCCTTCTTGATGCACATTATCCTGGGTGTTGATCTGTGGTGACTTAACGGTCTCCTGTGCTCCATTGCTATTCTCAACATTCTCGGATGTTATTTTCAAATACTGTCACAAAACAAGGCTTAATTGCCATGTCACATATTATCCCTATACTCTGACTGACCAATTTAATACCAAATAAACTTAGGTAGGTCATACTAGCAAAGAAATTCCCTGTCTCTCCCCTCCAAGTTCTTGTCTACGTCTCAGTCAGGGATCATATCCCTAAGATTTGATACCAACTGTGACGCCCCCAAAATAGGTATACATCACCCATCTTGAGTAGCTAAATACATGGTACAAAATTCAAATACAACTTAATTATACAATAATCGTGTAAAATATGACAAAACATAATCTAAGAGTTTTAATAAGAATATTTTCATCTAGACAATATCCACACTCAATGGAGTCCTACATTACATTTATTGTCACACTATTTTATAGAATAGTGAGGACTACTAAAACAACCATCTGGACCGTCAATCCGTTCCCCGACTTGTCCCAGCTATATTATCATTTTCTAAAGAGAACAGTGAAAGAAAGGGTGAGCTCAACTAGCCCAGTAAGAAATATTATGACTAAGATAATGCAGAATAATTTATCATTAGCCTTCAACAGTGTTAAACTGAGAAAATATAACAAACATCAAGTTTAACTACAGCGGAACAAGCAATCCATTAGAAAAGTCAAGTAGAGAATAAAATCTACTATCTTCTATGATTTAAAAGGTTTTTCATCACTTTTATCGCTGAGACTCGGCTTAATAAATAAACCACATCAACCCTGCACTACGACCAAGGATATTCATTAGTATCACGACCACAAATTATCCATGCACTACGGGCCAATGATATTCGTGTATTCATCAATGGTCATGATCATTCCAACAACTGTCCATCAATGCACTACGGCCAATGAGGACTTTTACCACATCATTTGTAACATTACGGTAATAATTATACCAAATAATCCCTTGTCATAATCATACCAAATCCATCTATGCACTACAGGCCAAAGATAACTTTCAACATATAATAAACATGAGGAATGATGACAATGATATAAGAATTCAATAAAACAAGTTCAAAGATAAATTTTTAAAGATTTATAATTTAATTTATCCAGAAATCAATAACAGTCCAAATTGTCAACATGATAGTGTTTTATGGAGTAAAATTCAGGAATGCTCAGAAGAATATTTCCATGAAAAGATACTGGATAAAGCGCAAATATCCATGATATTCTACTAATTTCATGGAGTATAGAAGTCAAAACTTTAACCAAATGAGTATAATAGAATATATGAAACTGCAAATGGATTTTTACCCGCCTTGCGGTAATCCACGTAGACAGATCATTTCTACAATTTAATAAGAAATGAATACGAAGGATCATTCACTATGCATGTGGTAATCCACATAGACATGTTATTCCAACAGAATCATAAAGAATTTAATAATAGAAGAATTCACCAGGCGTGCGTAATCCGCACAGACAGGTTATTCCAACATATTGATAAAGACTGGAACCAGGTCATGCGTAATCCGCACAGACAGAATATTCCAATAGAATAATAAAGAATGGAACCAGGTCATGCGTAATCCGCATAGAAAAGATATTCCAATAAAATAATAAAGAATGGAATAACAACAGAAGTCACCAGACATGCGATAGATTGCACATACAGGTTATTCCAACAGAATAATAAAGAATAGAATAACAACCCTTACGAGTATTGAAAAAAAATAACTCTCTTCATGAATACGAAAGAAATAATACCCCTTACCTTAGAAAAAACTGGATACTGAAATAGTGAGGTAGTAGACTTCTCTTCTTCTTTCTCTCTATAATTTATCTTTATAATAATTCCTCTATAGCTTTAGTGAATTGGTGAGAAATTAAGGAAGAATGAGCTTCTATTTATAGGAAAATATAGTTTCGATAATTGCATGTTTTGGGGCTCAAAATATTACAGTATAATACCTTCCTCTTTTTCTTCATTTTTAATTTAGTCCTGCAAATATTATCAAACTTGCACCACCTTCCCTAATAGTAAATAATGTGAATTAATAGTTCATTCATGTGACTTAATAGTATAATCATGTGAAAAAACTAATTACAGTATAGTACATTCATCTATACCTCTATTTTTAATTTAGTCATGCAAGTATTATCAATCATTAACCATCTCCCCTAATAGTACATGAATATGAATCAATAGTATACACATGTGAACAAATAGTTATAATCATGTGAAAATAATAGCAATTAATTGCTCATTTATCCGATTAATTACCCGATTGGTCAATATAACCTCCAGACATTAATTATTGTCGAAATAAATGTCGATTTTCCACTAACACTAATAATCCCAACACAGTGGAACTATCAATTTCATCTTTAATCAACACGAACTTATTCATCATTAATAATATAACTCACAATATTTAACAACCAAGTCGTTCCTAGGAAAGAGGGGGCTTTCCGATAAGAATTTCTCCTTATTGGCGCGCAATTAGGCGACCAAACCTCTCACTGACAGAAAAACTAGGCATTGTCAATATTGTAAATAATAATATGAATAGCTTTGTTTTCTCAATTATTGATTGAATAATAATAAATATTATGCAGATGATACTGTGAAAATAATTGAATCAATAATATGAGAGATATGATACAACAATTACTGTAGCAATAATTGAGTATAACTGAGTGAAATCTCACGTAAACATCAGTAATCAATACTGTGTGCTACTATGCAACCACGCGTATTACTGTACTTTTACTACTAGGGTAGTTCAACAGTTTTAACGGTAACACTTTTCGCCGTTATTTTTATAAAAAGATAATTTTGTTATTTTCTAACTACGACAATACTTTCGTTGTGGGGGTCCACCAATGATTGTGCCGTCATATGAATATTCCTTGTTAAAATGAATATTCCCCGACCAATCGAATATTATATAACCACTTGCTTACTTTGCAAAATTTATAAATATTACCCACAACTATAACATTATATCAAATCAACACTATAATATAAACAAATATATTTCGAGAAAATTATTCTTTATTCATAAAAGTTGGGGATCTTACAAAAGAGGTTGTCCTAAGTTATAAAACATAAATGTTAGTAAATATAATGATGCTTAACATTAATAAATAATGTATTAGATAAGTTATAGAAGAATACACAAGAGAGGCAAATCGGGCTTGTGACGAATGAATGTCGAAACGCCGTGCCAAGTGTTAATGAACTTAAAAAGTGTTTACATTCAACTGAAATGAATATTATAAGATATGGAATGGAATTAATATAAAACCAATAAGTAGTCCTAGCAAGACTTAAGCACTTGAATTAACTTCGAATATGAAATACAGTGAGATATAAGTTGAAAGTTAACACAATCAAATTGAACATTGTGTGCTAATTAATAGGAAAGATTAAGAGATATGGAGTAGAGTTTACATTACAACTACTATGCGTGGCTATATGACTAATAGTTAATGTGAATGATTATATAATTGTGTAGGGCACGTGAAGTACAGATAACTGTAAGTTGTTAAATTGTTATTGGTAAACAACGATCAAGGAAAGTCTTTAGTTCCTATTTGTTATGTGAACTTGATGATGAATTGTTTTACATATTTATTGCAAAGAGCATGATGTATTCTATATATATTGAAAGTATAAAGCGTTAAAGTCAAATTATGACTACGTTGATGGAATAGTGAATGTTGATTGAGTAAGGAACTCAATCTTTATACTTATTATATGAAATGCAGCGTGTATGTTGTGTTAGTCCAAAGTATGTTATTATGTGCTATGTGATGCATGAGAACTGTTATATTTTGTTGGGCTGCAGAGCTCAACCTTGCAAATAACCATTTTTACAGGTTAAAGATTTAAGGTAAGGATATGTGCTACGTGAATTATAGAGATCCATATTTATGAAGATTACTTATTTTTTATGGGAAATGTATTTAATATTTTGAATGTAACATGTTGTTGAATTGTAAGTTGAGTTATCCGGTGTATATGGATATCTATTTATGATGTAAGACTTTGTATAATCATTTTGTTGTAACCATTCATGATATAAATTTGAATCGAAGAGATGTAATGTAAAGGTTGCGATTTAGGGCAATAAAAAAGGAAATGTATAAAAGTTTTAAATATTCTGTGTTTTTAGTGATTTTTAATATTGAATAATGGTGTAAAGATAGATTAAAGTTTTATTGTTAACGATCGAGAAGGAGGATACTATTGTATGAATTTTGGAGTCGTTATAGTTGGTATCAAAGCCGTAGGTTATAATCCTTAGGTAGGAGTACTTTAGGCTATAACCTTAGAGAAGAGAGGTGAATAATATGAACGAATAAGGTCAAATAGAGTTTGAACAATAAGAAGTAATTTAAGAAATTTATAAAGAATGGATTAAAACTTGCGTGAGAGGATTTAAAGAAGAATCTCGCAGAGTTATAAGGAATATGAAAGTGGGGTTACCCAAGTCCAATAATAAGGATGTAAGGTGATAATAAGTAGACAATGTCTATAAAAAGAGAATGATAAAGAAGTTATGAATAGAGAGTTATATCTAAGTATGGTACTATTGTACTCTTTATAGGTTGATGTATGGTATCTGGGCTAAACGATTCCTTCATAGAGCGGAGGTATATACGAACTAGCAACTTGGAACCTAGTTTATTGGTTGTTTGTGGGAAATCACTCAGTGTACCATATTAAAACTTGTAGAGACTCGAGGTGTACCAAGTCTAAAAAATGGTCACGTATGATAAAAATGTGGAACTCGAATGAAATTTTTAGCGATTTAAATGAAGTTAGAAATTCTTAAAGGAATAATTGTTATATAAACAAGAAGATTCAAAGAAGAATATTGAAGAGATATGTAGATAAGAAATGGGAGTTACCTAACTCCAATAGTCAAGATAACGAATAATGTCGTAAATGAAAGGAACGAAAGATGATCGTAAAACAAAATGATCACAAGTTAAGAAAAGAATTTTAAGAAGATGATTATAGAATAAGATCACGACGTGATCTATTTAAGTTATAAAAGAAAGATGGTCTGTAGTGTTTGAATGATTATAGCTTGATGCTATGAGGATAATGTACTATGATATCGTACGAGATAAACTCGCGAGGAGTTATAGATGATGTAATACGAGAAATTCGTATCGAGCAAAGAGCAAGTTAAGAGTAAGATAAAGTTAGCTGGGATTTTAATTGAGGACTCATGTGATGGATGAGTTGTACAAATCTTTGTATGGGCGAGGGTTTTGTGTTTGCACTCAGTTTATCATATTGATAATCATTGGAATGTTGGTGTCGCGTTATCAATGTATATGTGGCGAAAAGGTGATTCTTTTCTCATGGGTATGTTTGATAGTTAGAAACTCTTAAGATTAGTCAGATAATATTAGGATTAGGTGCGATTTTTAAAACTAATGCATATGGTAAGTTCGTGACTCATAATAATATGGTATGTTTTGAACCCCTCAGCGAATGGACGCGTATGGTCTGACTAGGATAAGTTCTTAAACTCATATTATTATGGCAAGTTCCTGAACTTCCAATGTGGAGTAAGTTTGATGAACTGGGGTATAATTAAGTGTGAATGGAGTGTTGAGGATGATAGGAATAGATAGACCTATTAAGAAATGGATCATTATAGAAAGTGGAGTTAATGGTGGAAGCATAGGTATTCCAAATCTTCTAGCTATGCTAGACTTCAAAATTTTTGACATCAAGCTAAATTCGCACTATGTGCCTTTTAAAAATGAATTTTTACTCGCAACGCATGGTGACAAATGTGTATGTGTGGACTTCGGGACACTGACACGTCGTTACCTATTGAGATATGATATCACTAAAACAGATTTTCAAAGATTTTTGAACTGTTTAAAGAATACGTCTATGCTAATTGCTTTGGCTAGACAAAAATGATTTGGAATATATCAAAATATATTTTATATATCATCAATGTATCATGGAACCTGGTGCAGAGATGATAAAAATGATGGAGTCATCAATACAGTATTACTTAGTGTTGGATGTGATCTAAGGATTGTCAGCCCACTATGGTATGATGTAGTATGATAAAATCACCAAATGACAGAATCCTCAACGGACTGTAAATACAGTGCGGTATCATGACGTCATAAAAAGATTTTTGAGATTTCTTTAAGATATGAGAATACATATCTATGTATGTTTATGTATATTTCGGTTGATGTCCGAATTGTTATAGAGGTCTATGCTATTTGATTCAGCTAGACAAATAATGAAAAATATGCATGAAATTCAACAGTTTCTTGAGAAGTTATGCCAAACTAAATTGTTTTGGTGCGGATTCAGATGTTGAAAAGCTGAGATGAACAACCTTATTCTTAGGAGTTACACTTAGTTTATACTTTGCGCTGAAATGTTTATGCACAATATATTGTACGAAGGATTGATCCCCCTAAGTACGTGGAGTCCTTATAGTCTTATGACTGTTAAAGTTAAAGTTGAAAGATTACTTACAACTGTGGACATGGTTCGTGGTCATTAGATCCTCAGTTGAATGCTTATACACTAAATACTAAGATGAACAACCCTATTATTAGGGGTTTACGCTTAGTTTACACTTTGCACTGAAATGTTTATGCACAATACATTATACGAATGGCTTAACACCCTAAGTACGGAGGTCCATATAGTCTTATGACTGTTAAAGGTTCAAGTCGAGATACTTGATAACCTTGGGACGTAGTTCAAGGTCTTGTTGAAAGTATTATGCATACAAGCCAATCATGTATGATGATAAAGCATATACTGTGTAATCAATCTTATTTATTTATTAATAAAAGAATTATTTATTAAAGGCATTTATTATCAACATGGTGCTGTTTTAATAATATGTGATAAACCCATAGTTTTAAGCAATGCTTTTAGAATCATGATGAGATCATGCTAATGAGATCTAAATTCTTAGATAGCTTAAAACTAAAATGTTCCCAATCAATGGATTGCTAAAAAGGGGATTAGTGAATCCGGATAGATTGGTACGTACGTTGCTTGCTCATTGGATGAGGATTTTTGATCTCATGATCATTTGTGTGGAGATACTAAAGCAAGTATGTAGGTGCTTATTATAGAATAAGTTCACTGAACGTGACTCGCTAAGGAATACCTAATGGAGTTTTACTTGCCTGTCAATAGGAATTCTTGTAGTGATAGTAGTACAAATGATCCTTAGACTTGAGATTGTCATAGTATCTTATATATAATTAATTACACTTTGACTTATTCCTTAAGACTCTTAGAGTATATCAAAGGGTATGCTTGGGTGTAATAAGTTATATATGAAGATAATGAATGATCAATAAAGAATCTACCACTTCTAGTAAAAGAAGAGAAATGTCCTATGTGATTCGATAAATGACAACCCAGGAATCCTTGGCCAAGATGGAATGAAATTAGAAAGCAGTTTCTAATTTGCATTCATTAGGAGTTGTGCATTTAGAAATCGAAATACATATAATTAAATAAAATAAGACTTGACAGTAATTCAATGTCTTATATTTAATTGGGACATTGTATGGTGGAAGGATTGAATTGTATGGTAACTATTTACTCAAAGATTCTTTTATGATTAATGTTGAAATCTATATTATCTGGAAAGTCGTTGATCGCTAGGGAGGCTTATCCCTATTGTAGAATAAATATTATTTATTTAAATAAATTATTCGTTTAATTTATTTATTTAAATGAGATTAGAATTGTTCTAATTGATTTATTCACAACCAGTTTAATATGGAGAACCTAAAGGGTCACACCATAAAAGGAAGAATAATTATTTAAGAAGTTAATGGCATAATCGTAATAATATATTAAGTATATTTAATTTAATCTATTGTGATAGAATAAATTAAATAACTTAATATTTATTGTTTAATATTTTAGAAATATTAAATATAAATTAATAAGAGGAGTCTTATTAATATTATTACAATTATTATTATTTTAATTTCTAAAAGAGTTTAGGAATTAATTTAATATAAGTACTCTCATTTATTCCTAATAGGATTAGGAGGAAAAATTAGTTAAAGGAGTTTAATTAATTATCCCTAATAGGATTAGGGAGCCCATTTAATTAAAAGAGTTTAATTAAATAAATAATACCTTATTTTAATTAAAATAGGGTTACCTGATATCTTTATAAGGGGAGTCTTATATCAGATATCAAATATACGTAATTCCAAGAGTTGGAGAGTACGCCTCCTTTTCTATACAGATAGAAAAACTAGGGTTTGAGCCAATACCCCTTCTTGAAAATTCTTCTTCCTTGGTGGATCACCTCTAGAGGCCATACACTTGGGTGGCTTACATTGATCAAAGGAAGGAATCTACCCGGAGATTCAAGGAGATCGCGGAGAAGTAGGAGGTGAACTCGTACCTGAGGAAGCTCGTTTCTACAAGGGTATGATTTCATAATTTCTTATTCTTTGATTAATTAATAATATCCATAAAGAATGATCCGGGTAATTGGTTTGTGAATTTTTTTTTAAAATCTGATTTTATTACGCTTTCGCTATTTTTGCAATTTGATTGCTACTTTGATTTTCACAAATCCTAACAGTGGTATCATGAGCCAAACTTTATGCGAATTATTAATTATTTTGATTCCTTATATGTATGGGTATGTATTTAGAATAATTTATTGGGCATAAATTGTTGTATAAAATTATTATTTTATGAAAAAAAAATATAAACTGTTCGCGTCATAAAGGATTTCGCGAAGTCTCTGTTGCTGAATCATTTTTTTTAAATAGCCGGAAAACGTATTCGGAAAATCCGTGGGTGATTCAATTCGTGGGTGTGAATCGGGATGACATGTCATGATTGAGTCACGTAGTTGATTTGTTAACGGCGGATTATTTTTTTTTTCTTTCAAAGTCACATGAATCTGCAGGTTGGCAGGTTATGCTTTGTAATGTTTTTTAAACGTTTTTTATAATATATAATATATTTGATATATATATTAATTAATCTATAATAGGTAACGGTTTAATGTTATATTATATATATTATATATATATATATATATATATTATATAATATATTAATAATTTTATAATTAATATAAAGAGTTTATTTTAATCTTGAAATTGGATTTCATGCGACATAAAATTGCCCATTAAATGATACTCATATATATATGGAATGATTTTATTTATTGATACATATGGTGATATGTATGTTAATAAATGGGATTGATTATGGACTATTGACCAATGTGATTGGATTTATTTTAGTTGGATGTTTGAATGAATGAGTTTTATTAAATGGGGTCTGCGTACCTCGTCTTTTCTGATTTTCTTCTTGATGTAAATTCTATCTCTCTCCTATGTACTTCCCCTTGACTGCTGATCAAGGTTTCTATTTAAATTAAATAGTTTAATGTAACAGGATTAGTTAGAATTTTTTCGAAGAACCAGAGATCAAGGAGCGTTTGAAGACCCGTTTGTAATGGAGCCCGGGTTTAAATGTAATAGTTATATTTAAATGTTTATTCTTGCACCCTAGGGTTTGACCTTTTGGTTCACTTGGTGGCTCTAGTGAACCAAACTAGAATAAAGTCCATAATCAATCCAGATAGAATATAGTATTCTATATGTGCATGCTAGTATTATATATATTATATATTATGCAAACATGCTTCGCATGTTTAATAATATGACGCGTATTTTATATATATATTTGCATGCGCGCTAAACAAGATGAGACTAATAATAACAAACCCCTCAATAAAATTATATTAAGTTGTAACGTTCAAAGATATTTGGAATATCGAACGTCGCCTTCTAGCATGATAAAAATAATAGAGCATTGAATATTTAATATGAGTTTGTTGTGCACACACAAGGCGAGTATTAAATATTTGAGATGTTATTTTTATTACATTTGATGTTTATAAGGAATTGAACATTATCGCTTTGTTGTGCACACACAAGGGTTGTAGTTTTCTCTTCACTTATATGGAAATGCTGGGTATGACTTAACTTAAATCATTTTAGTTCGGATGTGCACACACTTGACCATTATGATTTAAGAGGCAAAATATAAAGAGTTACATGATGATGTAATTGACAATAGTTGTCTACCTATTTATTTATATATAGTTTGTTGTGCACACACAAGGCTATATACATTTGAAATGGGATCCTTATTCTCACTAGTAAATCTTTAATTAGATATTACCGAACTATATTCATGAGGGTAATATAGTTTGAAGAAAATAGTGGGAAATACCAATATAAAATAAGACCTAATTTATTTTGGTAATTAATTAAATAAATGTTTGCTAAAATATTATCTTTTTACATGCAGAATTTTGAAAATGTCACATTCACTAATTTCACTGCGTAGCATACTTGATGCTAACAAACTGACCGGACCGAACTACACGGACTGGTTAAGGAATCTGAGAATTGTTCTCACTGCTGAAAAGATTTCTTATGTCCTAAATTCGCCCGTACCTGCAAAAGTTGCAGGGACAGCCTCTGAGGAAGAGATTGGTACTTTTAAACAGTGGCAAGATGATGCATCTGTGGCTCAATGCATCATGCTCGCATCCATGAGTAACGAGCTTCAGCGTTAGCATGAAAACATGGATGCTCCTACTATACTGCTGCACCTGCAAGAGTTGTATGGTGAGCAAAGTAGGACTGCTAGATATCAGATATCTAAGGAGCTCTTCCGATCTCGGATGACCGAGGGTACTACTGTTGAGACTCATGTCCTAAAGATGATCAATTTGATTGAACGTCTTGGACAGCTTGGGTTCGTCATGAATGGGGAGTTGAGTCAAGATTTGATCTTGCAGTCACTTCCTGACACCTTCTCACAATTTGTTGTGAATTTTCACATGAATAAGTTGGACGTCAGCTTGCCTGAGTTACTTAACATGTTGAAAACTGCTGAAGGTCACTTCCCATCCAAGAAGAACCAAGTCTTACTGGTGGATGATTCTTCCAAGAAAAGGAAGAGGCCCAAGGTATCTTCTGAAAAGAAGAAATCCAAGAAGGCTAAGGGAAAGACGAAAGTG
The DNA here is from genome assembly GCA_020205505.1 of Panax japonicus. Taxonomy (NCBI): domain Eukaryota; kingdom Viridiplantae; phylum Streptophyta; class Magnoliopsida; order Apiales; family Araliaceae; genus Panax; species Panax japonicus. Next base: position 72,395,219 of record CM035091.1, read on the forward strand.
AAGGATCAAAAGAAACCTGATCCAGCTAGCAAAGGAATTTGCTTCCATTGTAACAAGCCGGGTCACTGGAAGAGGGATTGCAAGGATTATCTTGCGGAACAAAAGCAGAAGAAGCTTGGAGAAGCTTCGAATCCTAATCAAGGTTTGTTTATGATTGAAATTAATTTTTCTGAAAGTCAATCTTCTACTTGGGTATTGGATACTGGCTGTGGTTCTCACATATGTAATAATATGCAGGGACTGGTCAGAAGTAGAAAGCTGAACAAGGATGAGGTCGTCCTACGAGTGGGAAATGGAGCAAAGGTTGCTGCATTAGCTGTAGGGACTTATTATTTAACACTGCCTACGGGCAAGTCCATTAGTTTAAATAATTGTTATTTTGTTCCTGTCACTTATTAGAAACATTATTTCAATATCTGTATTGGATATGGATGGTTTTGACATTATAATAAAGAACAATAGTTGTTCTATTTATAATAATAATGTTTTATATGGTGTTGGTAATTTACGAAATGGACTTTACATTCTTGACTTGCATGAAAATATACTTCAAAAGGAAAAGAGATGATGTTAATTATACCTATATGTGGTACTGTAGACTTGGTCATATTAATGAAACAAGATTATCTAAGTTGTATAAAGATGGGCTCCTAGAGCTATCGGATTATGAATCATATCCAACTTGTGAATCTTGTCTCATGGGAAAAATGACTAAATCTCCTTTTAGTGGAAAAGGAGAAAGAGTTACAGAGTTGTTAGCGTTAGTACACACAGATGTATGTGGACCTATGACAACGAATGCACGAGGAGGGTATTCTTATTTTATTACATTCACTGATGATCACTCAAGATTTGGATATGTGTATTTAATGAAATACAAATCTGAATCATTTGAAAAGTTCAAAGAGTTCAGAAGTGAAGTAGAGAAACAAACGGGAAAAAGTATTAAGATTCTTCGATCAGATCGAGGTGGTGAATACTTAAGCAGTGAGTTTCTCGATTGTCTCAAAGAAAATGGTATAATTTCACAATGGACTCCACCAGGGACGCCACAGCTGAATGGTGTGTCTGAAAGGAGAAATCGAACACTGTTGGACATGGTTCGTTCCATGATGAGTTTTACCGATCTTCCAGTGTCATTCTGGGGATATGCTCTACAAGCTGCCATATATCTACTAAATAAGGTTCCCTCAAAATCCATCCCTAAGACCCCATATGAAATGTGGACAGGGAAGAAACCTAGTCTTAAGCATGTTAAGATTTGGGGATGTCCAGCTTATGTGAAAAAGTTTCAGAACGATAAGCTTGGGGCAAGATCTGATAAGTGTACTTTTGTGGGATATCCTAAAGAAAGTTTAGGATATTATTTTTTCAATCCTACTGAACAAAAGGTGTTTGTTGCCAAACATGCTGCCTTCTTGGAAAAGGAGTTTATCCTTGAAGGGGTCAGTGGGAGGAAAATAGATCTTGAAGAAATTCAAGAACCATAAACCACTACAGATCAAAGTGAGGTACCTAACCAAGTAGAGATTCCTTCTGTACCACACCCTATTCGTAAATCTGGAAGAGTACCAAAGATACCAGAGAGGTATGGACTTGTCATAGAAGATGACAATGAGGTACGCATCATAGATGATGATGATCCATTGAATTACGAACAGGCTATGAGTAGTAAAGACTCAGAGAAGTGGCAAGAAGCCATGAAATCCGAGATGGACTCCATGTATGAGAACCAAGTATGGACTTTGGTTTCACCACCTGAAGGCATTAAGCCTATTGGGTGTAAATGGGTCTTTAAAAGAAAGACTGGAGCAGACGGCAAGGTAGAGACCTATAAGGCCTGACTGGTCGCAAAAGGTTTCAAACAAAGACAAGGAGTTGACTATGACGAAACCTTCTCACCAGTAGCAATGCTCAAGTCCATTCGAATTTTGCTTGCAATTGCAGCTTACCATGACTACGAAATCTGGCAGATGGACGTGAAAACGGCCTTCCTCAATGGAAAACTTGAGGAGGATATGTATATGACACAGCTAGAGGGATTTGTTTCAAAGGTTGGAACAAATCAAGTCTGTAAGCTACAACGATCCATTTATGGATTGAAGCAAGCTTCTCGTAGGTGGAACATCCGTTTTGATGAGACAATCAAAAAGTTTGATTTTATCAAAAATGAGGATGAACCATGTGTGTACAAGAAGGTAAGGGGGAGCGTTATTTCATTCCTTGTATTATATGTTGATGATATATTACTGATAGGGAATGATATTCCTATGCTACAATCAATTAAAATCTGGTTATCTAAACACTTCTCCATGAAGGACTTGGGAGAAGCATCCTATATTTTGGGGATAAAGATCTATAGAGATAGATCTAAAAGGATGCTTGGCTTGTCCCAAGGAACGTACATTGACTCGATGCTAAAGAGGTTTAGCATGGAAGATTCCAAAAGAGGTCTCATGCCGATGAGCCATGGAATACATCTCTCCAAGAAATAGGCCCCTAAAGACACCTGAGGAGAGAGACCGTATGAGTAAGATTCCTTATGCTTCAGCAATAGGATCTATCATGTACGGTATGATATGTACTAGACCAGATGTTGCTCATGCACTTAGTCTAACAAGCAGATATCAGTCGAATCTAGGAGAAGAACACTGGAAGGCAGTTTAATTAATTAATTATCCCTAATAGGATTAGGGAGCCCATTTAATTAAAAGAGTTTAATTAAATAAATAATACCTTATTTTAATTAAAATAGGGTTACCTGATATCTTTATAAGGGGAGTCTTATATCAGATATCAAATATACGTAATTCCAAGAGTTGGAGAGTACGCCTCCTTTTCTATACAGATAGAAAAACTAGGGTTTGAGACAATACCCCTTCTTCTTGAAAATTCTTCTTCCTTGGTGGATCACCTCTAGAGGCCATACACTTGGGTGGCTTACATTGATCAAAGGAAGGAATCTACCCGGAGATTCAAGGAGATCGCGGAGAAGTAGGAGGTGAACTCGTACCTGAGGAAGCTCGTTTCTACAAGGGTATGATTTCATAATTTCTTATTCTTCGATTAATTAATAATATCCATAAAGAATGATCCGGGTAATTGGTTTGTGAATTTTTTTTTAAAATCTAATTTTATTACGCTTCCGCTATTTTTGCAATTTGATTGCTACTTTGATTTTCACAAATCCTAACACTTGTGACCCCTCAGTATGATTTGAAATCTTTTAAATTCCTGAGTTATTCATACTACTTCCTCATTATTGAGTCATTATGGAATATTCTTGCTATTCTAAAAGGCGAATGTGGTAAGGATGATATTCCTTAAAAAGAAGTAAGTTGTAGAAATATATTGAATAAGTGAGAAATGAAATGTTGAAATGAGAAGGAGATGAGTTATCCAAAGAATAATGTAAAACTTTTAATAGAAAAATTAATAATTGTAGAAAGATTTTTATGGAAAGAAAGTGGTTATAGAACCCAATGAATGAATAAAGTATTAACGTAAAATCTATTTTGTTAGATTGAAAGAATAAAAAATTTCGAGCACGAAATTCTTAGAAGAAATGGTGAATGTAATATCCTGAATGTTTATAATAATGATCCTTAGAAAAGGAAATGAATGGGTTAAAGAATATATGAAACTCAAAATATAATTGAGTTCAAGTGAAAGTTATGAAATGAAACCTAAAATTTGTTAAAGTAATGAATGTAGTAGGAAATAAAAACCCTATATTTAGATAAAATGATGAAAGATTACTCTGAGTTATTTGTTTAATTTGTGTCTTCGATTATGGGGACAAAATCTTTATAAGTATGGAAGATTGTAACGAATGAGTGGTTTGAGTTGTAAGGAGGGAATAATGTAACAATCCAAATTTTTAATTATAATATTTAAATATTTATTGAATTATATAAATATTTAATGGATGTGTTTATCGTTGAATAAATATTTGTTTAATTGATTTGATTTGGTTAATTATTTTAGAGAGTTTATAATGATTAAATAAATTATTATAATATGCAATGAATTGTTATTAGAATTAATTAATTAAGTATGAAAACTTAATTAAATAGAAGTGTGACTAATAATTATATTATAAGTGGTTATTAAAATAAATTAAAGTGATTTTAATTTAGTTTGCCAAACAAGGCTTAAGTTTTTTAAGTCTCTAAGTTTTAAATTGTTTTACCAAACAAAGCCCTATGACTTTTGGTTTTTAAATTTTGAATTAATAAAAAAACAAATTAAATAAATAATATATAAATAAAATATATTTATAATGGATATACGTTTATTATTTTTGTAAGTGATAATAGTTATGGTGATTATTAAGGCCATATTAGTTTTTTTTTTTAGTTTACACATAATTGTTATCAGTTTAGTTTTACGTATAGTGTGTTTTGGCTTAAGCTTGAGAAAGGAAAAAAAAAAAGAAAAAAAGTGAGAGACCAAAGAGTTTTGAGAGAACTTGTCAGAGGTCTGAGGGAGAGAAACAAGAGGAACTTCTGTATTCTTCAAGTTATTATCAATGATTAAGCAAAGATTGTTTGAGCAATAAAAAGGTATGTTTATACTCTTAACAGATATGTTTTATGGTATAAATTACTTAGTCTCTGTGGTCTTGAAATTCGTTCACTGTGTATAAGGTTTTTTTTTACAAAAATTTTATGTAAACCATGTTTTAGAGTTGGTTATGATGTTACATGTATTTATAATGATAATTGTTATAACTAGCATGTGTGTGTGTATATATATATATATATATATATGACTGTATGCTAATTACGTTTTTAAAAGAAAGAAATTGGTTTTTATAGTGAATATATACATAAGCGTTGTTTGTAGGACTATTAGCAATTAGTATGTTATTGTATGCTAATTATGAAATTGACCTCTGATTATGTTAATTGGGAAAGAATTTCAGAAAATATAGTTTGAATAAATCAATTTGGTTTATAATCGTGGAATTTCAGTTAAGATTGATAGATAATGTCAAATATGGAGTTTTAATTTTAAAAGATTGTTTTCACGGATTTAGTTTTTTAAATTTGTTATTCTGTAGTTTTAAGTTAATATATGTATGCTTGGTGAGGTTATGTGTAAATTACATGAGTTATATCTGTGTAATTAGTTGCTATAAATTCTTAAACAGACCAGAGTTGGTCTTCGTGCTCGATTTCTGTAACTTTCGGCGCCTCAGTGCCAGAAATGGAGCCGCAGCCCAGAAATTCACGCCGCAAGCAATGAAATACATGCCCTAGCGCTAATTTCGTGCTGCAGCGCCACTGGTTAGATTAGTTCCCGCGCCGCGGCGCCGGAATAGTAGTCTGGATCGGACAGTTTTGACCTCCTAGTAGTAAAGCGGTCATAACGTTTTAATAAGAACTCCGATTGAGGTGATTCAAGATGATCCGAATGATGACGAATAGACCTACAACGTTTGTTCTTTAAGTTATTTAATTTGAGGTCTGGAACAGGTGTTAAAATAGTCATTTGTGGGACTGATATGTTTTAGGAGGCAATCGGAGGGCGTCGGGAATGCACATTTGCAAATGTAGTGCTCCTGACGATAAAAGAGGTTGTCCTATTTATAAAACATGAATGTTAGTAAATATAATGATGTTTAACATTAATAAATAATGTATTAGATAAGTTATAGAAGCATACACAAGAGAGGTAAATCGGGCGTGTGACGAATGAATGTTGAAACGTCGTGCCAAGTGTTAATGAACATAAAAAGTGTTTCCATTCACTTGAAATGAATATTATAAGATATGGAATGGATTTAATATAAAACCAATAAGTAGTCTTAGCAAGACTTAAGCACTTGAATGAACTTCGAATATGAAATACTGTGAGATATAAGTTGAAAGTTAACACAATTAAATTGAATATTGTGTGCTAATTAATAGGAAAGATTATGAGATGTGGAGTAGAGTTTACATTATAACTACTATGCGTGGATATATGACTAATAGTTAATGTGAATGATTACACAATTGTGTAGGGCACGTGAAGTGCAGATAACTGTAAGCTGTTAAACTGTTATTGGTAAACAATGATCAAGGCAAGTCTTTAGTTCCTATTTGTTGTGTGAACTTGATGATGAATTGTTTTACATATTTATTGCAAAGAGCATGATGTATTCTATATATATTGAAAGTTTGAAACGTTAAAGTCAATTTATGACTACGTTGATTGAATAGTGAATGTTGATTGAGTAAGGAACTCAATCTTTATACTTGTTATATTAAAATGCAGCATGTATGTTGTGTTAGTCCAATGTTTATGAGATATATATTGAGTATGTTATTATGTGCTATGTGATGCATGAAAACTGTTAGATTTTGTTGTGATGTCGAGCTAACCTTGCAAATAACCATTTTTGCAGGTTAAAGATTTAAAGTAAGGATATGTTCTACGTGAATTATAGAGATCCATATTCACGAAGATTACTTATGTTTTATGGGAAATGTATATAATATTTTGAATGTAACATGTTGTTGAATTGTAAGTTGAGTTATTCGGTGTATATGGATATCTATTTATGATGTAAGACTTTGTATAGTCATTTTGTTGTAACAATTCATGATATAAATTTGAATCGAAGAGATGTAATGTAAAGGTTGCGATTTATGGCAATAAAGAAGGAAATGTATAAAAGTTTTAAAAGTTTTAAGTGGTTTGAGTTGTGATTCTGAGGACATAATCCTTGTAAGGAAGGAATGATGTAACAATCCAGATTTTTAATTATAATACTTAAATATTTAATTAATTATATAAATATTTAATGGATGTGTTTATCGTTGAATAAATATTTGTTTAATTGATTTGATTTAATTTGGTTAATTATTTAATAAATAATTAATGTGTTAAGGAAAGTAATTATTTTGAAATAGTAATCTAATTTAATTTAATAATTAAGTTAAAGAGTTTATAATGATTAAATAAATTATTATATTATGCAATGAATTGTTATTAGAATTAATTAATTAAGTATAAAAACTTAATTAAATAGAAGTGTGACAAATAATTAAATTATTAGTGGTTATTAAAATAAATTAAAGTGATTTTAATTTAGTTTTCCAAACAAGGCTTAAGTTTATTAAGTCTCTAAGTTTTAAATTGTTTTTCTAAACAAAGTCCTATGACTTTTGGTTTTTAAATTTTGAATTAATAATAAAACAAATTAAATAAATAATATATAAATAAAATATATTTTTAATGGATATACGTTTATTATTTTGGTAACTGATAATAGTTATGTTGATTATTAAGGCCATATCAATTTTTTTTTTAGTTTATACATAATTGTTATCAGTTTAGTTTTACGTATAGTGTGTTTTGGCTTAAGCCTGAGAAAGGAAAAAAAGAAATGTAAAGTGAGAGACCAACGACTTTTGAGAGAAATTGTCAGAGGTCTGAGGGAGAGAAACAAGAGGAACTTCTGTATTCTTCAAGTTATGCTTATACTCTTAACAGATATGTTTATACTCTTGTCAGAGAGTATGTTTATACTCTTAACAGATATGTTGTATGATATAACTTACTTAGTCTCTGTGGTCTTGAAATTCGTTCACTGTGTATAAGGTTTTTTTAACAAAAATTGTATGTAAACCATGTTTTAGAGTTGGTTATGATGTTACATGTATTTGTAATGATAATTGTTATAACCAGTATATATATATATATATATATATATATATATGACCGTATGCTAATTACGTTTTTAAAAGAAAGAAATTGGTTTTTCAGTGAATATATACATGAGCGCGGTTTGTATGACTATTAGCAATTAGTATGTTATTGTATGCTAATTATGAAATTAACCTTTGATTATGTTAATTGGGAAAGAATTTCAGAAAATATAGCTAGAATAAATCAATTTGGTTTATAATTGTGGAATTTCAGTTAAGATTGTTAGATAATGTCAAACATGGAGTTTTAATTTTAAAACATTATTTTCACGGATTTAGTCTTTCTAAATTTGTTGTTCAGTAGTTTTAAGTTAATATATGTATGCTTGGTGAGGTTATGTGTAAATTACATCAGTTATATGTGTGTAATTAGTTGCTAGAAATTCGTAAACAGACCAGAGTTGGTCTTCGTGCTCGGTTTCTATAAATTTCGACGCCTCTACACCAGAAATGGAGCCGCAGCTAAAACATTCGTACTGTAGTGCCGAAATCAGCGCCCCATCGCAAATTTCGCGCTACAGCGCCGCTGGTTTGCTTAGTTCCCGCGTCACGGCGCCAGAATAGCAGTCTGGGTCGGACAGTTTTGACCTCCTATAGTAAAATGGCAATAACATTTTCATACGAACTCTGATTAAGGTGATTCAAGATGATTCGGAACTGAGGACGAATAGACCTACAATTTGTCTTTTTTAAGTGTATTAATTTGAGGTAGAGAACAGGGGTCAAAATAGTCATTTGTGGGACTGAAATGTTTTAGGAGGCAATCGGAGGGCGTCGGGAATGCACATATGCAAATGTAGTGCTCCTAATGATAAAAGAGGTTGTCCTAAGTTATAAAACATGAATGTTAGTAAATATAATGATGCTTAACATTAATAAATAATGTATTAGATAAGTTATAGAAGCATAGACAAGAGAGGCAAATCAGGCGTGTGACGAATGAACGTTGAAACGTCGTGCTAATGTGTTAATGAACTTAAAAAGTGTTTCCATTCAATTGAAATTAATATTATAAGATATGGAATGGATTTAATATAAAACCAATAAGTAGTCCTAGCAAGACATGAGCACTTGAATGAACTTCGAATATGAAATACAGTGAGACATAAGTTGAAAGTTAACATAATCAAATTGAACATTGTGTGCTAATTAATAGGAAAGATTATGAGATGTGGAATAGAGTTTACATTACAACTACTATGTGTGGCTATTTGACTAATAGTTAATGTGAATGATTTTATAATTATGTAGGGCACGTGAAGTATAGATAACTGTAAGCTGTTAAACTGTTATTGGTAAAAAACAATCAAGGCAAGTCTTTCAGTTCTTATTTATTATGTGAACTTGATGATGAACTATTTAACATATTTGTTGCAAAGAGAATGATGTATTCTATATATATTGAAACTATGAAACGTTAAAGTCAATTTATGACTACGTTGATTGAATAGTGCATGTTGATTGAGTAAAGAACATAATCTTTATACTTATTTATATGAAATGCAACATGTATGTTGTGTTAGTCCAATGTTTATGAGATATATATTGAGTATGTTATTATGTGCTATGTTATGCGTGGAAACTGTTAGATTTTGCTGGGCTGTCGAGCTCAACCTTACAAATAACCTATTTTTGCAGGTTAAAGATTTAAGTTAATGATATGTGCTATGTGAATTATAGAGATCCATTTTCACGAAGATTACTTATGTTTTAGGGGAAATGTATTTAATATTTTAATTGTAACATGTTGTTGAATTGTAAGTTGAGTTATCTGGTGTATATGGATATCTATTTATGATGTAAGACTTTGTATAGTCATTTTGTTGTAACAATTTATGATATAAATTTGAGTCGAAGAGATGTAATGTAAAGGTTGTGATTTAAGGAAATAAAGAAGGAAATGCATAAAAATTTTAAATATTCCGCATTGTTAGGTATTTTTAATATCGAATAATGATGTAAAGATAGATTAAAGTTGTATTGTTAACGATCAAGAAGGAGAATATTATTGTATGAATTTTGGGGTCGTTACATATACTAAGTGAAAACATATTAGGTTTCAAGACCTTGAATTTAGATGTGCATGTACTTGCTGATAATATGCCTCTTCTCCACAAGGATTATAACTTTGATGTAAAGTTGGATTCAACCTTGATGGAAATACATGAGGACATTGAGGTGCCTCCTGTGATGCCCTCAAAATTAGATATACATGACCCATCCTGGGTCGCCAGATACATGGTACAGAATTTAAATACAACTTACTAATACAACTGTCATGTATAATACGATAAAACATAAACTGTGAGTTTCAATATAATTATTGTCTACTAGAGATTATACAAACTCAAAAGGAGTCCTCATTACAATTATTATCACACTATTTGACAAAATAGTGAGGACTACTAATGCTATCCTCTGGACCATCACTCCGTTCCCCGACTCGTCCCAGCTATATTCTCATTTCCTGAAGAGAACGGTGAAAGAAAGGGTGAGCTCAACTAGCACAGTAAGAAATATTATTACTGAGATAATGCAGAATAATTTATCATTAGCCTCCAACAATGTTAAACTGATAAAATACAATAGACATCATGTTTAATTGTAGCGGAACAAGCAATCCATTAAAAGAGTCAAATAGAGAATAGAATCTACTATCTTTTATGATTTAAAAAGTATTTCATCACTTTTATCGCTGAGACTCAGCTCAATAAATAATCCATATCATTAAATTATCCCTTCACTACAGGCCAAGGATATTCTTTAGTATCATGACCACGAATTATCCATGCACTACGGGCTAAAGATAATCGTGTTTTCATCAACGATCCTGATCATGTCATAAAATAATTCATCTTTGCTCCCTTGGTCGAAGAGAATCCATAGCCATAATCATACCAAAAAATGTCCAGCAATGCACTACGGGCCAATGAGGAATTTAATTTTCACATCATTTGTAACATTACGGTCATGATTATACCGAATAATCTATGGTCATAATCATACCAAGTCCATCTATGCACTACAGGCCACAGATGACTTTCAACATGACATAAACATGAGGATGATGACAATGACATAAGAATTCAATTAAACAAGTTCAAGAATTAATTTGTCCAGGAACCAATAACGTCCAAATTGTCAGCATGATACTTCTTTGTAGAATAAAATTCAAGAATGATCAGAAGAATATTTTCATGAAAAGATTCTGGATGAAGCGCAAATATTAAGGATATTTCACTAATTTCATGGAGTATAGAAGTCAAAATTTTAATCAACTGAGTATAATACCGAATGGAATAACAAAAGATATCACCAAGCATGCGGTACTTCGCATAGACGATTATTTCAACAGAATAATAATAACGAAACCAGGTCATGTGAAATTCACACCGATAGGATGTTCCAACAGAATAATAAATGCGGAATAATAAAAGATGGAACCAGGTCCGGCGTATAGCATAGACAGGATATTCTGACAGAATAATAAAGAATGAATAATAAAAATGGAACCAGGTCCGGCGTATAGCACAGACAGAATAATAGAAGAATGTCACCAAATATAGGGTAGTCCGCGTATACTGGTTATTCCAGCAGAATAATAAAGAATGGAATAACAGAAGTTCTCTTCATGAATACAAAAGAAATAATATTCCTTACCATAAAATAATACTTGATATAAGAGTAGTGAAGTAGCAGAAAACTTTTCTTCTATCTCTCTATAGTCTCTCTCTATAGTTTCTCTCTCTAGAGTTCAGTGAATTCGTAAGAAAATAATGAAGGAATGAGCTTCTAGTTATAGGAAAATAGAATGCATAGTAACTAATCCATGAACGATCCAGATTGATTTACTTTAATCTGACGGTCCATATTTAAAGAAATTTTTTTTAAATAAAATATAATATATTCTATTTATATAAAAAGATTTTTACTATGCAAACACTATGCGGGTACTATGGAAATATTATGCATAATAAAATATAATATATTCTATTTATAGAATAACTTTAATAAAGTATTATGTTTTATATAAAAAGATTTTACTATGTAAAATACTATGCATAATAGAATATAATATATTTTATTTATAGAATAACTTTAATAAAGTATTCTGTTTTTATATAAAAAGATGTTTCTATTTTATTACGTGAATAAAATAAAACATCTAAATCAACAATAATTGAATCAAATAATGTGAGATACTATGCAGCAACTATTGTAGCAATAATTGAAAAAAACTGAGTGACTTCTCACATAAATATCAATAATCAATACCGTGTGCTACTATACAACAACGCGTATTACTGTACTTTTACTACCGAGTAGTTCAATAGTATCAACGGTAAAACTTCGGCCATTATTTTCAATAAAATATTTTTGTCGTTTTCTCAATCCGACAATAATTCCGTTGTGTGGTCCACCAATGATTGTGCCGTCGTACGAATATTTCCTGTTTAAAACGAATATTCCCCGACCAATCGAATATAATATGACAACTTGCATACTTTGAAAAATTTATAAATATTACCCACAACTATAACATTATCTCAAATTCACACCATAATATAAAAAAGTTATTTCGAAAAAATTAATTCTTTATTCCTAAAATCTGGGGTTTCACAATCTCCCCTCCTTATGGAATTTCGCCCTAGAAATTTACGTACGTACCTGGTATGCCAAACAAGTGAGGATACCTTGACTTCATTTCAGATTCTAACTCTTCAGGTATAATCCTTGAGTGTTGGATACGATTCTTCTTATCCAAGATTTTAACACGAGATCTTATACGTTAAATCATCCGCTATCTCGTCCGATTCTAAATTAATATTGTGGTTCGGGTCATCCACATATTTACGTAACATTGATACGTTAAAAACGTTATGAGCACGCGATATACTTAACGGTAAAACGAGTCTATAAGCCGCAGTTCCTACTCAATCGAGGATTTCAAATGGGCCAATTAAATTGAGGGTTGAGATTTCCTCTCTTCAGTAACTCTTACTTCTAGAATAACGCCCTCTTAAATCTTCTTCTTCACATTCATCAGATTCGGGTTTGTAGCTTGAGCGTCTTTAACTTTATCGATTAAAGTTGATTTTACTCGTATATTCGTTATTTTCACGTGGGTTCTTAGAGTCTTTTACTCCGTCTTCATCATTTGCAAGTTATACGAAATGAGTCTTTGTGTTAACAACATCGCACTTGTAAACGCATACGATCTTCTACTCAATACGTCAGCTACCACGTTCGCTCTTCCACGATGATATTGAATAGTACAATCGTAATCTTCAACAGGTCGAGTCAACGTCTTTGGCGCATGTTACGTTCGTTTTAGTTGAAGAAATATTTTGAGGGTTTAAGAAATGGGTTTTGTTCTGGTGTCAATACAAAATTCGATTTCACGCTCTAAGGTAGGCTAAGAAGTCTTCAGGAATACGTCAAGAGATTTATTAATGATAAAAATATCATTCAAAACTGTTACTCTCATCCAAGACTTAGATGGTACGTCACATTGATACCAACTGTGACTTCTATCCCTAACCTAGATAGCACCTCAAAATGATACTTATCAACTTGTCATCCTCATTCACGACGTCGCCTACAGAAAGTCTGGCTTCGGTGCATTCCATACAAGGAAATCATCAACAAAAGGATCAGGGTTCTTTACTTATGGCTTGATATGACAATGATTGAATTTAGTGGTTTGGTTGCTAGAATTCGCATAATAGGTTGGTTAGGAATATGAAAGCTAACAACCTTACGAAAAACATGATGAGTAGTTAACTAATCGTTTAAAAAAAACCACATCAAAGGCAAGTATTTTCAAACAGATAAGATCGACAGGTAACGTGAAAGTGTCGATTTGAATCAAATAAGATTTATAAACAGTGGATGTAACGAAGGTTTCTACCAATGGAGTTTCAATAGATAAATCAAAGTTTAACTTCTACGGAGTTAAGTACAAACATTGAACACAACTAGGTGAAATAAAAGAGTGAGTAGAACCGGTATCTAACATTGTATAGACTTCGTAAGAGCTTATGATTAACTTACCCGTGATAATTTTATTCAGGTTCCTCGTCACAAGAAAAAACAAACTCTTTCTTAAACTACCGACTTTGGCTTGTCTGGGACATCCTTTGGCAACACTATCCTAGTTGGACTTGACTTCACCAAACGACAAAATCGAGCTAGGTGACCTTCTTTTCCGCAATTAAAACATGCTTTGGATTGTTATGTACAGTTTGGATGGATGTGTCCCTCTTGTCCGCATTTGAAACATACGACCGATGGGCGTTCTTTTCCTTTGAAATGGGTGATGGTGCCGATGTCTTCACGTCATTGTTGAACCTTCTCTTCTTAAAATGTCTATTCTTATTATCTTGGCCATGATTACCACCGAAATGGTTACCATTCTTGGCATGATAATATCCCCCTCGATGGTTATCGTTGTTCTGATGACCGTTGCCACCTGTATGATTATTATCGTGTTGTTGGTCGTTGCCTTTTGGTTGTGTTGACTCATTATCGCGCTCCAATAACTGAGCCCTATTCACAACATCTGAATATAAACAAAGTTTGTGAGAAATGAGGTATTGACGTATATCGGGTTTAAAACCTCGCAAAAACATTCGCGTCATTCGCTCCTCATTATCGACCAAATGGGATGTAAACTGGGATAACTCAGCAAACTTAGCCTCGTACTATGACACGGTCATATTGTTTTGCTCCAGCTTGATGAATTCTACCTCCTTCATGTGACAAATATTTTCAGGAAAGTACTTGTCGTTAAATAATTCTTAGAACTTCTCCCAAGACATCTTGAGTGCGTCAGGCTGGGTATGTTTTACAGATTCCCACCAATGATCTCCTTCTTCACGCAACATAAAGGTGGCGAATGGAACCTTTTGCTCCTCTGAGCATTCCAAGACATCAAATATCTTGGTAATATGCTTTATCCATGTCTCCACCTTAAGTGGTTCTGGCTTTTTCAAAAAACTCCGGTGGTCCCAACTCCTTAAACTGGTTAGCGGTGACCAACCGTGGGTTACCATTGTTTCCACATGCATTATGGACAGGAGCTGCCTTCGCCCGTTGTTGCATGAATTGCTCCTTAAACTGCTTAGCGGTGAGCTGCCTTCGCCTGTTGTTGCATAAAATATAATATATTCTATTTATAGAATAACTTTAATAAAGTATTCTGTTTTATATAAAAAGATTTTACTATACAAAACACTATGCATAATAGAATATAATATATTCTATTTATAGAATAACTTTAATAAAGTATTCTGTTTTATATAAAAAGATGTTTCTGTTTTATTACGTGAATAAAACAAAACTTCTAAATCAACAATAATTGAATCAAATAATGTGAGATACTATGCAGCAACTATTGTAGCAATAATTGAATAAAACTGAGTGACTTCTCACATAAATATCAATAATCAATACCGTATGCTACTATGCAACAGCGCGTATTACTGTACTTTTACTACCGAGTAGTTCAAAAGTATCAACGGTAAAACTTCCGCCATTATTTTCAATAAAATATTTTTGTCATTTTCTCAATCCGACAATAACTCCGTTGTGGGGTCCACTAATGATTGTGTCGTCGTATGAATATTTCCTGTTTAAAATGAATATTCTCCGACCAATCGAATATAATATGACAACTTGCATACTTTGCAAAATTTATAAATATTACTCACAACTATAACATTATCTCAAATTCACACCATAATATAAAAAAATTATTTCGAGAAAATTAATTCTTTATTCATAAAATCTGGGTTTCACACCTCAGAAAATTAAAGAATGGGTCAAAGACAAACCTAAACCCTACCTTGATCAAATCATTTCCTTCAATCTCGGAACCTTAGAAAGCCCTAAATTAATCCAGATTTGTTCAGACCTTACCCCAAACTAAAGGAATGACATGGTTACGCTACTAGCCCAATTCTAAGATGTGTTTACATGGTCTCACGAAGACATGGTGGGTTTGTCCACTGACATTGTTCTTCATCACCTTCCCATTAAAGAGGGATTCAAGCCAGTCAAGCAGAAGCTCAGGCGATTGAAACCTGAGTGAAGTTTAAAGGTGGAAGAAGAAATTATGAAACAATTTCAAGCTGGTATTATCATGGTGTCCACATATCCTGAATGGATATCCAACATAGTTCTCATGCCTAAACCTGGAGGAAAGGAACGAGTTTGTGTGAATTACCGGGATCTGAACAAAGCTTGCCTTAAAGATTGCTTTCTCGTGATATTTATCCACATTCTCATTGATAATACTGCTCAATACTGCATGTACTCCTTTGTGGATTGCTTCGTTGGATACCACTAGATTATGGTTGCTGAGGAAGATCGTGAAAAAACTGCTTTCATCACGCCTTGGGGAACTTTTTGCTATAGATGATTGTCCTTCGGCCTTATCAATGCCTGAGCTACTTATCAATGAGCTATGATGGCTCTTTTCAAAGACTTAATGCACAAAGAGATTGAGATCTACGTGGATGACATCATTGTCAAGTCTCGAAGGGAAGAAGTCCACTTAGATAATCTCAGAAAGCTCTTCAACAGGTTGTGTAAGTACAACCTGATGTTGAATCCAGCCAAGTGCGCCTTTGGCGTTAAATCAGGAAAATTGCTAAGATTCCTAGTCAGCCACAAAGGGATTGAGCTGGACCCCACCAAAATCAAGGCTATAACAGAAATGCCCATTCCTCAAACAGAGAAGGAAATACGGAATTTTTGGGAAGAATCAACTTCATCAGTAGGTTCATTTTTTAACTCACAGTAACCTGTGAGCCTATCTTCAAGTTGTTAAGGAAGAACTACTCTATGAAATGGAATGATGTGTGCCAGAAGGCCTTCTTCACAATCAAAGAGCAGCTAGATAAAGCTCATGTTGTGGTACCACCTATGGATGATGTGCCCCTGTTCATGTACCTGTCCATAAGTGACAATGCCATGGGATGCATACTGGGATAGAAAGATGATAGAGGCCAAGAAAGAGCTATCTATTACCTCAGCAAAAGATTTAGCAGCAGTGAACACAAGTACACTCTGATTGAGAAGACTTTTATGCTTTAGCATGGGCTTCCATGAGGTTACAGCATTACCTCCACGGTCACACAACCCGTCTCATATCCCGCGTGGATCCTCTCAAGTACATGTTCAATAAACCCATGTTTAAATTATCGGCTGTCCAGATGGCAGTTGATCCTACAACAATTTGATATCGTCCACATGACACAAAAGTCCATCAAAGGTCAAGGAATTGCGGATCAACTAGCCATCGTACCTTCAGGGGACTTCAAACCCTTGGAAACCTACTTCCCATATGAAGGGGCAATGACAGTTCAGCAACACCATCAGTGTGATACATACCATACATGTAAAATGTATTTCGATGGAGTTGTTAATATGGAAGGTTCTGGAGCTGGAGCAGTTCTAATATCCTATACGGGGGAACAGTATCCCATCGTCGTCAAATTACAGTTTGTTAGCACCAACACCACAGCTGAGTATGAAGGATGTCTCATGGGGTTAAAACTTGCCCGTTTAATGGGCATCAGGCGGTTAATTGTCTTTGGGGATTTAGAGTTGGTAATCAGACAATCCACGTGAATCTATCAAACTAAAGAGCTACATTTGCTACCTTACCATCGACAAGTTTAAAGATGACTTTGGAGTTCGAAGAAATCTCCTTTTTACACATTCCTCATAATAGGAATGACTTTGCAGATGCGTTAGCAACTTTGGCCTCCTTGATTCACATGCCTGACAAGGAACACACGCCAAGCGTCACATTTTCCTTGCACAAGGCACCAGCCTATGGGAACTATGTTAGAGAAGTATCAGATGAGCTATCTCCCATCCAGCATCCTTGGTATCATCATATAAGGGAGTACCTATGAGATGGATCTACACCCGCTGAGGCGAGCCCGACTGAGGAAAGGCTGATCCATCGACTTTCTATGAAATTCTACCTGAGCGGAGATGCACTCTACAAAAGAGATACAGGACTAGATCTCCTCAGATGTATAGACCAGGACCAAGCTCAGAGGCTCATGGATGAGGTACATGGTGGAGTATGTGGCCCACACATGAGCGGCCCCCTACTTGTTAAAAAGATCCTCAGAACAGGACATTACTGGCTTACCTTCAAAGCTGAATGTGATGATCACGTCAAGAGGTGTTATCAATGCCAAATTCATGGAAATGCCATCCATGCCCCTTTGAGAGAGCTCCACAATATGAGTTCACCTTGGCCCTTCTCAATGTAGGGGAATGGAAGTGATCAGACCCATCGATCCCAAAGCCAGTAATGGGCATCGCTTTATATTCACCATGATCGACTACTTCACCAAGTGGGTAGAAGC
This sequence comes from Panax japonicus, assembly GCA_020205505.1. NCBI lineage: Eukaryota > Viridiplantae > Streptophyta > Magnoliopsida > Apiales > Araliaceae > Panax > Panax japonicus. Next base: position 72,413,310 of record CM035091.1, read on the forward strand.
AGCCTCCTTCCCCAGGGTTACCAAAGAAGTCATCATTGCTTTCATCAGAAACAATGTCATTTGTCGATATGGACAACTAGAGGTAATTGTGTTAAACAATGCTAAAAACCTCAACAACAAAATGATGGAGGAGTTATACAGTAAATTCCACATCAAACACCTTAACTTCGTCATCTACAATCCAAAGATGAATGGTGTTGTTGAAATGGCTAACAAAAACATCAAGAAGATCATTCAAAATATATCCGCCAACCACAAAGAATGGCCTGACTTATTGTCTCTTACTCTATTATCCTACAGAACATCAATGCGCACTTCTACTAGGGCAACCCCCTACGCATTAACCTATAGGATGGAAGCAGTGCTCCCCATAGAAGTTGAAATGGAATCCCTAAGAATATTAATAGACGCTCAGCTCGATGAAGACCAATGGGTACAAGACAGGTATCACCAATTGTCTCAAATAGACAAAAGGCGAACCGCGACTATCTTCCATGGTCAGTTATATCAACAAAGGATCGCCAGATCCTACAACAGAAAAGTCCAGCCATGGAAATTTAAGCAACATGACTTGAATTTAAAGAAGATCCTTGACAAGCAAGATCAGTCCAAGGGAAAATTCGCCCCTAAATGGGAAGGCCAGTTTATTGTCAAGGAGGTATTGACAGGAGGCGTTCTCAGGTTGTAGGAAATGGCTGGCGATGAATTTCTACAACTCATCAACTTGGACACCGTGAAACAGTACTATGTCTGAAGTTACCATCAAGCAAACATTCTGGTATTGGATCATCAAATAACCAGTCATTTCGGTTTTTTAACACTTCATCACATACAACTCTTCACCACACTTTGCCCCTCAAGGAAACATACTCTTCAAGCCAGCAGTCTGGTTTCACTACGTTCATAAAATTTTGGTTATCCCCCCAGGGATTGAACCTTTCACACTTGGAGTTTATCCTAAAGACGGGATTAAACTTTTCTACGCTTGCAGTTTATCCTGAAAACGGGATCAAACTTTTTCACACCTGCAGTTTGTCCCAATCATGGGATCAAACTTTCTTCTCCTCGCAGTATAACCTGCACATGGTGTGAGACACCAGATTTTAGGAATAAATATTTAATTTTCTCAAAATAATTTTTTAAATATCATGGTGTGGATTTGATATAATGTTATAGTTGTAGGTTATATTTATAAATTTTGCAAAGTATGCAAGTTGTTATAAAATATTCGTCGAGTCGGGGAATATTCTTTTTGTCGGAGAATATCCGTATGACGACACAATCATTGGTGGACCCCACAACGGAAGTATTATCAGTAGTTAAAAAATGACAGAAATATCTTTTTATAAAAATAACGGCGAAAGTGTTACCATTAAAACTGTTGAACTACCCGGTAGTAAAAGTACAGTAATACGCGTGGTTGCATAGTAGAACACGGTATTGATTATTGATGATTACGTAAGAAGTCACTCAGTTATACTCAATTATTGCTACAGTAATTGCTGTATCATATCTCTCATATTATTGATTCAATTATTGTTACAGTATCATCTGCATAATATTTATTAATATAAAATCAATAATTGAGATGATAAAGTTATTCAAATTATTATTTGCAATATTGACAATGTCTAAAAGTTCTGTCAAGGAGAGGCTTGGTCACCTAATTGCGCGCCAATAAGGAGAAATCCTTATCGGAAAGCCCCCTCTTTCCTAGGAACGACCTGGTTAAGTATTGTGAGTTATAATATTAATGATGAATGTTATTAAAATTGAAGTTGTGTTCGGAGTTGAATTTGGAGACGCGGACGTGATATTTGAGTCCGGAACGATGAAATTAGTAAAAATAGTCTATAAACACAAAATTTTTCGGGATTTACTATTTGGTCCAAAAGTCAACAGTTGACTTTTTTGAGAAAAGTCAAACTTCAGAATTTCAAAATTTATATTGTTGATAAAAATAGTTTCATTATGTTGGAATTGTTTGTGTTAGTGAAAATTGATATTTATTTCGATGATAATTGATGTCTGGGGGTTATATTGATAAATTGGGTAATTTATCGGATAAATGAGCAATTAATTGCTACTAATTCACATGCTCATATAACTATTTGTTCACATAGTGTGTACTATTGAATCACATTTTTGTACTATTAGTGGAGTTAGTGCAAAATTGATAATACTTGCATGACTAAGTTAAAAATGGAGGTATAGATGGAGGTACTATACTGTAATTGTTTTTATCACATGATTAGAACTATTGAGTCACATGATTTACTATTGATTCACATTATTTACTATTAGGGGAGTTGGTGCAAGTTTGATAATACTTGCATGACTAAATTAAAAATGAAGAAAAAGATAAATGTATTATACTGTAATATTTCGAGTCCAAAAACGTGCAATAATCGAAACTATATTTTCCTATAAATATAAGCTCATTCTTCCTTCATTTCTCACCAATTCACAAAAGCTTTTAGAGCAATTATTATAGAGAGAAATTATAGAGAGAAAGAAGAAGAGAAGTCTGCTACCTCAATATTCCAGTATCCAGTTTTTTTAAGGTAGAGAATATTATTTGTTGTACTCGTAGGGAGTATTATTTCTTTTGTATTCATGAAGAGAACTTCTGTTATTCCATTCTTTATTATTCTGTTGGAATAACCTGTATACGCGGGCTACCCTATACTTGGTGACATTCTTCTATTATTCCGTCTTTATTATTCTGCTGGAATATCCTGTCTATGCGTTTTATGCCGGACCTGGTTCCGTCTTTATTATTCCGTTGGAATATCCTAGTCTGTTCGTTTTACGCTGGACCTGGTTTCGTCTTTATTATTATTCTGTTGGAATATCATGTCTGTGCGTTTTACGCCAGACCTGATTCCGTCCTTATTTAGTATTCTGTTGGAATAACCTGTCTATGCTAAGTACCGCATGCATGGTGATTTCTGTTGTTATTCCATTCTTTATTATTCTGTTGGAACATCCTGTCAATGCAAATTTAGCCTGACCTGGTTCTGTTATTATTATTCTATTGGAATAACCTGTCTATGCGAAGTACTGCATGCATGCTGATTTCTTTTATTATTTCATTCTTTATTATACTCAGTTGGTTAAAGTTTTGACTTTTATACTCCATGAAATTAGTGGAATATCCTTGATATTTGCGCTTCATCCAGTATCTTTTCATGGAAATATTCTTCTGAGCATTCTTGAATTTTACTCTACAAAGCAGTATCATGTTGACAATTTGGACATTATTAGTTCCTGAATAAATTAATTCTTGAACTTGTTTTATTGAATTCTTATATCATTGTCATCATCCTTATGCTTATATTATGTTGAAAGTCATCTGTGGACAGTAGTGCATAGACTGGACTTGGTATGATTATGACCAGGGATTATTCGATATAATCATGACCGTAATGTTACAAATGATGTGGAAAAAGTCCTCATTAGCCCGTAATGCATTGATGGACAGATTGTGGTATGATTATGGCTATGAATTCTCTTCAGCCAAGGGTGCAAAGATGAATTGTTTTATGGTATGATCAGAACCGTTGATGAAAACACTATTATCTTTGGCCCGTAGTGCATGGATAATTCGTGGTCGTGATACTAAACAATATCATTGGCCATAGTGCAGGGGTGATTCAATGATGTGGATTATTTATTAAGCTAGGTCTATGAGCTAATGCCTCGTCTCTCCCATCAATAGCAGTCAACATCAAGGCTCTGGCCTGATCTCTCTCGAAGGTCATCAGATAAAGACTGCTCAAAGTAATGTGCCAAATGCTGGATCACAACAGTGCTAGTATTGGGAGAATCTAAAGGAGATGCTGGAAACCCAGTAGACTCCTCCTCCTCGATGTGAGAATCAACGTCCTCCAGGGGCTCCCCATCATCTGAATCACTACCCAGAACTGTGGATACTACGGAAGCCGATGAAGTCTATGTCTCCATCTTCGCAGAATACTTTGGCGAACAGCCCAGATGGCTAGTAGAGAATGCAACTATCTCACGTCGATCCCAATATGCATACACCCGGGATCGATCCTCTGTTGATACATGGTGAGAAGCTAAACGCTGACCTAGCGCCCCCTAAAAATGCTGGAAGTCTTGAAACTGGTCAAACTGCGACATCACGGCCAATGGGTGATAGGTAGCCATGCCCCTCAAACCAGCCAAAGGGAGATAGTCCATGCCCGGAGCATGAGTAATAAAGCTGTAAGGTGAGCTAAGCCCTGTGCACGACAAAATGCCAAATGGATCTCTAATCTACGCCAAGAACATAGACCAAGACATAGAATATGTACACTACGCTGGCTGAAAGGAGTAAGATATAGCTATATTATGGGTGAAGTAATACCCGTGCCAGCAGAAGGTCCCAATCGGTCCTAAGTGTGATATAAACCACACATACAACATGACCGAACTGCCTGTGAATACCCCTGCAGGGTAAGTGCTACAAAACATGGCCGACCTCAGCGTCTCCACCACAATCATCGGAATGATGGTACGACCCTCCCTGACTCACTGACATAATAACATCGATATCTAGCTCATCCATGTATCGTGGCATATACACATACGCCACTATGCACATCAAGAATGCATCCAATCTGGCTAAATGCCACTGATCCTCTGTTATAGTGAAATATCCAAGATGACGTGTATAGCTATCCAATGATCCAAACCTGTCTATTAGGAAACGCTGGGATAGTACATGACCAGATGTAATATAATCCTCTACCACTCTATGTCGTAACCCAGTGAGGGTCATGAACTGCCAGCGCATATCTCCGACAGTCATATGAGCGCAAGGTCTATCCTAAGGGCAAAGCCGTCAACCGCTCATACTCCTTCAATGTAGGAGTCAGCTCTTGGGTACCAAACCGGAAGACCTATCTCTCTGGTATCCAACGCTCCAGCATACCCTCCACAAATCTTACGGGAACCTAAAACATCAAAAGGGTCATGGAATGCTATAGTAGCAGATCTACGATCACCCTATCTGGAGGTGACAAACTATCATAACACGACCTCAGACGGGAGGCTACCAAGTCTGGTAGGGTGTGATCTATGTGGCTGACTATCGAAAAAGATATCTGTGTAGGCCGTATCAGAAGACCATCCAGGGGTCAATGCTGAAATATCTCTGGTCATACATATATATGCTTAACATGATACATGAATTATAGATAATAAATGGAAATATGATATAGGGAATGGAAAATAGTACATACATTCCTAAGTATATCATCATCTATATACATCATCTCTGTACAGCTAAAAATATAGGGAAATGGGGCACAGACGCCCTACTACTAACAGAGGCCTATCAAAAGATATAGCGAGAATGGGGCACAGCCACCTAATATCTAATAGAGGCCTATCAAAAGAGATAAAGATAATAATACACATCAGAAGAAGACAATGGTGTCAATATCTACATCATCAATCATGTCCACCTGATGTAACTCCTCCTGGGTCACTGGATATCTATCAACAGGGATGTCAGGCCTATACAAAGGGGGATTTGTGCCAGAAAAGCCAAATGGGCCATCTGAGGGGCCAACTCCTGAGCTGGGAGGATCAAACAAATCTGCCTCTGTCGGATCTCTGCTCAAATGTCGAATAAAGAAATGTGTTAGGTCCAATCGCTGGGTCAAACTGTCAATCTGTGTCAAATGAGTCGGATCTCAGACACAGGCTAGCCAATCCATCATGAACTGTCTACTCATGTCTCCAATCTCCATATGCACGCAAGGTCTGTCTAAGGGTAGCATCGTTAAACGTGCATACTCCTCCAGAGTGGGAGTCAACTCATGGGTCCCAAATCGGAAAACTTGTCTCTCTGATACCCAGTGCTCCAGCATGTCCTCCACGAATCCTTTGGGAACCTGAAATATCAACAGGGTTATAATATGCTGTAACAAATGATCTACAGTCACCATGGCTGATGGTGACATGCTATCATACCACGATCGCATACCAGATACCACCAATAATGGTGGGGTATGATCAATACGACTAACTGTCGAACAAGACATCTGTACAGGCCGTGTCATAAGACCATCCAGGGGTCAATGCTGAATATCTCTGGAAATACATACATATGCATAACATAATACATGCATGATACAATAGATGGCAATATGATATAAGGAATGGAAAACTGTACATACATTCTTAAATATATCATCATCTAATACATCTCTATACAGCTAAAATATAGGAAAATGGGGCAAAACTGCCCTACAACTAACAGAGGCCTATCAAAAGATATAGCGAGAATGGGGCGAAGCTACCCAATGTCTAAACAGAGGCCTATCAAAAGAAATAACGAGAATATACATCAGAAGAAGACAATAGTGTCAATATCTACATCATCAATCATGTCCACCTGAAGTAACTCCTCTTGAGTCACTGGATCTATATCCACAGGGATGTCAGGCTTGTGTAAGGAGGATCTGCACCGGCAAAATCATATAGGTCACCTGAGGGGCCAGCACCAGAGCTGGAGGGATCAAAAGTATCTGCCTCTGAAGTATCTCTACCCAAGTGCCGGAAAAAGAAATGTACCCGGTCCAGTCGCTAGGTCAGACTGTCAATCTGTGTCACATGAGTCGGATCTCTGACACATGCTAGCCAATCTATCATCATCAGGTATCCTAGAACCATATCCCCAATGAACTGAGTTGCGTGGGTCTGAGCTCCAATAGTACGAGGGGACCACCAACGCTGGAACATCTCATGGGTGTAGGGACCCTCTAACAGTGCAAAACCGTCTACCCCCAACAATGGGATATCAATGACGGGTGACTGCAACACATGCCAATAACGCCTGACATGAGGCAAGATCGGCATACGGATCTCTCATGTGGTGCTCCTAATAGCACGCTCTCTAAAATAGAGCTCCCATCCTCCATCAGTAAAGAGAGGAACCCTACGGGTGGAAATCACGTACTCGACACCAATCGGGTACCCATCCTCAAAACCCATAGTCAAGTGCTCCCCAGAATAGGGAATCCATTTGATAATGTCAGCTATCAACAACTCCAATTGTAGGCAGCAATGAGTGAAACCCTCAGCTACAAGGACCTCCGCCAGTATGGAATGATACCATCACCGTCCTCGTGGATAGGTATCTAAACCTAACACACACATAGGACGCAGACATGGAAGCTTCTCATAGGCCCAAAACTGCCAACATAAAGGCAAACATCTGCTGTCAGTAAACACTCTTAACCTACATATGGGAAACTACAAGAGAAATACTCACCGGTAGAAATGGGTAGAATCCTAACCAAGCCTCGGTCAAGCCCTGCGAACTGCATACGCATGCCCCTGAGGAAATAGGCGAAGGTGTAGGAACCCTAGTCATAATCTCATATACGGTCCACATGTCGCGTAGCACTGATCAAAGGGAACGACATAGTAGAAGAGTTGTCTTCTATGAAGCAGCCCCTAATGATCATAAGGAACAATCGCCGAAGAATGCGATCCCTGACTCTGACATCATCTGGCATGGGCTCGCTCAATAGCCCACTCATAGCATCTACGCTCAAAGGATCCATACGCATAGTTCTGCCCTTGAGCGCCTCCGCCGAAACTCCTAGCAAGGATCTTACGGCAGTAGGGGTAATATCCGCCATGCAAGGCACTGGTGCCCCTCCAAACTCCATACTTGTGATAAACCGCCAATCCATCGGCGTCAGCATCACCTCATAGTCCAGCAAATGGAGTGACTAAGTCTGGTGAAACCAGCGCTCAGACAATGCCCTGAGGTAACCCCAGGGACAACGACAGGGAAGGATGGAAAAGAACGCCCCAAATCCCCAGTCATGCACAATCTCTCTATAGTCAGGATGCAAAGCCTGGTACATGGAGTGAATGATGAACCAGTTCCCTCGAGGCTGTGTAAAGTCGGGAATCTACATGAAATGCAGATCAACATCAAAATCATTACTCCTCATAAATAGGAAAGAAGGAAGATTACGATCTAATATTATACGTCGTTGGCATGCAAGTACATCGAGGGATGTCAACTCAAATCACCCAGGAGCTGTAACATTCCAGAATATTTAAATGTAATTTTAAATATTTATTGAGTTATATAATATTTAATGGATGTGTTTATCGGTAAATGAATATTTGTTTAATTGATTTAAATATTATTTGGGAGAATTATTTGTTAAATAAATAATTGATGAATTAAGGAAATGATTATTATATTGATATTTCAATTTAAATGATTAATTATTTGTATTGTGTTATATGATTACAAGAGTTATTTAATTAATTGTTATTTGAATTAATTTAAAATAAATATGAAAGCTTGATTAATATAGTGCGACAAATAACAATATTATAAGGAGTTATAAAAAAAATAAATTAAAGTAGTTTTAATTTAGTTTTATCCAAACAAGGCTTAATATATTAATTCTTTAAATTTAAATGATTTGCCAAACAAGCCTTGTGGCTTTTGAGATTTCTAGTTAAATAAAATAAATAATATAAATAAAACAAATAAAATAATAAATATAATATATTTATATTATATACATTTATGTTATAACTGTTAATATCATTAGTATGCGTAATAAGGTGTCAGTTTTTTTTACATATTATGTATATTGTCTAAGCCTAAACCTAAGAAAAGCTACAGAGAAAATTTTAGAGAATTGAGAGAAAGCTTAGGATTATCAAGCAATTCTAGTGGTGTTAGTGGAGATTAGCAAGCAATTTGAAGGTATTTCTTATACAACTCTAATATATATATATATGTCATTATATATGAACTTACGTCATAGTTTTGGCTTATGTTCTGTGAATCAAAATGGTGAATTGTAGATATATAGTTGGTAATTGTGGTTATACATGTTTGTAATGCTAGAGTTTATGTTCAAACAAGAAATCGCATGCTAAATTCATTTGACAATGGAAGAAATTTTGACAGTGTTTGTGTTCTTCATATGGCTTGAGTAAAAGTAACAATTTTAGTGGCCAATTCTTATGTTAAACTGTAAATTGAGGCTTGCATATGTTAGTTCAAGGAGATATGAGTATAACGTAATTTGAATGAGGTAATTTGAACAAGAATTGAAATCAAAGTGTTCAATTTTGTGAAGGAACTCGAAAATGGAGTTTTTGTTTGAAAACTTTAATTTGGATGAATTAAAATAGTTTTAGATAGTGTTAAATTGTGCTAATTGGTTGTAAATGTAAGCAATCATGTTTATGATATTGTTATATTTATTCTACGTGTTAATTTCACTGTTTGGTGGGTGAAATTCGTGTTTGTTGGGCTAAAGTCGGCTATTGTTCATAGTCGACTATGAGTCTGTCTAAACACCGGAGCAGCTTCGCCGGTACCAAGGCAAAAAACGGCGCAGTTGCGCCTGTCCCAAGCCTTTGTATGGCACAGCTGTGCCATACCCTGGTTTGAGATCCTAAATTCTACTATTACAGTAAACTTGGAAAAGTGTCACAACATGGTCTGAAATTATGTTAGCATGTTAAATGTGTAATGTTAAGGTTAACATAACATAGTGAGTTGTGGTTAGTACGATCAAAGTTGCAAAATGATTATTAAATCGAAAACGCGTTATGTGATAACATAGTTTATACAATGAACTATAGTTAACTGTTATGATGATTAACACTTGGGAATTCTGAAATGTAAAGCGTAGCATAGGACTTGTGTTAAAATAACAAGTTTAACTAGTAATGTGTTTTATATTGAAACGTGAATATTAGTATGTCTAATAGATGTTATGGTCTTCAATACTGTGTTTAGGTGAACATGAGTTTAATATTTTAGCTTATGCTCGAGGCAAATTTTCTAACTCTACACTTTCGTTGAGTTGGTTCTATTATTACATTATGTAACTTCATTCTTTTGATTAAGAAAGCTTCTAAATCTATCTATTACGTTGAGCATGCTTTAATTCTAAATTATTGGAATTCTAATCATTGTTGACTTATTCTAACTTGTTTATAGTTTAACAAGTTTCTTTAGTTTAATCTTTTACAATAAATGTTCTTGAACCTTAATTTCTTGTGTTGAATGGTTCAATCACTTCGTATAATTTATTACATGTGAAGTAAGCATTGTTTCCAGCTTGCTATCAACTAATGCATGTTCGGTAAGTAAAATTCTAATTTGACAAGATTATAGACCTAGCTTAATATTGTTCAAGCCAAGGTTTACCATTTCTTTATTTTGATCAATACTTATGGTCTCTAGTTATTTCAAGCATGAGTCTACAATATAGTTAGTTCACCTATGATTCTCAAACGTTCTAAGCTATGTTGTTATTAAACAACTACTGTATTATCAAGCATTGTGGATTCAACTAGTTCCCTAGTTGGTGATCATTAAACTTCAATTACCCTTGAAAGCTTATCCAAACCAAACTTTCTTTGGTGCGGACTTGTACTCTAAATACTGAGACGAACAACCCTATGTTTAGGGGTTATACACTTAGTGTTGAAATGGTTGCGCACACTACATTGTACGAAGGATTGATCCCCCTAAGTACGTGGAGTCCTTATAGTCATATGACTGTTAAAGTTAAAGTTGAAAGATTACTTATATTTGTGTACATGGTTCATGGTCATTTGACCCTCGGTAGTATATTTAAGAATGTTAATAGAAAAAATCATCCAGTTCTATTAAGCCTATGAATTGGAAAATGTTGAAATGTTAATAGAACATATCATTCAGTTCTATTGAGCCTATGAATTGGCAAATATTGAAATGTTAATAGAACATATCATTCAGTTCTATTGAGCCTATTATATGGCAAATGATGTAAAGATATTTATTCTTATTTCAAGTGAACTTTGTTTGCTCACTCTTGCATATTTATATATTTATTGCAGTTATAAATGAGAAGGTAGATAAACCTACAACTAGCAAAGGAAAGGGAAAATGTACAAGTGATGAAGACTTGTAATTTTGTTTTACCATTGATGATAAACTTTTAATAATGATGTGATGTAATAATTTTATTTCCGCACTTGAATGATTGTATTAAAGGTTAGAGAACCTGGGAGATAATGTTTTTATTAAATTAATCATGTATGGGCAGGTTTTTATTATTTAATTTATTATAATTGAGTAGTTAGATATGAATGTTTTGATTACGTGAATACCAAATCTTGAGGTAATGAAATACAGGGATTTGGGGGTGTCACAAGTTGGTATCAAAGCTTTAGGTTATGAACCTTAGGTGGAGAAAAGCCTTAGGAAGTAACCTTTGAAAAGATATTGGTGATTAACTCTTATCGAGTTTTAAGGAAGAAATAATAAAACACTTATGTGATTATGTGTTTATACTTATGTGTGCTCGTGAGTATCGAGTAGTAATGATTAATGATTAAAAACATAAAAATTTTGTTGTCAGGATGACTAATGTCGGAGAATCCAGTCAGGCTAGGGAGGATAAACCTCAGATGCCTATAGAGGAGGAGCCTCGAGACATTCATGTTAGTTGGGAACAACTACTGCCACGGGAGTCAGTCCCGTTGGTAATAGTGGTTGAAGATGAGATGATGATGTGGAGACTAGATGAGGAGGATCCCGTTGAGTTGCCACAAGATGATGAGGATGACAAGGACGAGGAGGAGTAGACTCCGCTAACCTCGATAGTTGCTCGAATGTACAATGAAGTCTACGATCATAACGTGGAACTTCAGGATACAGTCGAGGAATTGCAAGAGATAGTAGCTGAAAAATAGACTGTAATGACACAGAAAGATGATGAGATCCAAGATCGTGAGGAACGACTGACTAATGTCGAGGGGAAACTAGTATAGACTGAAGGAAAGAAAGAACAACTGATCGAGGAGGTCGCTGAATTGAAGAATAAACTAAGGGAAGAAGCTACGAAGAGGGCAAAAGTCGAGGACACATATGAGGTAATGTTTCAACGAGCAGGGATTGCAGTAAAAGACTCACAAGCAAAGAGAATGAAGATGGAAGAGATGAATAGAGTATTCAACACCATGGTTAATCGAGCTCAGGATCGGGATCATGGGATATCCTATTTAGTTCGAGACGCTGTGATAACCCGAATTTTCATAAGTTATTAAAATAAGAATTTAATATTTAAAAATTTTATTATGAGGTTTATATATTTTGAACTATATGATTTGGTGTGAAGAAAATTATATATTCATATGTTGGAGAATGTGAGATTTAATAGTTAATTAAACTACTACAGAAATTAAATAATATTAGTTAATTTAATTAAGTTGAAATTATGTTATGAGATAATATAATTTTAATTATTATGCCTTGTGGACAATGAAAATTATTATGAGTTAAGTTTCATAATAGTGTGGATAATTCACTTAATTAAAATAGTGAATTAATACAAGTATAATTGATTTAATAAAGTGAGAAGGTAATATGTTGCATGAAAATGTAAATATTAGTATAATGCGAGTAAAATATTTATTAAGTACATTAAATATTTTAGTTGGATACTTTATGGAATAAAATGAATATTTATGATATTAAATAAATATTTGATGAAAATTGTTATGGGATAGTTTATTTAAGTGTGATAAAATAGATGCGATTTATACGTATTTTATTACGCGAATATAATTGTGATATTCTAATTTAATTAAATAATTAAATTAGAGGAGTGAGAATTTGTTAAATAATATTATGATTATAATGGCTGAATAGGAATTATAATTTTACTGATAAGGTTAATTTTATTTCCTAAGGAATTAAAGGTACATAATCTAGTTTATATTTTTAGTTTATGTGTTCTTGAGTTTCTTTTAAAATTGGAGTTTTTGTTAATGAATTTATGGGTTACGATGTTATATATGTTATTAGATATTTATAATTTGATAGTGGTCATCTAGAAACAAATTTTCAGAAATCAAATTCATGTACTTATACTAAAGAAGAGGAATTTGGGTTTTAATTGTAATGTGTTTTGGTGTACTTTGGGACTAAAGTTGATGATGAATTCATGATAGAAACTTTAAATTGATGGATGATTGTTGTTCTCCTCTATAAAACGAAAACAACGCAACTTGAACGGGTCGAATTGGTTAAGAAACGAATTCGTGATGAATGAATACACTCATTATGTTGAAAATAGGAAAAAATTAGTATAAACAAATTAGAATTAGTATAAACCAAGTCCCACATCAACTAAATTGAGAACTTTACCCTTTTCTAAACCTAAAAATTGAAGGGCTTGATCCTTTGTTAAATTCACCAACAATAAGGCTTCCAATTTTGAGAAAGGCTTTGTTGTGGGAGGACTTTTTATAAAGATCTTAGTTAAATTTTGGTCGAGTACGTATTCAGTTTGTAGAATTCGTATTTTCGGGTATGTTTCTTATTTAATTTTTGGTAATGTTATTATTTTAAATATTGTATTTATTTTGTTAGTTAAAGTTTGTATTTTGGAAGTTTAGTTAGCTTTATTAGTAAACTAGTTAATTTACTATGTTTATTTTGGCTTGTAATTGATTATGTAAATGAGTTCTAATGATTGTAATTATAGATATGAAGCCTTAACATCATCCAAGTGTAACCAAAACTCACAAAATAAAAGATTTACAAAGAACCTTGTTGGGAAGTTTTTGGGACTGAGCTTGAGGACCTTTTGTGCTTTTGATTTATGTCTAAAAGCTTAATTTGATGATTGTATGTTATATCCCTCTAAGTTCTGAAGTTTTCTAACTTGAATGAACCAAAACGGAGTTTAAATGAATCCGTGGTGATTTTAGTAAACCATGTCTAGAAATAAAAACTAAATGAACAGTGACTATAGTGTCAAATTCTGGAATAGCTATGTTGCCTGAAAAATTCTGAGTTTCTCGGGTAGTTGTAGTGTACTGAGTTAGAAAGTCATAGGCTTTGGAATGACCTCATTCCGACCTCGCATGAGGGAGTTATAAAATGTAACTTTTAATATTTTTGGAGAATTTTCATTAATAATTTAATATTAATGATATAATATTTATTTGATTATTAAATTAAATAAATAAGATGAAAATGATTTAAAAATCATTTTAATTGAGAATAAAGTATTAAAAAATATTTTAAATTATAAAATATAATTTTCAATATTTTTGGAGAATTTTCATTAATAAATTAATATTAATGATATTTGATTTATTTAATTATTATATTGAATAAATAAATTAAAAATGATTTTATTGACTTAAAAATCATTTAAAAATGAGAAAAATGATTTAAAAATATTTTAAGTTATAAATTATGACTTTTAATATTTAGATAATAATTTCATTAATATTTATATATTAATGGTGATGATTAAAAATGATTTTAATTATTTTAAAAATCATTTAAGTAGAATATTGGTGATTTAAAAATATTTTAAGTTATTGATGATAACTTTAATATTTTGGAAAGTATGTTAATAATATTTTGATATTATTATATATTAATAATAATATGATTATTTGATAATTAAATCATTTAAAAATGGTTTAAGTGTTTGAAAAATTATTATAAATGATAATAATTATTTGATAATTATTAAAAGCTTCCGAAAAATATTATTAATGATAATTGACTTATCTAAATTAATATTGAAGCTTAGAAACCAAGTTTAGTTGACAATCAATGTGTTAATTGTCGGATAGGGTGACTAGAACACCGAGAATGGACCTGAAGTCCAATTAGACTGATATAGTTTGATTTGATAAGTGTTTATATAGGTTATAAACACTAACGTGGCTATGTGGTAATGTGTCTAGGAGAAGTTTGACTGTAAAATAAAGTGTTATGTGTTATAAATGATTGTGCTAATTGTTAGACCGATATTATTGGTTATAGGTCTTTCAAACGCAGATAAGTATATTGTGTAGCTGTAATCAGTGGAAGAGGTAAGTTCCCTAACTCAACCTTGAGTTATTTCATTCAATTATTATTGGTGGTTAATTATTGTTGATTAATCCACGTCCAGGGATTTATTGTTGAAATTAAATTTTCGAATTAGAAAATATATATTCGTAGAATTACTGTTGTTTGATATTCATATCTGTAGAAGTTAGAATTGACAGTACAGATAATTCCTGTTTATTGTCAAATTATTATGAGAAATGTCTTAGCTAATTATCCTAGCTAGACGAAAAATTTGTTTGAACTTGATAGGTTAGAGAAAAGAATTCAATTATTATTGATAGGTCGATGCCAATTATTTCGGCTAGATCGAGAAGCAAATAGAATTTGAAATCATAGTATTTCGTTGTAAAATCAAAATATTGATTCCAAGACTGAGAAGAACAACCTTTTATATAAAGAGAACATTTTGTTGGTCGTGAATTCGACCTTTGCGCGCGTTTTGAGTATTGTGCATAATATAGGGTATAATAAGCTGATCACTTGTTGTACTTGTAGAGGGGTATGATTTAATCTTTATGGTTATCTAATACACCTGAGTATTTATCAAAGTAAATCTTTGATATCTATCCGAGAAAATAAGTTCAAAGATCTTGTGTGATCACTCAGTATAAATTTGGAAAAACATTCCACTTGGAAATTTCGTAGAATTGATTCTTGATTATTCAATAGAATATCGTAGAAACCTTGAAAGCGTTGTACTCTTTCATTATTGAATTATTTTGTTGTGTAGAAGAAGAGAAGTTTTGTTATTGAATAACAATTTGTTCAGCTATTTCAAAGTTCCCCGAACTTTGGGTTTCATTCTATCAAAATAGATAGTTTGTTGTTTTGAATCCTTATACATTTATTGTATGGATTAACTTGCGGGGCAAATTAGTTGCTCACCCTTGCTAAATAAAACTTTTCAGCTAGGGACGAAGTGGCAGGAGGTGCTGCGAAGGATAAAGGCAAAGGCGTTGTAATAAACTAGTTATAATTAACATATTTATTATGTTGTATTTGTAAACCCTTTTTGTATATCCAAAGGGTATGTTTGTAAAGTTAAGGTTAGTGAACCTGGGTGATGTATTATTAGTAAACTCTGATAAAATCTTATGAAAATTACTATCTATATATATTATGGGTAGTTAAATTTTATTTATATTTGGATCGTGAACACCAAATTCGGGAGTCAGGTAACCCGGATTTGGGGGTGTCACAGGTTGGTATCAGAGCTGTAGTGACCAAGGTGTCACCAGCTGGTAGTGGAGCTGTAGGTTATAAACCTTAAGTGGGGTGGGAAAAAAACCCTAGGATTATAACCATAAGTGAGATAGAGAATACTCATTTAAAGTACTAAGTGAGGGATTGCAGAAGCGTATCGATAGTGAGAAATGTGTACATATAGTGTGAGAATGTTGTACTAGTAAAGTACTAATCAAGTTGTTTAAAACTGATTGTAGGATGTCTAAAGAAGGTGAAAAGAGTGCGGAGATGCTAGCGGCTGTTGCACCAGTGCAAGTAGTCGGGGTGCCAGCACAAAGCGAATCGGTTGAGAAGTTGGGAGAAGATTAACCAATGGTTAATCTGGGGAATGATCATGACGATTATCCCGAGATGTATCTGAGTGGAGATGAGGAGGCCGAGTCTGAGCCAGCTAAGGTGGATTTAAAGAATAAGATCAAAGTTGGAGAACAAGATCAGCTATCTGTGAAAGTCCAGGAACTCCGAAGCAAGGTATTTCTCTTGGAGGAGTTGTGGAATACGGAGCGGGCGTTACGTGAAATGACTGAAGAACGGAACGAGCTGAAAGCGCAGGTGGAGAAGATGAAGGCTGAAGGTGGAGGATCGTCTGAGGGAAGAATAAAGCAGCAGAAGGACAAGAAAAAGAGGAAGAGGGACAACGACAGCCCTAATTCTGGAAATTCGAACCCAAAGAAGAAGCAAGCTTGTATCAAGTGTGGAAAGACTCACGCTGGAGAATGTATGATGTGGAAGAACGTGTGCTTCAACTGTAAGAAGGAAGGACATATCTCTTTGCATTGTCCTAAGCCAAATTTGAGGAAGTGTTTTTCATGTGGGCAGACGGGTCACGGATTCAATAAGTGTCCCAGCAAGAAGAAGACTGGTGAAGGGAGTGGTCGGTAGACAATTAGATAGATGTAATAGTATCTTTTGGTAGAAGTTTCTGATATTAAGATATGTAATATCAAGAACGGTGTTTAAACATATGTAAATATATGTTTGTATGAATAAAATCTTTATTTTCTATATGAATATAAGATTAAAATGAAATTGTATGTTCTTAAAACTCATACTTATGTGACATTCTTGACTTATAGTTATATGAAATGTTTATGAACCCCTCAGCGAACGGACGCCAAAGGTCAGACTAGGGTAAGTTCGTAAACTCATATAATTGTGGCCAGGTTATGAACTCATAAGTGTGGTTTTATGAACTGGAAATAGTAATGTGAAATTGGAGAATGTTAACTTTTTGTGTAAAGTTGGAGAATTGCAACTTTTGTAAAGTTGGGTATGATTAATCCTAAAATAATTTTAAAAAGGATAATAATATGTTTTAAGTACTAAATGTACTATGTGCTATTTGAATAAATATGTGATTACTTGAGAATTATGTGTTAAATTCTTATTGTGTTAACAATTTGTGTAGATTAAGAATATTAATATAAGATTTTTATTTAAATCAGATCATGCCGCCAAGACGACATAATCGAAACCAAAGAGAAGAACAATCAGTGAATAACGAAGAAGGTCAAGTGGACCCGATGCAGAATTTTGTGGATATGCTGGCCCAAGCTATGGAAAATAGAGCTTCAGCCAGGGGAAGACCAAGGAATCAGCCAGCCGACGGATTGGCTAATTTTAAAGATTTTAAAGCGGTAGGACCGCCGAAATTCAAGGGGACTACAGATCCGATCGAAGCCCAAACTTGGGTGAAAGAGATGGAGAAAGCGTTCGTGATTGCGCGAGTGGCGGAAGAGCAAAAGACGGATTTTGCGACATACTTAATGAAGGGAGAAGCCAATTATTGGTGGGAGACGAATCAAGCGAGAGCGGGTACAGCGGTAGTAGCATGGACCAGATTTAAGGAGTTGTTCTTTGAGAACTACTTCTCGCCGAGTATGCAATCTCGGATGGAAGTTAAGTTCTTGGAACTTAAGCAGGAGAATTTGTCTGTTTCGGAGTATGCTGCTAAATTCAACGAATTGGCGCGATTTGCACCTCATCAGGTGGATACAGAAGCAAGAAAAGCAAGAAGATTCGAAAACGGATTGAAGCCAGGGATTTACAACAAAGTAACGGTGCTACAAATCAACACTTTTGCGGCTCTACTGGAGAAAGCTTTAATTGCTGAAGGAGGAAGCGAGGCTGCATCTCGTTTTCATCAGGAGAAGAAGAAGAATACCAATGAAGGTGGAAGTAGTGGTGGTAGTAACCCAAACAAGAGGAAGTGGAGTGAGAATACCCAATCGGGTAATAAAACTGAAGGAAATAAGAAAGGAGGAGGGCCGTGTGCAAATTGTGGGAAGAACCATGCTGGAGTTTGTCTGAAGAAGAAAGGAGTTTGTTACAACTGTGGTCAAGAGGGGCACATGTCGCCAAATTGTCCCAGCCCGAAAAAGATACAAGGTTGTTTTGCCTGTGGATCAACTGATCATTTGGTAAGAAACTGTCCGAAGAAGAATATGCAGAAGGAAAGTGCCAACAAGGGATCTGGTGGTGGAACCTTGGCGATTCGAGGACCTGTATAGCTAGGAAGACCAACAGCCCGTACATTCAACATGACTGCGCTAGACGCGGTGGCTACTCAAGAAGTAGTAGCAGGTAACGATTTCGTTTAGAAATAAAATTACGCGAGTATTATGATTTAGATAATTCTGTGAACTGTTATCTTTTTTAGATTTAAGTCACAGGTTAGAATTTGAAACATAAATTAATATTGTGTTGATAACAACGAATTGATGATACAACTTTAAAAGATTATAGAGAATAAGAAAGCGGTGATTCCGAGGACGGAATCCTTTTAAGGAGGGGTGAATGTGATAACCCGAAATTTCGAATAATTAAAATTTTACGAATAAATTTTTTTTTTATTTAATATTGACATTGACTGTTAATATTATACTGAGAATTAGTGAGACAAGTCTCGAGAATCAGTCAATATGTGTTCTGACTGAGAAAATAGAGTAGAGTTGTGCTTAACAACTTTAGAAACCCTAACCCTAATTTTCGGATAAGGATTCGATAGAAAATACAATTAAAATAATTGTATTGTTGATTATGTGTTTTTACGATTTAGAAATGTTGATCAATAATTGATCGGATAAGATTTAATATTATTAAACCCTAATAAGGGATTAGAAACCCTAATCTCAAATTTAGAAAATAAATTGTACAATTAAAACCCTAATTATACGCCGGGAAAGCCTAATTTCAAAACCGGAAATTGTAAACCCTAATTAGGCAACCCTAATTTTTATTAGCTTGCCTAAAGTGTTTGATAAACTTAAATATGATTAGAAAACACTAATTATATTTTTGTAAGTTAAATTTCTATTTTAGAAACCCTAATTTTATTTTAGGAAATTTATTTTTCTAAATTGTAAACCCTAAATTTGAAATTTATGGGAATTAGAATTTTTAGACCTAAAGGGTACAAAACCTAAACCCTAGATTGTCCAAACCCTAAACCCTAAGGGTTTCATCAAATCCAAATTCTAGAACAAATTTGGAAAAGACCAAAAAGCCCTTTTTAGTTATTTAATTAGCTAACTTGTAGAATTGTCCATGACTTTAGTTGTTGAGCTAACCACTTGACTTTGTTGAGCCTACAATCACAGCACATCAGCCTATGTAGCCAGCCAATGCATCAAATACATTGCATTTGTGCAATATATAAGAAATCAAGAGAGAGAAAATCATAAAAAGTTAGACATTTTGCTCTAAGCTCTCACCAACTCTCTCTATCACTAAACCCACGAAATATCAGTATTGGACCAGTCCTATAAACATTCAAAGATCAATCAAAAATAGATAAGGAGAGTCAAGATCAAAATTTGGGCTAGAAAGGTATAACCCTATTTTATTTCTTTGATCTTTGTTGCTTGAGAAATTTTCGTGTTTATGTGTTTATATAAGTGTTAGAAGATATTTTATGATGATCTATGATGTTATATCACGGATCCATAACATTAAAATGAGTAAAAATTACGTTTTATTGAAAACTGTTCTTGAGCAGTTTCTGTACTCTGACAAGTAATGTCAGAAGCTACAGATCTTTGCTCGTTTGTTGTTTTTGTTGTTTTAAACTTGATATTAGTAGCCTGGTAGTAGGTCTTTAATCTGTAGTTGGTATTACTGCTAAATGATGTCTGGATCGGGAGTTATTAACGGTCAAAACCCGTTGACCGGGATTGACCGAGCGAATTTCTGGGCAGCCCAGAACGTTGAAATCAGGGTCTGACAATGTTTTTCAAGGTCTGTATCTGTCAGATGTTGTGTTGTTTGATGTTTTGTTTATGACCAAGTTGTAGTCTGCTAGATCTACTACAATAATATGTCCTTAAATCGTTTAAACCATCATTGTAGCAATTTTAGTGGTTAGTCAAACTAGCTTACTCGTCATGATTATCTGTTTTCTGGAATTTCCAGAAAACGCATGAACACAGTTTCTGTCAGAGTTTGACCAGATTGTATCTTGTAGATCTGTTGTTGTTAAACTGATGTGCTGCTTTGTGAGTGTTCTATGACATACGGTCTATAATGGTAAACCTTTAAATCACATAAAACACGATCAGAACATGGATTAAAATGAATTTGAATGTAGCAACTCGGTACTGATTAAGCCCAGAAAAACCCAGAATGGGTCTGACAGCTTCTTTGAAGCTCTAGATCTTGCTGTGTTGTTATTGTTTGATCTAAGTGTGAGTTGCATGTTGTAGTGTTACATTTTTGCTACACGATCACACTTCAAACAAGTCCAGAAACAATTTGAGCCGAGAAATATGGCCGGTCAAACAAGGCAGGTTGAGCTGCCGGCTGTCAGTGTTCTTGAGCTCAAGAACACCTACAGCGACGCTTTGTGTCGCTAAAGGCCTATAGCGACGGTTTTAATTAAATTATTTTCAGAATTTCCGAAAATTATTTAAAAAATAGAAATAAATTCTAAAAATTACCAAAAATGGTTTTAAAAATTACTTTAAATTATGAAAAATAATTTTGACCAATTGGAATATTTTTCTTTAATATTTATAATTATTTAAATATTAAAGGTATTTAATTTATTTAATTAGAGTATTAAATAAATTAGAGAAAATGATTTAATATTATGAAAAATCATTTTAAATAAGAAAAATGTATTTAAAAATATTTTGAGTTATAAAATGTAACTTTTAATATTTTTGGAGAATTTTCATTAATAATTTAATATTAATGATATAATATTTATTTGATTATTAAATTAAATAAATAAGATGAAAATGATTTAAAAATCATTTTAATTGAGAATAAAGTATTAAAAAATATTTTAAATTATAAAATATAATTTTCAATATTTTTGGAGAATTTTCATTAATAAATTAATATTAATGATATTTGATTTATTTAATTATTATATTGAATAAATAAATTAAAAATGATTTTATTGACTTAAAAATCATTTAAAAATGAGAAAAATGATTTAAAAATATTTTAAGTTATAAATTATGACTTTTAATATTTAGATAATAATTTCATTAATATTTATATATTAATGGTGATGATTAAAAATGATTTTAATTATTTTAAAAATCATTTAAGTAGAATATTGGTGATTTAAAAATATTTTAAGTTATTGATGATAACTTTAATATTTTGGAAAGTATGTTAATAATATTTTGATATTATTATATATTAATAATAATATGATTATTTGATAATTAAATCATTTAAAAATGGTTTAAGTGTTTGAAAAATTATTATAAATGATAATAATTGTTTGATAATTATTAATAGCTTCCGAAAAATATTATTAATGATAATTGACATATCTAAATTAATATTGAAGCTTAGAAACCAAGTTTAATTGACAATCAATGTGTTAATTGTCGGATAGGGTGACTAGAACACCGAGAATGGACCGAAGTCCAATTAGACTGATATAGTTTGATTTGATAAGTGTTTATATAGGTTATAAACACTAACGTGGCTATGTGGTAATGTGCCTAGGAGAAGTTTGACTGTAAAATAAAGTGTTATGTGTTATAAATGATTGTGCTAATTGTTAGACCGATATTATTGGTTATAGGTCTTTCAAACGCAGATAAGTATATTGTGTAGCTGTAATCAGCAGAAGAGGCAAGTTCCCTAACTCAACCTTGAGTTATTTCATTCAATTATTATTGGTGGTTAATTATTGTTGATTAATCCACGTCCAGGGATTTATTGTTGAAATTAAATTTTCGAATTAGAAAATATATATTCGTAGAATTACTGTTGTTGGATATTCATATCTGTAGAAGTTAGAATTGACAGTACAGATAATTCCTGTTTATTGTCAAATTATTATGAGAAATGTCTTAGCTAATTATCCTAGCTAGACGAAAAATTTGTTTGAACTTGATAGGTTAGAGAAAAGAATTCAATTATTATTGATAGGTCGATGCCAATTATTTCAGCTAGATCGAGAAGCAAATAGAATTTGAAATCATAGTATTTCGTTGTAAAATCAAAATATTGATTCCAAGACTGAGAACAACAACCTTTTATATAAAGGGAACATTTTGTTGGTCGTGAATTCGACCTTTGCGCGCGTTTTGAGTATTATGCATAATATAGGGTATAATAAGCTGATCACTTGTTGTACTTGCAGAGGGGTATGATTTAATCTTTATGGTTATCTGATACACCTGAGTATTTATCAAAGTAAATCTTTGATATCTACCCGAGAAAATAAGTTCAAAGATCTTGTGTGATCACTCAGTATAAATTTGGAAAAACATTCCACTTGGAAATTTCGTAGAATTGATTCTTGATTATTCAATAGAATATCGTAGAAACCTTGAAAGCGTTGTACTCTTTCATTATTGAATTATTTTGTTGTGTAGAAGAAGAGAAGTTTTGTTATTGAATAATAATTTGTTCAGCTATTTCAAAGTTCCCCGAACTTTGGGTTTCATTCTATCAAAATAGATAGTTTGTTGTTTTGAATCCTTATACATTTATTGTATGTATTAACTTGCGGGGCAAATTAGTTGCTCACCCTTGCTAAATAAAACTTTTCAGCTAGGGACGAAGTGGCAGGAGGTGCTGCGAAGGATAAAGGCAAAGGCATTATAATAAACTAGTTATAATTAGCATATTTATTATGTTGTATTTGTAAACCCTTTTTGTATATCCAAAGGGTATGTTTGTAAAGTTAAGGTTAGTGAACCTGGGAGATGTATTATTAGTAAACTCTGATAAAATCTTATGAAAATTACTATCTATATATATTATGGGTAGTTAAATGTTATTTATATTTGGATCGTGAACACCAAATTCGGGAGTCAGGTAACCCGGATTTGGGGGTGTCACAAGGATAACCTCAGATTTTTCCCAAGTTGGTCTGAAATTAATCCTCACATGACCTTTAATATCTACCTGACAATTTCTATATTTAAGGAATAGTCTAACTCCTCCTGAAGCAAATCTAATTTCTTAGCAAATTCGTCGGACATAAATTAACAAGTAGCACTTGAATTAAATATCATGCAGGTGTATAGATAATTTATCGTAACCATACCTTGCATTGCGTCTTACATCATCATGTTGGATGATTGTTAGGTTGGTCGACTCGGTGGAGCTGATTCTACAATAACCAGTTTGCCACTACCCCCTTGCTTCCGCTTGCTTTTCCTGCTGCTTTCTTTGGGCAACCTCGAGCCAAGTGCTCCTTCGATCAACATGTGAAGCAGGCTCCCTTCCTCAGTCTTGAACATTTTGGTGCAATGTGTCTCTTCAGGCCACAATTAAAGCACACCCTCTTTTCCTTCAAGCAAACACCCACGTGTCTCTTTTTGCAGTTGCTACAATCCCCACTTTCTTCTTCTCATTCCCTTGCTGATTTTTAGCGGTAATACTATTGTTCCACTTACTTTTCTAAGCGTTACCGGTATGACTATCACCCACCTTATCATCTTCACTCTTCTTTCCCCTATGCTCTTGATTATATGAAAACGTATTACCTTCCCCATCTACGACAATCGTCCTCTCTAGTCCTGTTGTGAACGAATTCGATTGAAACATAGAGATTTGACTATACAGCCAGGAATTCAGTTGATTTGCAAGTGCTCCAACCAGCAAATTCACCAACTGCGTCACCGGGTTGGCGTCAGTTTCATTATTATATGTATATTGCTCGAGGTTCTGTTGACGCTACTGTCTTCTTTTAGGCGACATCTTACTGTTTAAAATTTGCACTATTAGATCATTATCACGCATTAAAACTTTTAAGCTTATCTCAACCACTTATAAACAACACATGATATATCTTAATAAACAATGGTATTTTTATTCATTTATTACTTTACCACATAGAAAAATAGCCCCACTGCTATATATATCATTTATCCTGTAATAATAAAATTCCAGGATTACTTCATCATATCCCACTATTTATTTCAAAAATCAGGATTTACATCTTATTAATTTTCATCATGATTTATATATCATCTTATTATTTTTTCTCGCAATCTAACAGAACATTCAATGTTGTAAAGCTTCATTGCGCTCTTTCTCCACGATACGAATCATCGTCCTATGATCCATTTTGTACCCCCAAACAACCTCAACTTGTACAGGAAAGTGAAGTCTAAATTCTAAGTTTCATCATTTGTTTGGCCCTCTTTAACTTATCTTTAACACGATCTATGCAAATGCCTTCACCCACGTGTCTTCAGCTCTTATCCGCTTTGCTAACTCATTTCCCAAGTTATTCCTGCGCAATCTCGTCAATAACTATCATCTTTAATACTATAACTTAGATAATCTCTACTCTACATCTGCAAGTTGTACGGCAAAGTTATGAGTTGTGACATCTTTTGTGCTAGCTTGGCTTGGCGCTCTATGGCTTTCCTAGCTCCTCTTACTCATACTTCATCTTTCCCTTCTCAAATTCATTTTCAAGATCAAACTCAAGCTCATACTCAAGTTCTACAACAGAAATCAACGGGTATGGCTTTCCCAATACCAACTATACTCAGACTGTACGAACTTCTCAGGGCTCCTAATCCCTATCCTCCTTCATCAGTCATTCTGATAACAAAGTTTTATTTACTACTCATACCACTTATTACGCATAATACACGCGAGCGCATAGGTTGTTAACACATAAGCACTTAAAGTCTTTTATCATTTTATCTACAATGAATTTCCTTAATTCTTTCCTTAGAACTCGATGAGAGTTTATCACCTCTATATTTTCGATCTCCTATAAGGTTATAGCCTAATGTTTCCCCACCTAAGGTTCATAACCTAAAACTTTGATACCAACTTATGACACCCCCAAATCTGGGTACTTCAATACCACAAATTTGGTTTTCATTGTCCAATTAAATCATAACTAACTACCCATAAACAAAAGATATAATTAAACTCAAAAGTTTAAACAATAAATCTCTCATTAAAGGGTTACATAATCTCAAGATAAATCTCAGGTCATCTAACCTTTATTATTACAATTATCACCAAAATATCATTAAAATATAATTATAATCAAGCCTATTATGATGAACGAGATTTTTGTAATTTAATTTTAATATTTATTGAATTAAATAAATATTTTCGATGATTTAATTATTAGATTAAATAATTAATTGATGCAATTATGATAGATTAATTTAATTATATGTGTTATACTTATTAAATTAATGTGGAGAATTTTATTATTCGAAGTATGTAATTATGTGAGCTAATTGAATTAAAAGAAATATTTAATAAGCCTAATGTTATTTTAATTAATTTAATAATTAATTAGAGATGTAATAATTTGACATTATTAATAAATAAGAATTTAATTATTTGACTATGAGAATTAATGAGAAATTACTATATTTCATTTAAATTAAATTAAATAAGATATTTGATTTATTGTGCAAGTGGGTGTGACATGATTAAACTATAGTATATGAGATTAATTAAAATAATTAGAAAATTTATTCATGTTGCTAGCCAAGCAAGGCCCTAAGGGGAGTTGATAGCAGTTACCCATGATTGGGTTAACTGACCTTAATGCGTGTCAGTTCTTTGTTTTATACGTCTTCTTTAATTCATTTTTCTAAGTCCTGAAATATAGTTAGAGAGAATTTGAGAAATTCAGAGAGAGAACTCAGAGGATTTTGTGAGAAACTTTGTGATTGAAGAAGCTTTTGAAAAAGGGTTTCTATCTCTACTCATTCACACTCAGGGTAATCTCCTTCCTCCCAAATTATAAGTTACGTTGTTTAAGTTTTTTGGAAAATGGCTTCACATTTTGTTAAAAACTCTGTGAATGGGAAAGGGGTATAAATATGGGTTGTGTATGGCTTAAGATGTATCATATCGTATTTGATTTTATATATATATATATATATATATATATATATATATATATATATATATATATATATATATATTATACAAACCATATCATCAGTTTCATGAAAATACATCGTATATAGTTACTACAAAAATTACAGAGTATGGGATATGGCCATATAATATGTCAAACATAAATTGTAGTGTAAAATTTACACTTGTATGTTGTTATGCATGTTGATACGAAGAGACCAAACTGTAAATGAATGAATTCGGTGTTATAACGAATCCGTAGTGGTAATTTTCATGTTTTGTTTTCAAAACCTTCAAGAACATCAAGAATAATGAAATTTACATATTTTAATTCCGTAATTATGTGTTTTAATTGGTTAAAATAACTATATAAATGTTGAATAATTATTATATACGAATTCTAACATGTAGGTATGATTAAATTTGTGTAGTGATAATTTAATTGGAGTTTTCTGGCCATGTTCTGCAATTTTCGCGAATTGCAGAACTGAAACTGGAGTCTTGCACCGCGGCGTCAACTCCAGGCCTTATGACTCGCGCCTGCAGCGCCAAAGACCACGCTGTAGCGCCATTGCGTCGCAGCGCCAAGAAAAAGTATAAAAGTGGCGCCGCAACGCCACTCTGGAGAATGTTCAGAAGTAAAATTTTTAAAGTGTTCAAGTCTTTGAAATGTGATGTTAACCTAATTTAATGAACGTAGAAATATGTTAGAAGTATAATGAGATGTTAAAATAGATGCTTAACATGTAAATAACATAATTGCATATGAATTGAATTATTGAATACATAATTAGCTTGTTATTCGTGGAGTGTAAATTATGTGACAATGAATATAGTAATTTGACTAAGTATGGTCATAATCAAGTTAGACAAAGAGAATAAACTTGTGATGACTAATTACATTATAATTAACAAGAGTTGTGAATGGAAATGATATGTAGGATTAAATTCAAGGAACGTGTTTATTAAAGTGTAATCTACGCACGAGGCAAGTTTTCTAACCCTACTTGTTATCGTTATATAAGTTATGAATTCACCTTTCTACATTGAGCAAGTTCTCATTATTATTGATCAAGTCTATTTTATTATATTAAAGCCTATTAATCTTTCAAGCATGATGCTGTTATACAATACTTATTCTATTGTATACCTTTTGAGATTTTATTCAAGTTAAATATTCAATTACTGTTAAACCTTGTTAGACTAGCGAACCCTTTATCATTCGACTAGTTCATAGTTGATGAGCGTTCTAAATTTCAGAACTCTTGATGAATTATCCAAACCAAACTTCCTTTTGTGCGAACTCGAATGTCAAACTGATATGAACAACCCTGTATAGGGATTTCTCATGCGTTAGCGTTAAGATATTGTGCACAGTATGGTACTAACGGCTGATCCCCCTAAGTACGAGAAGAAGAGTCCATAATCTTATGACTGTTAAACGGTTTCAAGTATAACCCTTGATAACCTAGGACATAGTTCAAGGTCTTATGACCCTCATAAATCTTTTGATTCTTGTTATTCATTCTTGGTTCAAAAGTTGAACTTTTATTTCAGAAGTCTTTAATTCACTCGCATGTTATTATACATTGTTATTTCATTATTCTACTTATGGGCAATAGTGCTCATTCTTGCGTAATGAATAACATTGCAGTTAAGAACGAAAGAACCGATGAACCTTCCACTAGTAAAGGCAAGGGCAAGGTTAACAAGTGATGAAGACTTGTTATTTGTTGAGATGTTGAATTTATGTATTAAGTTATTGATGTTGTTTAAGACTTATTTGTTTATTTTTCCGCACAGATGTTTAAGGTTAGTATGACCTGGGATTATGTTTATTATTCAGATTTTGTAACCCTATAAGGGGAAGATTTATTTCTATCTATTGCATGGTTTGCATTTATTATGGGTAGATAGATAGATGATATTTGTACAGTGAACACCAAATCCCGTAGAATCGAAGTACCCGGATTTGGGGGTGTCAAAAGTTGGTATCAGAGCAGTAGGTTATGAACCTTAGGTGGGGGGAACAACCTTAGGTAGTAGCCTTATAGGAAGAATGTGACGCCCCCAAAATAGGTATACATCACCTATTCTGAGTCGCCAAATACATGGTACAGAAACAAATACAACTTCATTAAACTGTGAGTTTAAATACAAATAGAGAGTATAAAAACTCAAAAGGAGTCCTCATTACAATTATTGATACACTATTTTAAAAATAGTGAGGACTGCTAAAACAACTTTCTAGAACCATCACTCCGTACCCCGACTAGTTCCTGCTATGTTCTCACCTCTTGAGAAAAAAAATGGAACAAAAGGGTGAGCTCAACTAGACCAGTAAAGAATATTATGACTAAGATAATATACAACAAATTATCATTAGTCTTCAACAGGGAATAATCTGATAAAATATAATAGACAACAAGTTTAAAATCAACAACTACAGCGAAAAATAGCAATCCATTAGAAGAGTCAAGTAGAGAAAGAATTCTACTATCTTCTAAGATTTAAAAGTCCATCATCAATATTTTATTCCTGTAACATCAATTAATGTACATCTTGAATCAAATATTTATCTTTGCACTACAGGCCAAAGATTTTCATTTGTATCACCAATTGGTCATGTTCATCTCAACACTTGTTCATCTTTGCACTACGGGCCAAAGATATTCATTAGGTAATCATTCATCTTTGCACTATAGGCCAAAGATATTCATTTGTATCATCATTTAGGACTGAGGATGATGAAAAATATTTTAAAGAAAACGAATCCAGTGAGATAACAGATAAATTATTAAGGATTCGTATTACAGTTTATCCAAGTTCAATAATATTTCGAAATAACCAATTTTGAAGCAAAATTCAAAAATAATGATCAAAACATGGATACAATCAAAGATAATAACCATAATAGACAACTTGGACAAAAAGAAGAAAATTTCATTTTTTTGGTGAATAGTGTCGTATACGTGAATAGTGTCGTATAAGTGAATAGTAACCCCAACAAAAAAAGTTCCAAATTTGATAAAACGTTCATACCAATATTTTGGCATAATGATATTGAAGAAAATATCATTTAAGAAGAAGATAATATCCCTTACCTCAAAATATCAGTACTTCTGATCGGAATATCGGTATAAGGCTGAAGGAAATTTTCACTGATTAATAGAAACTCACAAAGTATCTAAATACTCACAAATACACTCAATAATCTAAAGAGAGAAAGAGAGAAAACTTATTTCTGGTGTGATTTTTAATTCTAACTTAGCCCTTCTATTTATGGGAAAATGTTAGCACGCCGAAGCAGACTTAACCTGCAACCTGATGGCTTTACCTGCTACTATTCCCACCCACCACATTTGAATAAAAATCTCAGCACATTTCTTCACCAACCAAGAGTGGGGCCCACCAATTCTAGAATTTTCTACCAAAATGATTTATAACCTGATTTTCGAATCTGCCACCTTTTAAAATTCATAATAAATCATACGCTCATTTTTAACGGTTCAAAATTTGTGGACATATACTCAACTTATATATGTATAACATATCCAAAAATTACAACGATCCAACGGTCGGATTAAAAATTATAACTCCCACAATATATCTCAAAAAACACTTGTTTGATTTTTAATACCTCCAATCTGACAAAATACTAATAAAACACCTCAACATTAATTCCTTCATTTATAACCACATAAATAAATCCATCATTTATATCCACATAAAATAAATATTTCCTTATCATATGAGTCAATGATTAATTATTCATAAATAATATTACAGAATCACATTTATGACAACTAGGCTGTTCCCAAGAAAGAGGGGGCTTTCCAATAAGGATTTCTCCTTACTGGCGCGTAATTAGGTGACCAAACCTCTCCTTGATAGAACTTTCTAGACATTGCCAATAATGTTATCTAATAATATTATTCCAAATAATCTGAATTACTGATCTGATAAAGGAGATACTGTGCAGTGACTATAATTGAAACAACAATAATATAAAATATCAATGCAGCAATTATTGAATGAATAAAATAAAATATTGAACAGTAACTACTGTGACAATTATTGAGTAGTGCCTTTTTACATAAGGATCAATAATTCAACAATACTGTGCAATACCGTATGCTATTGTGCAACAACGCGTATTACTTTACTTTAACCACCGGGTATTCCAACAGTGTTA
Source organism: Panax japonicus (assembly GCA_020205505.1). Classification (NCBI taxonomy): domain Eukaryota; kingdom Viridiplantae; phylum Streptophyta; class Magnoliopsida; order Apiales; family Araliaceae; genus Panax; species Panax japonicus. The sequence continues at coordinate 72,443,990 of CM035091.1, forward strand.
ATGGTAACAACTACGCCGTTATTTATAAAAACTCAAACTTGTCATTTTCTTCATCCAATAGTTATTCTGTTACGGGGCCCACAAATGACTGCGCAATCGTACGAATATTCCCCGACAACAAGAATATTCCACGACCAAACGAATATTCCCCGACAACAATGATTATTTTATAACCACTTGCTTAGTTTGCAAAATTTTCTCATTTCACCCATAACCAAAATATTATATCAATTTAACACCTTATTATTCACAATAATAATTAGAGGAAATTTGATTTTATTTATAATAAGTTGGGGTCTTACAAAGAACATAGTGATGGAAAACTCTTATCGAGTTCTAGGAAATGAATTTTTGTAATTCATTAGATAATAAAAGACTTTATATGCTTATGGGTTAAATTATGTGCTCATTAGTACGACTTAGTAACTAAAAACTCAAAATTTTGTTGTCAGGATGTCAGATGTTGGAGGAACTAATTGAACTGAGGAGGAGGAACCCCGAGTACCTACAGTACATACAGAGGAGGAGCCCCGGGACATTCATGTCATTAGGGAGCAGTTGGTACAGAGAGAGCCATCTCCTTTGATCACTTTTGTTGATCAGGAGCATGAGCCTGAGACTGATCTAGAGGAGGATCCTGAGGAGGAATTTGAAGAGGAGGAGGAAGAAGAGGAGTTTCCACCAGCACTCCATTGATGCTAAGATGTATGACCGTAACGTAGAGTTACGAGATGAGGTATAAGATCTGACCGAACGGGCGATTATTCAGCAGATTACTCTCGAGCAGAAGGAGATGGAGATTTCGACTCTTCACTCATGACTGGGAAATATAGAATGGGATTTGGTCCACGTGAAGGGTCAAACCTAATATAAGACCGAGGAGATAGAGAAGTTGAAGAATGAACTGAAGGAAAGCTCTGAAAGGCTGATCATAGCAGAGGAAGGCTGGGTAAGAGAGTCACGTCATGCTGATCTTGCAGAAGAGGATGGTACGTGCAAAGAAGGCGAAGCTTGGGGAGACATACTCTACAATTAATCAATGCAATGGTTGAGGCCCAGGATCAAGTTTTGAGGTACCCCATCCGGTTCAAAGGACTTCCATCGTACATGCTGGATCCCAGGACGATGTCTCGCATCATGGAAGAGGAGCGTACCAAGGCTATTCAGCGCCTTGACAGACAGTGATGGAATTTATTTACTTATATGATAAACTTGTCTAGTATTTAGATATAAATTCCGATGTAGTTATGAACAAAGGAATATTTTAATATTTAAATCCTGTGGATTCTTTATCTCAGGATAGTTGAAGTAAATAGAAGTGATGCTATCGTTTGATGTAAAAATTTTGATTTAAATGAATATATATCATGTTGTTTGAGATAATGTGTTAAATAATTATGTTAATTTGTTGAGTAATGCCTTAACTATTTAGAGAAATAAACAAAGATCTAATAAGCATATATTTTAACAGAAATATGCGGCCAAGAAGAAGACAACAACGACAACCAGCTCAAGAAGGATCTATAAATAACAACAATAACGCCAATGCTAATCCTGTTCAGCAATTGGTTAACTTGCTAGCTGGAGCAATGAATAATCAACCTCAAGCAACACCAAATACAACATTTAAAGATTTCAAAGCGATAAGACCGCCCGAATTTAAAGGTTCCATGAACCCGATTGAGGCTCAAACGTGGGCTATGGAAATGGAAAAAGATTTTGATGTTGCTAGAGTTAGAGAAGACCAGAAGACTGCTTTTACAACGTTTATGCTGAAGTCTGAGGCTAGTTACTGGTGCAAACAAACAAGGTCCGTGGAGGTGAAGGCGTGATTACTTGGGAGAAATTCAAAGAGATGTTTTTCGAGATGTATTTCCCGACAAGCTCGCAGAACCAAATGGAGGTTCAGTCTTTAGAGTTGAAGTAGGGGAATATGTCCGTACCTGATTATGCGGCTAAATTCAATGATTTAGCTAGGTTTGCCTCGTATCAAGTTCACACGGATGAGAGAAAGGCGAGACGGTTTGAACAAGGTCTGAAGCCCTGGGTTTATAGCAAAGTATCAATGTTTTAGCTGAACACTTTTGCTGGAGTACTGGAAAAGGCCATCCTCGCTGAAGGTTGAAGTGATGCGGTTACCAAGTACAATCAAGATCAGAAGAAGAAGAAGACTAAAAGTGAATGAAATAACAAAGCTAGTGGAAGTGGCACAGGATGTGGTAATTTTAATCAGAAGAAGAGGTGGAATGACAACTCATCATCGGGGAATCAGCAAGGAGATCAGAAGAAGAGGATTGAAGCATGCCCGACCTGCGGGAAAGCTCATCAGGGGGTTTGTATGAAAGGAAAGCGGGTGTGCTACTATTGTGGTCAGGAGGGCCATATAGCACCTAACTGTCCTAACCCAAAGAAGGGTACCTTCTTCACTTGTGGTTCAAAAGATCATTTGGCAAGAGACTATCCTAAGAAGGGATCTGGAGGGGCAGGATAAGGAGGAAACAAGGGAAATAGCAATGGAAACGCCTTGACTATCACAAGACCAATCGCAACCAACCGACCGACTGCCAGGACTTTCAACATGACGGTGCAGGATGCAGTTCAGTCTCGTGATGCGGTGTCAGGTATCATTCCGATCAATAAAATTAATGCTTATGTTTTATTTAATTCGGGTGCTACTTGTTCCTTTATATCCGATGACTTCGCTAAGAATTTAGATTTGCCTAAGGATGAGTTGGAATACCCCATGAACATAGAAATTATAGATAGAGAAATAATCACTGTTAAGTATATACATAAGAACTGTAGAGTGATATTAAGGGTAATATCATGAACGTAGATCTTATCCCTATTCGACTTGGGTAATTTGATGTTATTTTGGGAATGGACTGGTTATTCAATTACGGGGCTGTAATTAATTGTCAATAGAAGCGTATTAACCTTATGACTCTGTCAAAGGTTGTGTTTTATGGTAGCAAGTCGCCTAGACAAGCGAGTTGTCTGACGATGATGCAGGCCAGGAAGTTGTTAAGACAGGGCTGTGTAGGATATTTAGCTTACATAGTCGACAATCGTAAAGAGAATTCGAAAATAGAGGAGATACCGGTAGTGAGAGGCTTCGTCAATATCTTTGCAAACGATTTGCCAGGACTTCCGCCAGACAGAGAAGTTGATTTTGTGATCGATTTGGCGCCAGGAACCGCTCCAATATCGAAAGCACCGCTCCAGAAGTCTTTGATTCATTCGCATCTTATTATATATTATTAATTCATTATTCTACCTGTGGGCAATAGTGCTCACTCTTGTGTAATAATAACATTGCAGTTACGAACGAAAGAACCGACGAACCTTCCACTAGTAAAGGCAAGGGCAAGGTTAACAAGTGATGAAGACTTGTTATTTGTTGAGATGTTAAATTTATGTATTAAGTTAATGATGTTGTTTAAGACTTATTTGTTTATGTTTTCGCACAGATGTTTAAGGTTAGTATGACCTGGATTATGTTTATTATTCAGATGTTGTAACCCCCATAAGGGGAAGATTTATTTCTATCTATTGCATGGTTTGCATTTATTATGTGTAGATAGATAGATGATATTTGTACAGTGAACACCAAATCCTGTAGATTCGAAGTACCCCCGGATTTGGGGGTGTCACATCTATTACATAAGCTTCATAAATAGAAAGTAAATTAAATTTTGTCTAATCAAGCACTTTGTCCTAGCCCTTGCTTGTAGAAAGCTCTTCAAACTTCTTAAATTCATCTACATTATTTTGTGCAAGAGTGAACAAACAATTGCCCACAAGAAGGGTAGTATACAATAGCATTCTATGAATGATAATTAATTGAGCTTTCAATGGTAAAGTATCTTTACCGAAAATAATAAGTTCTAGTTTGAATACTATGAATTCAAGGAATAACGAACTTTAAAATCAAATAATAAATATCAATATCAAAGTAATACACTGAGCGTCACAAGACCACGAACTATGTTATAGGTTGTCAAGTATTTCTACTTTACCCTTTAACGGTCTAAAAGACCATAATCATCATATACGTCCTAGGTTAACAATCATTTCTATTTTAACCTTTAGCAGTTCAAACGACTATATGGACCATCGTCTCGTAGTCCAAGTGATCAGCCCTTTGTACTATGTACTGCGCAAACATTTTAACATTATTGTGTAGCTCTAAAATAATCCCCTGATATAGGGTTGATCATCTCAGCTTAGATTATCAGGTTTCGCACCAAAGGAAATTTGGTTTGGAATTAACTTCAAAGGAATTCTAGACCTTTAGAACACTCATCAACCAAGTACTAGTTGAATCAGATAGGGATCAATAACTATTAAAGAGTATGGTTACAATTGAATTATGCCAATGTATCAATAGTAGATAGGATACCAATGGTTTATCAGCTGAACAAGTATTAGTCATTGACTATATGCTCTTAAAACTATACAGATTCATAAGCAAACCAAATTAAGTTTAGTTTGGACTTACTTTATTGGTAATTTAGAGTTTAGAACATTCATCAACTAAGGATTAGTTGAATCAATACAGAATCTCTAATCAACTAAGAGTTCGGTATAACAATATAAGATAGTGCAATAACATTGGTTATCAGAGATTGAACAACAATTAGTTTTAGCTGAACAAATATTTTTCAACAAGATCAAGTTCTAAACAATAGTACAGACTTTGAATAAACAAAACAACCTCGCTTGTAATGAAGGAGTAAAGATTAATTAACTAGCTCAATGAAAAGTGTAGTTTAGAGACTTACTCAACAATAATTCAGAGTTAAAGAATATGCATAACAATAACAAGTTAGGAACAAGAACTTGCATAATGTAAGATTAAAGTTAGAGAACTTGCTCAATTGAATAATAACTTCAAGACTTACCTAATCGTAAAAGTAGGGTTTGTAAACTTGCGTAACAATAACAACTTAACTGCTTAATAAGAGTTTAGAGATAGAGAACTTACATAAGTATAACATGATAGTGAAAAGTAAACCTTTCTGAATAATAAAGTAGCAAAGGTTAGGGAACTTATCTCTTACGTAAGCTATATAATTACAACTCACATACTCTAATATCCTACACATACCATTAGAATTATCACATCAATTAGCTACATACACATTACCCTCATAGATTCAATTATCATATTAGTTAAGTTATAACCTTTAACTTAAGGTTTAACCATATTAATCAACCACATAACACGAACCTGAAAACTCACAAAAATATAACATAAGACTTTTAGCATCCAAATCACATTCTCAACTCTTACAACGTTGAGTTTCAATCTAATATAACTTATTAATCAATTCTATATTTCTTCTTAGTCATACTCAAAATTCATTCAAGTGCTTAAGTCTTATGAGGACTCCTTATTAGTTTTATATTAACCCCATTCCATATCATATAATGTTTACTTCAATTGAATTAAAATACATTTTAAGTTCATAAACATTTATCAAGGTGTTTTGACGTTCATTCATCACTTGCCCGAATCGTCTCTCTTGTATATGCTTACACAACTTATCTAATACATCATTTATTAATATTAAATATCATTATATTTAATAATATTCATGTATTATAACTTACAACAACATTTGTTATCGTCAGAAGCACTACACTTGCATATGTGAATGCCTGACTCCCTCTGATTGCCTTCGAGTGCACAATAGTTCTAAAGATTTCCATTTTGACACCTACTAACGACATTAAATTGAAAACCCTAAAAACCAAAGGTTGTAGGTCTACTCGTCCTCGTTCCGGATCATCTTAAATCGCATTAATCGGAGTTCATATGAAATGGTTATGTCCATTTTAGTAAAACATGTTTGGTCAGATTTTCTTAACATTTGTAAGTCTGCCTATCCCCCCCCCCCCCAGCCGAGGTGGAGGTTTTGAACTATAAAAGTGTAAAACCCCAACTTTTATGAATAAAGATTAATTTTTCTCGAAATATATTTTTGAATATTATGGTGTAGATTTGATATAATGTTATAGTTGTGGATATTATTTACAAATTTTGCGAAGTAAGCAAGTGGTTATATAATATTCAATTGGTCAGGGAATATTCGTTTGAACAGGTAATATTCGTACGACGGCACAATCATTGGTGGACCCCACAACAAAAGTATTTTCGTAGTTAGAAAATGACATAATTATCTTTTTTATAAAAATAACGGCGAAAGTTTAACCATTAAACTATTGAACTACCCGGTGGTAAAAGTACAGTAATACGCATGGTTTCATAGTAGCACACAGTATTGATTATTGATGCTTACGTGAGAAGTCACTCTGTTATACTCAATTATTGCTACAGTAATCACTACATAATATCTCTCATATTATTGATTCAATTATTGTCACAGTATCATCTGCATAATATTTTATATTATTAAATCAATAATTGAGACGACAAAGTTTTTCATATTATTATTGGCAATATTGACAATGTCTAGAAGTTCTGTCAAAGAGAGATTTTATCACCTAATTGCGTGCCAATAAGGAGAAATTCTTATCGGAAAGCCCCCTCTTTCCTGGCAACGACCTAGTTGTTTAATATTGTGAGTTATAATATTAATGATGAATAAGTTCGAGTTGATTAAAGATGAAATTGATAGTTATATTGTGTTGGGATTATTAGTGTTAGTAGAAATCGACATTTATTTCGATAATAATTGATGTCTGGAGGTTATATTGACCAATCGGGTAATTAATCGGATAAATGAGCAATTAATTACTATTATTTCACATGCTTATAACTATTTATTCACATGTGTGTACTATTGATTCACATTCATGTACTATTAGAGGAGGTGGTGTAAGATTGATAATACTTGCATGACTAAATTAAAAATGGAGGTATAGATGAAGGTACTATACTGTAATAAGTTTTTTCACATGATTATACTATTAAGTCACATGAATGAACTATTAATTCACATTATTTACTATTAGGGGAGGTGGTGAAATTTTGATAATACTTGCAGGACTAAATTAAAAATGAAGAAAAAGAGGAAGGTATTATACTGTAATATTTTAAGCCCCAAAACGTGCAATTATCGAAACTATATTTTCCTATAAATAGAAGCTCATTCTTCTTTCATTCTCACCAATTTACTAAGTCTCACAAGAGCAATAATTATAGAGAGAAATTATAGAGAGAAAGAAGAGGAGAAGTCTGCTACCTCACTATTCCAGTATCCAGTTTCTTCTAAGGTAAGGGGTATTATTTCTTTCGTATTCATGAAGAGAGTTATTTTCTTTCAATACTCGTAAGGGTTGTTATTCCATTCTTTATTATTCTTTTGGAATAACCTGTCTGTGCGGTCTATCGCATGCCTGATAAATTCTTTTGTTATTCCATTCTTTATTATTCTGTTGGAATAACCTGTCTGTGCAGTCTATCGCATGCCTGGTGAATTCTTTTGTTATTCCATTCTTTATTATTCTGTTGGAATAACATGTATGTGCGGTCTATCGCATGCCTGGTGAATTCTTCTGTTATTCCATTCTTTATTATTCTGTTGTAATAACTTATCTATGTGGACTACCGCATGCATGGTGAATGATCCTTTGTATTCATTCCTTATTAAATTGTGGAAATAATCTGTCTACGTGGATTACCGCATGGCGGGCAAAAATCCATTTGCAGTTTCATATATTCTATTATACTTAGTTGGTTAAAGTTTTGACTTCTATACTCCATGAAATTAGTAAAATATCCTGGATATTTGCGCTTCATCCTATATCTATTCTTGGAAATATTCTTCTGAACATTCTTGAATTTTACTCCACAAAGCAGTATCATGTTGACAATTTCGACGTTATTGATTTCTGGATAACTTAACTTATAAATCTTTAAAATTTATCCTTGAACTTTTTTTATTTAATTATTATGTCATTGTCATCATCCTCATGTTTGTATTGTGATGAAAGTCATCTTTGGCTTACGTGCATAGATGGACTTGGTATGATTATGACTAGGGATTATTTGGTATAATCATGACCGTAATGTAACGAATAATGTGGTAAAAGTCCTCATTGGCGTGTAGTTCATTGATGGTTAGTTGTTGGTATGATTATGACCAAGGATTATTCGGTATAATCATGACCATTTATGATTACATGAATATCCTTGGCCATGGTGCAGGGATGATTCGATGATGCGGTTTATTTATTAAGCTGAGTCTCAACGATAAAGTTGATGAAAAACTTTTTAAATCATAGAAGATAGTAGATTTTATGCTCTACTTGACTCTTCTAATGGATTGCTTATTTTCGTTGCAGTTGTTGATCTAAAACTTGTTGTCTATTGTATTCTATCAGTTGTTATACTGTTGAAGGCTAAGGATAATTTATTCTGCATTATCTTAGTCATAATATTTCTTACTAGGCTAGTTGAGCTCACCCTTTCTTTCATTGTTCTCTTCAGGAAATGAGAATATAGCTGGGACGAGTCGGGGAACGGATTAACGGTCCAAGTGGTTATTTTAGTAGTCTTCACTATTCTATAAAATAGTGTGACAATAAATGTAATGAGGACTCTATTGAGTGTAGATATTGTCTAGAAGATAATATTCTTATTAAAACTCTTAGATTATGATTTGTCATATTTTACACGACTGTTGTATAATTAAGTTGTATTTGAATTTTGTTCCATGTATTCGGTGACTCAAGATAGGTGATGTATACCTATTTTGGGGCCGTCACAGTTGGTATCAAAGCTTAGGGATATGATCCCTGGCTGAGATGTGAGACAAGAACTAGAAGGGGAGAGACGGGGAATTCCTTCGCTAGTATGACCTACCTAAGTTTATTTGGTATTTAATTGGTCGGTCAGAGTATAGTGATAATTTGTGATTTGTTAATTAACCCTTGTTTTGTGGCAGTATTTGAAAATGGCATCCAAAAATGTTGAGATAAGCAATGAAGCACATGAGACCGTTAAGTCACCAACGATCAATACCCAGGATAATGTGCAACAGGAAGACAACAATCCTCAGGTAAACAATAACACTGATGAAATGGTGAACGATGGGATTTTCAGAGGCTTTATGCAATTCATACAACATTAGGCGAGAGCGGCTCCTGTTCAAAATACAGGTGGAAACACTGGCAACTTTCGGACGGTCACCGCTAAATAGTTTATGGAGCTGGGACCTCCGAAGTTTATTGGAGAGCCAAAACCACTTATAGCGGAGACGTGGATAAAGCAGATCACCAAGATATTTGATGTTTTGGGATGCTCTGACGAGCAAAAGGTTCCCTTTTCCACCTTTATGTTGCGAGGAGTGGTAGATTACTGGTGGAAATCGGTAAAGCGTACTCAACATGCCACACTGAAGATGCCTTGGGAGAAATTCCAAGAACTGTTCAATGAAAAGTACTTTCCCGAAAGTATTTGTCACATGAAGGAAGTAGAGTTCATCAAGCTAGAGCAGAACAATATGACCATGTCACAGTACGAAGCTAAGGTTGCCGAGTTATCCCGGTTTGCATCCAACTTGGTTGATAATGAGGAGAGAATGACGCGGATGTTTCTAAGAGGTTTGAAACCCGAGATACGTCAATACTTAATTTCTCACAAACTGTGTTTGTATTCAGATGTTGTAAATATGGCTCAGTTATTGGAGCGCGATAACGAGTTAAATCAACCAAGAGAGAGTATCCGATAAAATGATAATACCAGTGGTAGCAATCATCGAAGCGGTGATAACAAACGTGGAGGGAATGAACATGCCAGAAATGTTAACCACTTCGGTGGTAATCATGGCCAAGATAATAGAAGTGGAAATTTCAAGAAGAGGAGATTCAACAATGATGGGAAGACGTCATCACCAGCACCTGTTGTTAAGGAAGGGGAACGACAGTCAATCGTATGTTACAAATGCGGAGGGGAGGGACATATCAGTCCAAACTATACGCAGCAATCCAAAGCGTGTTATAATTACGAAAGAGAAGGTTACCTTGCCTGATTTTGTCGCGCACCAAAGTCAAGTCCAGCTGGGATGGAGGCATCAAAGGTCGTCCCAGACAAGACAAAACTGGTAGTTCAAGGGAGAGCGTTTGTTGTAACCTCCCAAAAGCGAGAAATCCAAACGAGGTGATCACGGGTAATCTAATCATAAACTCTAGCGAAGTATATACATTATTTGATACCGGTTTTACCCATTCTTTTATTTCTCCTACTTGCGCTCAACGTTTAAATTTGACTCCAGAGAAATTAGACTTTGACTTATCTGTTGAAACTCTGTTGGGAGAAATCTTCATTACATCCACTATTTGTAAGTCTTGTTTGATTCAAATTGGTAATCGCACGTTACCTATCGATCTTATCTCCTTAAAAATACTTGCATTTGACGTGATTCTAGGGATTAATTGGTTAACTACTCATCATGCTAAAATTGATTATTTTCGTAAGGTTGTTAGCTTTTATATTCCTAATCAACCTATTATGCGAATTCAAGCGACCAAACCATTAAAATCAATCACAGTCATCTCAAGACATAAAGCTATTTATTTATTGAAAAACGAATGTCAAGCTTTCTTAGCTCATGTCACAGATTTAAACAAAAATACATCAAATTTGAATGATATTTCTATTGTTAATAAATTTCCTGATGTATTCCCCGAAGAACTTCTTGGCCTACCCCCAAAGCGTGAAATCGAGTTTGGTATCGACCTTGAACCCAGAACAAAACCCATTTCCAAAGCCCCATATCAAATGGCTCCTATTGAAGTTCAGGAGTTAAAAACCCAATTGCATGAATTATTAGACATCGGTTTCATTCGACCTAGTATGTCTCCTTGGGGTGCTCATGTTCTATTCGTAAAGAAAAAAGATGGAAGTATGCGACTTTATATTGATTATCGGGAGTTGAATCAGTCACCATCAAAAATAGGTACCCGTTGCCTCGTATTGATGACCTATTTGACCAGTTACAAGGAGCCAAATTCTTTTCAAAGATTGATCTTCATTCCGGATATCATCAGTTGAAGATTATAACTGATGACATTCCAAAGACTGCTTTCAGAACTCGGTACGGGCTTTACCAACTGTAGCAGCCCCGAATCCGGGTTCAAAATCACCGCAGATTCGGTACACTATTTCTATAACTGTTGCGGAAGATATAAACATAGATTGTTTATACAGTACACTTTACACACTATTCCCAAAATCGAATAACCTTAACTTAGATACAAATCATAAACTATCTAACACATAACAATACTAATCAAAACTACTTTTACAAATTAGCTGCACATTCTATCCCAAGCTGAACTTGGCATTATCCTTTTCCTATATCCGAACGCATTCACCTTGTCTGTTATGTTTATCATGATATAGCAAGGGTGAGCATGAAAGTTGCCCAACAAGTTTTAAAATAATTTAAAGATATATCATGATTGAAAGAGTCTGAATAATAAGCTGGATATCATTCACAATGTATTTGTGAATTAGCATGAACAAAATTTTGAGTGAACAAGTATTGAACAGGAACAATAATATATATGGACCAATTAGTAATGAAGGTGATCAGACTTTTATACCTGAATTATACATGCAAGATGTACAGAGTACAATTCAACATTGCAATCAGAGATGATTAACCATAAGTACAACTGAATGAACAACTCTTAGTAGAGTTAAGTAAAAGGAAACTTGCTTGAACTGTTGATTACTGTAACACAATATAATAAGCTTCGTCTGGGACCTAATATTAATAATATAAATCTTCAATATTAGAATAATATCATCACAGTATAATATTGTTATATATATACATGGAATAACCTAAACACATAGCATATAATCCTATCAGTCTATTATACACATAAGACATAGCATCAAGTCAAACTATTGCAGTCAGAGATGAAACCGACACAATTCTATCATTTCGACGGTCTAGTCGGACAATTCACGAGTTTAAGTTCAATTAAACTCTGGTTAAACACTAAAAAATTATCATAGATAATTTTCTTATCAGTCAAGATAATTTTCATAGACTTGTAATAATTTTTAGATAATTAATATCATTTATCAACATTTTTTTTAATCATTGATACTGTATTTAAATGAATTAAATACCACATAATTCATTAATCATTAATATCTATTTATCATTAAATATTAATGAAAATTATAACATAATATTATAATATAATTATAATATCACACAGTATTTTTAAACAGTTAAATCCATTATCCGATAATTGATATTAATAATAAAATATTAATATTTTCATGCCAAAATATCAAAAGTTATATTTTATAACTTAAATATTTTTATAATACTTAAATCATTTTTATATGATTTTTAAATCATTAATTCTATTTTTTCCATAATTTATTTAATATATTCATTAAATAAATTAATTACCATTAATAATAAATTATTAATGAAATTCATTACAAAATATTAAAAGTCATCAAAAATAACTTAAAATATTTTCTAAGACCATAATATAATTTTTCATGAATTAAAACTATTTTTAAATAATTTATTTAATATTATAATTAAATAAATAAATAATATTTATATTCTAAAAATATTAAATATTTTCGAAATATACTCAAAATAATTAAAAACTAATTTTCAAACTTTAAAATAATTTCTCATAATTTATTATGTATATTTAATAATTAAAAACCATTTTTATCTATTTATTTAATTAAAATAAGAAATTTCTAATTGAACTGTCGCTAAAAGGGCCCTATAGCGACAGACCCGTCGCTATAGGTGTTCTTATGTGTTCTTGAGCCTGCCCAGAAAACCAAGTCAGTTATCGAGGCATGAGGTTTGACCAACAATAAATCTTTGATCCTAACGTTTCTGGGTTGGATAAAGCTTCAAGGTTGTAGTATAAATGTAATACTCAAATTACATACTAATTTCATGATCAAACAATAACATATAAGCAAGATCTAGGCTCCAGAAATCATTGTCAGACCTGTTCTTGAATTTCTGGGCTGCCCAGAAATTCAAACAGTTTAAGGGTCCTTACTTTGCATCTTTATAACTTTGATTCTAAGAATGTTTTATGTGATCTATGAATTCAAACGTGTAGTATAGGTGTCAGGGTACAATAAAATTCTATCATAACAACATAAAAACATCACATACCCAAGATCTGGGTCGGTCAAAGTTGCTGTCAAGAACGTGTTCTTGAAAAATCTGGGTTTTCCAGATTTTGTCCTAAGCTGGTGGTCAACGATGGTTTGACTGCTAATTACTTATTATTCTGTTCAAGATCTAAGTGATCTAATGACTTTAGTGTATAGTCTATATACCAGTGTATCACATGAAAACAACAACATGACCAAACAATCAAACAACAGTAAGATTCATGGCCTTAAAAACCTTGTCAGACTTTTCTGGAATTCTGGAAATTTTTCTGGGTTGCCCAGAAACAGGTTTTGTGTTCGGTCAACGTACTTTGACCATTAATAACTTTTGATATATACATCATCTAGGCTTGATTCTAGTTCCAGTGTAAAGACCATATAACAGAGAACATATCTATAACATAAAATACTCAAAACACATAACACACACGAATCTATGAGGTTTGACATATGGCTGTCAGACCATCTTTTGAAACTTTTTCCAGATTTTTCAAAACATCAAAATCGTGCATTTAGATGTTATAGATCCTTGATCTATCAACCCAGATCATTAAACAACACTCTAATACACGTCTTTAAAAAATCAATTACAACATATAACATAAGATCAAATGATTTCTAGGATTTAGGGTTTTTACCACTTTATTCAAGCTTGATCTTTGATTCCTTGACTGCTGATTTGTTATGTGATTTCGTGGGGACTGATTTTAGTGACTGAAATTGTGACGCCCCCAAAATTAGGTATACATCACTCATCTTGGGTAGCCAGATACATGGTACAAAATTCAAATACAACTTAATAATACAACTGTCGTGTACAATACGACAAAACTTAAACTGTGAGTTTGAATACAAATATTGTCTACTAGAGATTATACAATCTCAAAATGAGTCCTCATTATAATTATTATCACGATATTTCACAGAATAGTGAGGACTACTAATGCTATCCTCTGGACCATCACTTCGTTCCCCGACTCGTCCCAAATATTTTCTTATTTCTTGAAGAGAACAGTGAAAGAAAGGGTGAGCTCAACTAGCCCAGTAAGAAATATTATGACTAAGATAATGCAGAATAAATTATCATTAGCCTCCAACACTAAGTCTCACAAGGCCAATTATTATAGAGAGAAATTATAGAGAGAAAGAAGAAGAGAAGTCTGTTACCTCACTAAGTCTCACAAGATCAATTATCGCATGCCTGGTGAATTCTTTTGTTATTCCATTCTTTATTATTATGTTGGAATAATCTGTTTGTACGGTCTATCGCATGTCTGGTGAATTCTTTTGTTATTCCATTCTTTATTATTCTGTTGGAATAAATTATCTGTGCGGTCTATCGCATGCCTGGTGAATTCTTTTGTTATTCCATTCTTTATTATTTTGTTGGAATAACCTGTCTGTGCGGTCTATCACATGCCTGGATGAATTATTTTGTTATTCCATTCTTTATTATTCTGTTGGAATAACCTGTCTATGTGGTCTATCGCATGCCTAGTGAATTCTTTTGTTATTCCATTCTTTATTATTCTGTTGTAATAACTTGTCTATGTGGACTACCACATGCATGGTGAATGATCCTTCGTATTCATTCCTTATTAAATGGTGAAAATGATCTGTGTACGTGGATTACAGCATGGCGGGAAATACTCCATGAAATTAGTAGAATATCCTGGATATTTGCACTTCATCCAGTATCTTTTCATAAAAATATTCTTCTGAGCATTCTTGATTTTTACTGCACAAAGCAATATCATGTTAACAATTAGGACGTTATTGATTTCTGGATAAATTAAATTATAAATCTTTAAAATATATCTTGAACTTGTTTTATTGAATTATTATGTCATTGTCATCATCCTCATGCTTATATTGTGATGAAAGTCATCTCTGGCTTACGTGCATAGATGGACTAGGTATGATTATGACCAGGGATTATTCGGTATAATCATGACCATAATGTGACAAATGATGTAGTGAAAGTCCTCATTGGCTTGTAGTTCATTGACGGACAGTTGTTGGTATGATTATGACCAGGGATTATTCGGTATAATCATGACCATTGATGATTACATGAATATTCTTGGTCGTGATGCAGGGATGATTCGATTTTATTTATTAAGCTGAGTCTCAGTGATAAAGTTGATGAAAAACTTTTTAAATCATAGAAGATAGTAGATTTTATGCCCTACTTGACTCTTCTAATGGATTGCTTATTCCGCTGCAGTTGTTGATCTAAAACTTGTTGTCTATTATATTCTATCAGTTGCTATACTGTTGAAGGCTAAGGATAATTTATTCTGCATTATCTTAGTCATAATATTTCTTACTAGGCTAGTTGAGCTCACTCTTTCTTTCACTGTTCTCTTCAGGAAATGAGAATATAGTTGGGACGAGTCGGGGAACGGATTGACGGTCCAGATGGTTGTTTTAGTAGTCTTCACTATTCTATAAAATAGTGTGATAATAAATGTAATGAGGGCTCCATTGAGTGTGGATATTGTCTAGATGACAATATTCTTATTAAAACTCTTAGATTATGTTTTGTCGTATTTTACATAACTGTTGTATAATTAAGTTGTATTTGAATTTTGCACCATGTATTTGGCGACTCAAGACGGGTGGTGTATACCTATTTTGGGGGCGTCACAAAAAGCCCGCTGGGTTGGGACTAAAAAACACTGGTAACACCCGTCGGTGCAGGGTTACAAAGTATCAGCTTCTGCAGTTCGCGAATGAACATAGCAGAAAGACAAATTAGGCCTAAAAGTTCCTTTCAAACAACCATTCCAACTTACCCAAGTTGTAATATGTTTACATAAACATAAACTAATGTTTCTAACATGTTTTTAACCATATAAACAACATAAACATCAAAATTACAAGCTCTAAATTCACTACTTTTATTATTTCTTAACTTTTTAACATTCTTAGCTAAATTAATCATTGTGAATTCGTTTTATAACCAAAATAGTCCGTTTAAATCATATTATTTTTGTTTCTTCATGTATTTTCACAATCAACAAACAATTTCTAGTTTATTACATGAATTGAACATCAATTTTAATTCTAAAATAAGCCATATCATATATATACCACTGTAATTCAAATTCTTCAATACTAAACATATTTCCATAAAATTGATTACTCTAACTCATGAATGAATGGTATAAAACATGTTATAACATCCATTAACACATACAAACTCATATTTTCAACAATTATCCACAAACATCAATTACAGAGAACTTTTTAGAAAATAAAAACAAAACTTTAAAACTAAGAATTCTACCTTAATCCTTGATTATGCTCTATTAGATTATGAGAATTGTTTTGACCCCTTCTTCTCCTCAAAACATAGCTTCGAAATCAGAGAGAACACTTTTCTCTCCCTTAAACTCTTTAGAGCTCTCTCCTTTTTTTCTCTTTCTTCTTCTTTCTCTCTGTTTTGTTTTCTTTAGAATTAGGCTTAGGCTTACAAACTTAACGTAAAACTTTAACTAATATATACCTAATACAATATAATACGTATACTTAATATTTATCAATTATAGAATTTTGAAAATTAAAAGCCACTAAGACTTATTTGGCAAAACCAATTAAAAATAAGAACTTAAAATCCTTATACCTTGTTTGGTAAAACAAAATTAAAACTTCTTTTTAATTTATTTTAATAACTCACTTATAGTTTAATGTCACACTCTATTTGATTAAATTCTAATATTCAAATTCAATTAAATTAAAACTAACAACAACTTAGTACATCACATAAATTAATAAATTAAATTAAAACCATATTATAACAATTCATTTAATCCTTATCAACTCTATAATTTAATTGTTAAATTAAATTTTAATTATTAAATTAAATTAGAATATTATCACTATGTAACATAATAATTAATTCAACACTCATTTAATTTAATTAACTTAAAAATACCACATTACTAATTATCAACTTAATTAACATAATTACCTTAACTAAGTTAATTCCCAAAACTCGTGAATTATTTATTTAACTAATAAATAATCAAATTAAATAAATATTTATTTAACAATAATCGCATCAACTAAAATATTTATGTAATTCAATAAATATTTTAGATTACTTACAAAAATTCTGGATCGTTACATAAGTCATGATCTATAGTAATTGATTTAAATTGAATTTGTGAAACATGAGTACTTAAATATGAGAAGCATGTTTATTTGGCTAAGTTATTTGTGGAGTTGTCTGTGTTCATTGATTTCATGACTTGGAAATGTTTAACTTGCTTATGCTTATTGCAGAACCATGTGGAGAAAAGTTGAAAAAAATAATGAATAAAGAAAAGGGAAAAGAGAAACGAGAAAAAAATTGATAATTGAAAATCTGCTTCAATGTCCATTGTGCGAAATAATTGGGTATCCAAGCCTCGGGAAGCATCGGTATTCATGCTAAAAAGTGTGATGGATAAAAGCAGCTTGACTAGTCGACTTTTGTGGCCTTTGTTACTTGAATAAGTAAGCCTTAGGGGTGTCTCTACACCCAGCGCCCTAAGATAATTTGGTTTGGGAGTCGCTGTTGGAAAGTTCACTAAATGGATAACTCTGAAAAGCCTAAGAAAATGAGACATTGCACATGTCAAGAAAAGAAAGAATACGAGAAGAGCATGAAAATACATTCATTTGTGCTAAAGAAAAGGATCTATGAAAAAATTAAAAAATAAGGAAAATGTGTTCTTGATTGTGAGTCAGTGTGCACGGTTTTTGTTCCATAATAACCAAGTTGAGTAAGTATGTGGATTATAGGAAAGTTTCTTATGTGGTTGCAGGTTGGTGTAATGAAGTTCATTGATGAAATGGTAAGATTGTTCATTGTGAGTTAATTGATCAGTTATTGATTAGATTTCTGTGAGTTTAGTGTTGATAGTCATGATTTGTACCTTAAAACCTTTTGACATAAGCTGTCAGATTAGGCTTGGGCCTGTTGCTAAAGATTTTATTTTTTCATGAAGGGTTTAAATTAATTTATATATTTTATAATTGATTCATGTTCATAACTATATATCTTAATTTAAGATTTTAGAACATGATTATTTGGGCTTTTAAGTTGTTACATGTAAATTATAAATAATGTTAATTTTCAAACTTAATTAATATATATTGTTTAAGGAGAATTGAGTTTGATCAAAATAATTTACATGTATGCGTGACTCTTTTATTGTTAAAATTAATAATCAACCCAATGGAGGTTTACTAATTGAAACAATTAACGATTAAGAAAAGTCACATAATGTTACATTTAATAAATGAATATTTTAATTTTACCCAACGAAAAATTAGAATTAGAATTTATTAAATGGAATTTTATTGCATAAGTAACATGTTTATTTCGTTTTCTGCTCAACGGTGATGCGTGGATAAATGTGTTATGCATTATTTTATGGGGATGTTATTAGTATATTATTAATTAGAGCAACGAAAGATTAATAATTATGCACCAACATCTCATTAAAATCTATTTTTGGGTGTTGTAAATAGATTTTATGTAACTAAATGGTTGCCCTATAGTTGGTTTTATTATGATTAATTATTAATTATTGTTGTACATTGTAGATTTCTTTCAAATTTTTGCAAGCATGCTTATGAGCTTGATTGTGTTTTAGCATTGACTCCAACTATTATTTCTAGGTATCTCTCTAGAATTGAAGCCTTGAATGGAACTAATTTTACTGTTTGGAAAGAGCAAGTGAAAATTGTTCTAAGCGTTATAGATTTGGACAGTGCATTACGAGTTGATCATCTTACTCCACTTACGAATACAAGCTCAATTGAGAAAAATCTATTTATGAAAAGTAGGAGCGATCCAATCGCATGTCCCTTATGATTATGAAAAACTCTATCACGACAGCCATTCGAGGAGCCATTCCTGACTCTAAGAATGCTAAGTACTTAACTTTGATCGAGGAACAATTTAAGGGTTCTTCTAAAACTCATGCAAGTACCCTTATTTTAAAAATGCTCACTAGCAGGTATGATGGGGTTAGTGGAGTGCGCGAGCACATTATGATGATGAACGACATGGCCTTTAAATTAAAGGGTATAGACATGGCGATTTCTGAGGGTTTTCTTATTCACTTCATTATGACTTCTCTTCCTATACAGTTTGATCCATTTAAGATCAATTATAACACGTAAAACAAAAAATGGAAGATGAGCGAGTTAATTGCCATGTGCGTCCAAGAAGAAGAAAGGCTCAAGACTGAAAAACCTAATGTTGCTCATTTGACTACCACTAGATCTCATAAGAAGAAGACTCATAAAAATGGTAAAGGTTTTAAGAATAAGGATAAGCAAATTTCTACCAAAACAAATAAGGCAAATTATTCAGGTAACAACTCTGAGGCAGGTCCTAAATGTCACTTCTGTAAGAAGCAATGATATATTCAGAAAGAATGCCCTAAATTTAGAGAATGGCTTGAAAAGAAAGTTATATTGTCCTTCAATTATGTGAATTATGAATCCTTTCTAATTGATGATCCTTCTAATACATGGTGGCTTGACACTGGTGTTATGGTTCACATTACTAATTTATTGCAGGGATTCTTTTCAAAGAAGACACTCCAAAAGGGGGAAAGAACCATTAAAGTTGGCAATTGAGAATCTATACAAGTTGAAGTTGTAGGAACTCTTCTTTTAGTTTTGGAGAGTGATTTCACCTTGTATTTATATGATACTCTTTATGTTCCCAGTATGACACGGAATTTAATTTCTGTATCTAAACTTGACGTTGATGAATTTTCGTTTAAGTTTGGAAATAATAAAATAATTATTTATCATTACTCTCATGTTATTGGTTCTGGCTCTTTAGAGGGAAAACTCTATAAGATAAATTTGGATAATGTCTTTGTTGAATCCTTGTTAACAATGAATGTGACAGAAAATACCTCTAAAAATGGAAATAAAAAAACTAGATAATGTGAATTCTTCAAAATTGCGGCATCAACGCTTAGGCCATATTTCAAAAGACAGAATGCAACGTCTTATAAAGGATGAAATTCTTTATTAACTAGATTTTTCTGATCTTAATCATTGTATTGAATGTATAAAAGGAAAATTTATGAAAGGTAATAGGAAAGGAGCAAATAGAAGTAGTGCACTGCTTGAGGTGATTCACACGGATATATGTGGACCATTTTCTCCACGAATTGGTGGACACAAATCTTTCATTACATTCATTGATGACTATTCTCGTTATACTTATGTCTACCTAATTAATGAAAAATCTGAATCACTAAATATGTTTAAAGTTTCCAAGGCTGAAGTTAAAAATCAACTTAATCAAAAAATTAAAGTAGTGAGATCAGATAGAGGCGAAGAGTATTATGGTAAACACTCCGATACAGGTCATAGTCCTGGCCCATTTACCTTATTTTGTCAAGAAAATGGAATCGTCACTCATTATACAATGCCTGGTACACCGCAACAGAATGGTGTAGCTGAGAGGCAAAATCGTACTCTTATGGATATAGTACGTAGTATGATATGCAATTTTAGCTTACCTGTGTTTTTGTGAACTTGGGCATTAAAGACATATGCTCATATTTTAAACCAGTTTCCTAGTAAATCTATCCCTAACACTCCTTATACAATTTGGACAGGTAGGAAACCTAGTTTAAAATACTTATGGGTGTGGGGTTGTCCAGCTGATGCTAAGATTTTTAATCCACAAATAAAGATACTTGACTCTAAAATCATTAGTTGCAATTTCATTGGATATCCTGAGAGATCTAAGGGTTTTCAATTTTAATGTCCCTCATATACCACTAGAATTGTTGAGTTTTTAGAGAATGATGATTTAAGTGGGAGTGGTGAGCCTAAAAAATTGATCTTGAAGAAAATAGGATTTATGTTTTTAATCATGTCATTCAAGAGGGTGAGGCACAACAACCTTCTATTGAGGCGAATGATGCCCATGAGATAGTTGAGCCACCACCTAATGTTGAACCCCACATTATTGAAAATTATATTCCTAAAATTGTGCAGCCTTTACGTAGGTCCGAAAGACCTAGAAAGCCTGTTAATTTTGATGATTTTATAATCTATCTTAATGAGATTGACTATGATTCAAGTAAGATTAATGATCTTATTTCCTATAAAGAGGTCATTACGAGTGCTCAATCAATTCAATGGCTTGAAGCCATGAATGATGAGTTGAAATCAATGGAGCTTAATAATGTTTGGTGTGAGACCCCAAATTTTATGAATAAAGATTTAATTTTCTCGAAATATTTTTTTTAATATTATGGTGTGGATTTGATATAATGTTATAGTTGTGGGTAATATTTATAAATTTTGCAAAGTAAGCAAGTTTTTATAAAATATTCGTTTGGTCGAGGAATATTTTTTTTATCGAGGAATATTCGTACGACAACACAATCAATGGTGGACCCCATAACAGAATTATTGTCGGAGTTAGAAAACGACAAAATTATCTTTTTATAAAAATAACGGCGGAAGTTTTACCGTTAACTATTGAAATACCCGATAATAAAAGTACAGTATTACGTGTGGTTGCATAGTAGTACACAGTATTGATTATTGATGCTTACGTGAGAAGTCACTCAATTATACTCAATTATTGCTACAGTAATTGATGCATCATATCTCTTATATTATTGATTCAATTATTGTCACACTATCATCTATATAATATTTTATATTATTAAATCAATAATTGAGATGACAAGTGTTATAATATTAATGATGAATAATTGTTGAAAGATTAAATATGTATTGATTAAAAATAAAATGATTTGTGATAATATTTATTCAATCCTTGATGTATATAATAAGTCTATTATAAGACGTTTATGGTAAGTTTGGTTATTCTATGGGGGCCCATATGTCATCATC
Organism: Panax japonicus; assembly: GCA_020205505.1. Classification (NCBI taxonomy): domain Eukaryota; kingdom Viridiplantae; phylum Streptophyta; class Magnoliopsida; order Apiales; family Araliaceae; genus Panax; species Panax japonicus. Next base: position 72,466,041 of record CM035091.1, read on the forward strand.
TAAGAGTCTCTTTCGCAAATAGTAATTACCTTTACCAGACGTCAAACCACTTGTTGTTTCACATTACAGGCATCGAACCAATTATCGTTTCGTATTATAGGCGTCGAACCAATTATCATTTCACAATACAGGCGTCAAACCACTTTTCTTTTCACATCACCAGTCGTCAAGCCGCTTGCCTTTCACATTGTAAGGGCTAAGCTAGAAATCTTCTATAAATAGAGGCCTAGTTCTTCATTATTTTTCACGAATTCATTCAAGCTATAGAGAGAGAAAGTATAGAGAGAATAAGAGAGAAAGAAGAAGAGTATTCTGTTACTACACTACTGTAGTATTTAATCTCCTACTAAAGTAAGGGGTGTTATTTCTTTTGTATTCATGAAGAGAACTTATGTTATTCCATTCTTTATTATTTTGTTGGAATAACATGTATACGCAGACTACCCTATACTTGCTGAAATTCTTTTACTATTCCATTCTTTATCATTCTGTTGGAACATTCTATCTGTGCTATACGCATGACCTGGTTCTATTATTTATTATTTTGTTGGAACATCATGTCTGTGCCTTACGCGTGACCTGGTTCCATTATTTATCATTCTATTGTAACATCCTGTCTGGGCTTTATGCATGACCTGGTTCTATTATTTATTATTCAGTTGGAATATCTTGTCTGTGCGTTTACGCATGACCTGGTTCCATTATTTATTATTCTGTTGGAATAACCTGTCTGTGCGGTCTATCGCATGCTTGGTGAATTCTTTTGTTATTCCATTCATTATTATACTCAGTTGATTAAAGCTTTGACTTCTATACTCCATGAAATTAGTGGAATATCCTTGATATTTGCGCTTCATTCAGTATCTTTTCATGGAAATATTCTTCTGAGCATTCTTGAATTTTACACCACAAAGCAGTATTATATTGACAATTTAGACGTTATTAGTTCCTGGATAAATTAATTCTTAAACTTGTTTGTTAAATTCATATATCATTGTCATCATCCTCATGTTTATATTCTGTTGAAAGTCATCTGTGGTCTGTAGTGCATAGATGGACTTGGTATGATTATGACCAAGGATCATTCGGTATAATCATGACCGTAATGTTACAAATGATGTGGTAAAATTCCTCATTGGCTCGTAGTACGTTGATGGACAGTTGTTGGCATGATCATGACTATTGATGAAAACACGAATATCCTTGGCTCGTAGTGCATGGATAATTTGTGGTTGTGATACTAATGAATATCCTTGGCCGTAGTGCAGGGATGATGTGGATTATTTATTAAGCTGAGTCTCAGCGATAAAAGTATTGAAAAACCTTTTAAATCATAGAAGATAGTAGATTTTATTCTCTACTTGACTCTTCTAATGGATTGCTTGTTCCGCTGCAGTTAAACTTGATGTTTGTTATATTGTATCAGTTTAATACTATTGAAGGCTAACGATAATTTATTCTGCATTATCTTAGTCATAATATTTTATACTGGGCTAGTTGAGCTCACCCTTTTGCTTTCATTGTTCTCTTCAGGAAATGAGAACGTAGCAGAGACTAGTCGGGGTACAAAGTGACGGTCCAGATGATAGCATTAGTAGTCCTCACTATTCTATGAAATAGTGTGATAATAAATGTATTGAGGACTTATTTTGAGTTTGAATACTGTCTAGAAGACAATATTTGTATTAAAACTCACAGCTTTTGTTGTATATTTAAGATTGTATTTGTATTATGTACCATGTATTTGGCAACTCAGAATAGGTGATGTATACCTATTTTGGGGGCGTCATATTTGGGATCTTGAAGAATTGCCAAAAGGTTTTAAACCTGTAGGTTGCAAGTGGGTCTATAAGACCAAATTAGATCCTAAAGGGAACATTGAAAGGTATAAAACTCGATTCGTTACTAAGGATTTCACTCAAAAGGAAGGTGTGAGTTATAATGAATTTTTCTCTCCAATATCTAGGAAAGATTCATTTAGAATAGTCATGGCTTTAGTAGCTCATTATGATTTAGAGTTACATCATATGGATGTTAAAACTGTATTTCTTAATGGTAACTTGCATGACAATGTCTATATGGCACAACCAGAAGGTTTTTTGGTTAAAGGCAAGGAACATATGGTATGTAGACTTAAGAAGTCCATATATGGATTAAAACAGGCTTCTCGACAATGGTATCTTAAGTTTCACGAGGTGATGAGTAATTTTGATTTTAAGAAAAATATAGTTGATAATGTATATACTTGAAGGTCAGTGGGAGTAAATTTTTTTATTCTTGTTTTGTATGTTGATGATATACTACTTGCAAGTAATAACTTAGACATGTTGCATGAGACCAAACGTTTCTTTTTCTGGAAATTTTGATATAAAGGATCTTAGTGAAGCCTCTTATGTTATAGGTATTGAAATTCATCGAGATATGCCTCGCGGGATATTAGGATTGTCCCAAAGATCTTATATTGACAAAGTTCTTAACAAATACAACATGCAAAATTTCTCCCCTATTGTTGCACCTGTTGTTAAGGGTGACAAATTTGGCTCATATTAATGCCCTAAGAATCAACTTGAACGTGATCAAATGAATCTTATTCCCTATGCTTCTGTGGTTAGGAGTCTTATGTATGCTCAAGTTTGTACACATCCAGATATAGCGTGTGTAACTGGCATGCTTGGACGTTACCAGTCAATTCCAGGTTTGGATAACTAGAAAGCAGCCAAAAAGGTTTTACGCTACTTACAGGGTACTAAGGATTTTATGCTTACATTCAGAAAAATAAATAACCTTGAAGTTGTTGGTTATTCTAATTCTGATTTTGCTAAGTGTAAAGAAGAAAGAAATCTAAATCAGGGTACATTTTTATGCTTTCAGGAGGCCCTATTTCATGGAGAAGTCATAAGCAAGAGTTAACTATCACTTCCACGATGATGGCAGAATATGTGGCTTGTTATCATGCTACTTATCACGATGTATTGCTGAGGAATCTTATTTCAGGACTTAAGGTTGTAGATTCCATTTCAAGGTAATTGAAAGTATTTTGTGATAATGATTATGTTGTTAGTTTTTCCAACAACACTAGTTCGAGTGATGATGGACTATACATCAACACTAAGTACTTATTTTTTAGGGAAAGAGTTAAAGATCAAAGCGTTGTCATTAAGCATATTAGTATGCATGATATATTAGCGGATCCACTTACGAAAGGCTTACCACCCAAGCTCTTTTTAGAGCATGTTGTCGGTATGAGTTTAACTGGTAGTCTTAATTAGTGAGTTATTTTGATGTAAGACAACATTTTTGAGCTCGTTGTTTTGAACTTTACATTATGTTTATAGTTTGCTATTCTCTTTATTGTGCACACTTGAGAACTTGTGAGCAAATGGTACGGTTATGTTTTGGACGATATGAATGAGTTTAATCTATTAACACTTATGTAAACTCTGTTTATACATGTTATGCTTAATGTTAATCTTTGTTCTAATAAAAGTACTAATTGTGTAACTAATGGGGATCTTGTGTTAATAGTGACACAAAGATTATATTAATTTGAATTGGTGCTTTTATTTGAACAGGGTGTAGACATTAAATTAATACTTGGCCAAATTAATGATTGTAAGCGTTATATTTTGTATATAAATAGTATTTAGGCCAAGTGAGAGAATGTTGGAATATTTTATTCCTTATGTGGCCTCTACTATTTATGTAATTATTGGGCTTATATATTGTATCAATTTAATCACTTTATTTATGGGTTTGGTAAATAATTATGTGGCCTATAAATAATATTCCTAATAGTATTTGGCGTAATGGGCCCTAGGGTTTCATAATCTTGATGGTCGATTTTGACCCTTAACTAGTCTATAAATAAAACAGTTAAGGTTTGGTCCCAATTGTCGTTTTAAGAATTTTATACACATATATACATCCATCCTAAGATTGAGAGAGACAATTGAAGACATTTACTCTTACGCGCAGTAGAATCCTGATACATACAAGATGCCTTCTCTCAATTCATGTAAGTACTTAATATTATGATTATTGATTTTATTTTATTCTATGCAATAACACGTTCCGGTATAATTTATATAACACCTTCTAGAACTTTATCTCTTACAAAATAACAGTTCAATTCAATGTGTTTATATTAGTCCTAGCATGTTTGACTAGATTAGAAGCCAAGCTAATGGCAGCTTCATTATGTACCATCACCAAAGTGGGTAAAGAAACAGGAATACAAAAATACTTTAGCAGACCATGTAACCAAAGTAATTCATGGGTTGCCATGTCTAGAGATCTATAATCAACTTCAGTTGAGGATCTGGAAACTATTGTTTGTTTCTTGGATTGGCAGGATATCAAAGAAGATCCTAAAAAACAATAACCTGTAATTGACCTTCTTAAAGCCTTACATGTGCCCCAATCACTGTTACAATAGGTACTTAATGTAAGTGCAGTATCTGAAGGAAAATGTAAACTTTGACCAACTAAGATCTTAGCATATGTGATGACTTTTAATAGAGCAGCTAAATGAGGAAACCTTGGAGCTGAAACAAATTGACTCAAGTGATAGGCAACAAAACTGAGATCTAGCTTTGTGATAGTAAGATACATGAGTTTGCCAACAATTCTTCTATAAAAGGAGGCATCTTCAAGAAGATCACCCTCATCTGGTTTAAGTCTTTTATTTGTGTCCATAGGAATGAACAATGGTTTAGCTTCCAACAAACCAACATCTTGAACTAAATCAAGTGAATATTTTCTTCGGTTTAAAAATTGACCAACTTCATTATGCAAAACCTCAAATCCCAAATAATACTTGATAATTACAAGATCTTTGATACTAAATATTTCATCCAAGAACAATTTTAAAGCTTGAACATGAGAAGCATTTGTACCGGTGACCAATATATCATCCACATAAACTAAAACAACAGTAAAATGATTACTATGTGTGAGAGTAAACAAGGAGTAATATGCGTCAGGCCGAGTATATCCAAGGGATAACATAGCTAAAGTTAGCTTATAAAACCACTGTCTACTGGCATGTTTGACACCATATAATGATTTGGTAAGTCTACAAACAAAATTAGTATTATCGTGTTGTTTGTAACCAAGTGGTAAGTCCATGTAAACTTCCTCGTATAAATCCCTATGCAAAAAGGTATTATTTACATCCATTTAATATACAGGCCATTTATGTGCAGCAGTAATAGGTAGAAATGTTCTGACTGTCACCATTTTAGCAACAGGGGAGAAGGTTTCATGATAGTCGATTCCCTCTGATTGAGTATATCCCTTTGCTTCTAATTTCTCCAATTGGTTCTGAGTATCAGGTAAAGATATTGTCTGTTCTTTTTGAACCTGTATAGCTTTAGGATGTGCACCAACATTTTTGTGAAAATTTCCTTTAAAACTATAAGGAGGGTGTATTCAATTAAGATTTTTAAAGACTTTAAAAGTTTGGTTGTATTCAATTAAGACATTTAAAGAGTATATAAAAGTTTACTGTATTCAATTACAACTTTTGTAATGTCTTTAAAAGTTAGGTGATATTGAATTGAGACTTTTACAAAGTCTATAAAAGTATTTTAGTATTCAAAAAGTCATAAATTTTTTAATTTCTATCAAATGGTAGAGTTTGAAAGACTTTAGAAGAAGAGATTCTAACAATCTAAGATTTTATTTGTAATTTAAAATATTTATTAAATTAAATAAATATTTTATTGATGAAGTTGTTGTTTTGGAATTTAAAATATTTCTTAGAATAAATGAATATGTGATTTTTGCTAGTAAATATTTATAAATTATATTTATTAGATAATATTCTAAATTAATTTAATTTATAGTTATTATGTTGTAAGATAGCATGAGATATTATATTATTGTTGTGATGTGATAAATTAAGATGGTATATTAAATTATTAAATAAATTTTAATAAAGTTATAATTTTGTGATGTTTGTTTAAGTGGAGTATTTATTTAAAATATAGTATGTATAATTAATTTATTTGATTAATATTGGATATGGAAATCCAAATAAATAATATGTAATGATAAATTATAAACTAAATTGTTTATTAAAATAAAATTAAAGTAGTTTAATTTATTTTTGACCAAACAAGACTTAAATATATTAAGTCTTTATTTTAAAGGCTTTTTGCCAAACAAAGCCTTATGGCTTTTGGATTTATTTAAATATTTGAATCATAAATAAAATAATATAAAATATATTTATAACTGATAACGTATTATTGTTTTATTACAACGTCGGTTATAGACGTTTGATTTTGTGCGTTAGGCTTAGTGTATTTTACGTAAAAGAAAATTAGCTTAAGCCTAAGAAGAGAACAAGGAAGAAAATACAGAGAAACTAAGAGAAACTAATGAGTGAATTGAGAGAAATTATGTTATTCACAGCAATTTCAGTGATTACCAAGCTAATAGAAGGTATTACTCATAACCCTAATTTTATATATTTATATATATGTATATATATGAATGGTACGACATATAACTTCAAGTTCTGTGAATTTATCCTTTTGGAATTATTGATATACAATTGATTACTTGTTATTCTATATGTTTATGATGATTAGAACTAGTGTTTAGATAAGAATTTTTATGCTAATTACGTTTAAAAGAAAGAAAGTAATTACAGTGTTTATAATTTCCATATGGCTTGTGAAAAGTACCAATTCAGTGGTTAATTTGTATGTGAAACTGTGAATTAAGGCTGGATTATGCTAGTTCATTAAGAAATGAGCATAACGTAATTTGAAAGAAGCAATTTGGCCAAGTGTAGAGATCACAGTGTTGATTTTTGTGAAGAATATCAAATTTTGAGTTTTTAAATGATAATATAGAATTTGAGAAATTAAAATAGTTTTAGTTGTTGTTAAATTGTGCTAAGTGATTGTAAATGTTAGCAAACATGTTTTTGATAGTTGTCTCTGCGTCTGTCTGAACACCGGCGCACCTGCGTAGGTGCCAAGGCAAAAAACGGCGCAGCAGCGCCGTTCCCAGGCTTGTGTATGGCGCAGTTGAGCCATACCCTGTCCTGAGACAGTGAGATTTGCTGCTGTTGCAGACTTTGTAACACCACTATAACTTGGTCTAAGGTTATGTTAATGTGTCAAATGTGTAACGACAAGGTTAAAACAACATAATGTTATGTGGTTAGTGATTCTAAAGTTATAAGAAGTTAGTAAACTATGAAAATGACATGTTGTGATTTATTGAGAATTAGGATTAGTAAATAAGTATTATAATGGTTAACACTTGAAATTTCTGATATTTATATAGTACCATAAGACTTGTACTAAATTAACAAGTTTAGCTATAACTGGGTGTTATTTTGGAAGTGGATATTAACATGTCTAATAGATATTGTGATTGCACTAAAATGTGTTAGTGAGTTTCAGTTTTGTGTTATATGGTTTATTTATATGGTTAGACCTTAAACTAAAGGTTATAACTTAACTAAGATGAGAAATAAATCTATGAGGTTAATGTATGTAGCTAATGGATGTGATATTCCTAATGGGATGTGTAGGATATTGGAGTACGTGAATTGTAATTATAAAGCTTACGCAAGAGGTAAGTTTCCTAACCTTTGCTGCTTTATTATTCAGCAAGGTTACTTTTCACTATTACGTTATACTTATGCAAATTCTCTAACTCTAATCTCTTGTTTAACGATTTATTGTTATGCGAATTCTTTAACTCTCATTTAATTGTTGAACAAGTTAGTTAATCTTTATTCCTTTATTTCAAACGAGATTACCTTATTTATTCAAAGTCAGTAATTTTGTTTATTCAGTTACCAATAACTGTTGTTTGATCTTCGTTCTCCAATATCATTGTATTATCTTACATTATTGTACAGAACTCTAAGTTGTCTAGTGATTATTTACCAATTCAACTAATCCTTAGTTGATGAATGTTCTAAACTCTAAATTTCCCTTGAAGTCAACTCAAACCAAACTTCCTTTGGTTTGCATATGTACTCACACAAATTTTGAAAGTATGTAGCCGATAATAACATTTGTTCAATTTAGAAATTGTAATACTCTAGCCCTTATTGATTCATCGATATACCTTGTTCATGAAGATATTATAATCAAACTCTTGAATAGTTATTTGTTTCTATCTGATTCAACAAGTACTTGGTTGATGAGCATTCTAAAGATCTAGAATTCCTTGGAAGCTAATTCCCAACCAAATTTCATTTGGTTCGGAACCTGATGATCTAAGCTGAGATGAACAACCCTATTATTAGGGGATTATTTTAGAAATACGCAATAGCGTTAAAATATTTGCACAATACATAATGCAATGGGCTGATCATATGGAGTACAAAATGATTGTCCATATAGTCGTTTAGACTGTTAAAGGTTACAGTAGAAACACCTGTTAACCTAGGACGAAGACGATGATTATAGTATTTTAGACTGTTAAAGGTTAAAGTAGAAATACTTGAGACCTAGAGTATAGTTCGTGGTCTTGTGACCCTCAGTGTATTCTTTGATGTTGATATCTGTTGTTAACTTAACGTTCATTATTCCTTTGAACTCATAGTTGTTGAATTAAAGTTTATTGTTCTGGTAAGAAAACTTTACCATTGAAAGCTCATTTATTGCCATTCATAAAATGTTATTGTATACTATTCTTCTTGTGAGCAATTGTTTGCTCACTCTTGCACCAAACAATGCAGATGAAGTTAAGAAGTTTGAAGAGCTTTCTTCAAGCAAGGGCAATGACAAAGTGCTTGATTAGACAACAACGTTTAATTTATCTTCTATTTGTGAAGCTTATGTAATAGATTTAATTATGATCATGTTTTAAATTTTCCGCTGATAATTGTAATAAAGGTTAGATGACCTAGGATTTATCTTGAAATTATGTAACCCTTGATGGGAGATTTATTATTTAAGCTTTTGAGTTTAATTATATCCTTTATTTATGGGTAGTTAGTTATAAATTATTTGGACAGTGAACACCAAATCTGTGAAATTGAAGTATCCGGATTTGGGGGTGTCACAAGTTGGTATCAAAGCCTTAGGTTATGAACCTTAGGTGGGGAAACCTTAGGCTATAACCTTCTAAGTAATCAAAAACATGGAGATGATAAACTCTTATCGAGTTCTAAGAAATGAATTAAGGAAATTCATTGAAGATAAAATGATAAAAGACTTTATGTGCTTATGTGTTAATGACTTATGTGCTCGTGAGTACTTAGGAGTAGCATGTATTATGCATATCAAGTTTTGGGGATGTTAAAACTTTTTTGTCAGAATGACTGACGAAGGATGATAAGGATTAGGAACCTTAGAAGTTGTATAGTCTGAGTATGGTTGGTATTGGGAAAGCCATACCCGTGGATTTCTGTTATAGACCTTGGGTATAGGCTTGAGTTTGAACGAGAGGATAAAGTTGGGGTGATAAAGGTGAAGGATGAGAACGAGGAGGGGGAATTCCTCCAATGAGGTGTGTGGTCATAACATTGAGTTATAAAAGAAGGTCGAGAAATTAGAAGGTCTAGTCATAAAGCACCAAGCCATGTTAGCACAAGAAGATGTCGCGACTCAAGACCTTACTGCACCATTGGCGGATGTAGAGCGGATATTAGCTCAGTCAGAACGGTCAGAATATTAAAGAGGATAGTTATTAGTTGGGAATGAGATTGCGCAGGAATGACTGGGGAAAGAAGTCAACAAAGCGTGCGAGAGATGAATACGAATGGGTGAAGGCTTCTAAATACATAGATCGTGTTGAAGACAAGTCAAAGAGCGCCAAGCGAATGATGAAACTTAGAATTTAATCTTCTAATCTCCTGATGATTCGTATCGTGGAGCAAGAGCGAAATGAAGCTGTACAACGTGGACTGTTCTTGTAGATTGCAAGAAAAATAATAAGATGATATATAAATTATAATGAAAATTAATAGATGTGGATGCTAACTTTTGAATTAAATAGTGGGATGTGATGAAGTAATCCTGGAATTTATTATTTTGGGATAAATAATAGAAATGGCAGCGAGGCTATTTTGTTTTGTGGGGTATAATAAATGAATAAAGTATTATCGTTGTTTATTAGGATATATTATGTGTTATCTATGTATGAATGAACAATGATCTAATAGTTCAAGTTTTAAACAGTAAAATATCGCCTAGAAGAAGACAACAGCGTCAACAGAACCCAAAGGAAAATGCATACAATAGGGAAGCTAACACAAATCCAGTGCCACAATTGGTGGATTTGCTGATGGGAGCACTGGGAAATCAACTGAATTTTTTGCTATATAATCAAATCTCGATGTTTCAACCAAATTCGTTTACAACGGGGTTAGAGAGAACGATTGACGTAGACGGGGAAGGTAATACGCTGACATACAATCAAGAGTAGAAGGGAAAGAAGAGTGAAGATGATAAGGTGGGTGATAGTCATACCAATAACGCTCAGAAAAGAAAGTGGGACAATAATATTAACGCTAAAAATCAGCAAGGGAAGGAAAAGAAGAAGGTGGAGGCATGTAGCAACTACGAAAAGAAACATGTAGGTGTTTGTTTGAGGGGAAAAAGGGTGTGCTTTAATTGTGGATCAAAGGATCACATCTCACCAAAATGTTCAAGACCGAGGAAGAGAGTCTGCTTCACATGTGGATCGAAGGAGCACTTGGCTCGAGGTTGCCCAAAGAAAGCGGTAGGAAAAGCAAGTGGAAGCAAAGGGGGCAGTGACAAACTGGTTATTATAGAGTCAATTCCGCCGATTCGACCAACTGAACAATCATCCAACATGAAGATCCATAACGCAATACAAGGTATGGTTCCGACTAGTTATCTATACAGCTGTGTGTTACTTAATTTAACCGCCACTTGTTAATTTATGCCTAATGAATTTATTTAGAAATTAGATTCGCTTCGGGAAGAGTTAGATTATTCCTTAAAAATTAGAAAGTATGAATAGTGATTTCTTTTAAGTTGATGTGTAGAATTGTTGTGTTGGTATTAAAGGCCACGTAATGGATTTATCTCCGATTTGATTTATGAAACTCTAAAGTGGTTAAACTAGGTGGTGATAAGTTATTATCAAAGATAGTGCATAAACCTTAAGACTCTGAGGAAGTCAAGAGGTTATTTAGAAATTATTGCTAATTGGTAGCTTATTGACGAGGAAATCGGTAGAATTTATATGGGCAGGAAATTATAGAGTGAATTTTTAAAAATTGAAGAAGAATTTAGTATGGCACCTATGTTGTCCCTACTAGATAGTACAGAAAAACTTTTTGTTATATAGTGACGCATCATGCAATGTATTAGGAAATGTGTTTAGGCAGAACGACAGGGTCATTTCTTACGCATCGCGTCAGTTAAAATTTTATGAGAAAGGGTGTCCGACTTACGATTCAGAGTAGAGGTATTAGTGGTTACTCTGAGGATTTAGAGGTGTTATTTTTGGGTAGTGTGAGATATAAACAGACCATAAGTGTCTAAAGTATATTCTCACACAGAAATATTTAAGCATGTGTTTAAAGTGATAGTTGAAGTTGTTCAAGGATTATGACTGCAAAATCCTAAACGAATGTGGTTGCTGACGTCTTAAATAAAATTATAGTTATATGACTAATATGTGGTAGGAGGTAAGATATATTAAAAAGTCAGAGGAGAAGCTATTCAGATGGAAAACTGTATAACTTTGTTGGATAGAGTAAAGGAAGAGTAGCTCCAAGATGAAGGTGTCAAATTCAAAATTGATACTGAAGGATAGTTTAAAGTAGAAGGAAGAAACTAAGTTTTGCTAATACCAGGAATTGATAATGAAGTTTTGCATAAAATTTATATATTAAATCAACTAGGAAACACGAATTTATATTTTGCCTTCGATATCACTATTAGTGGAAAGATATGGCGGTAGATTTTTTTGGTATATCAAAGTTAGCATACTAAATATTGAGCAGTGTGTGAAGTTATGAAATCGTTTCAAGACATGATGTTTCTGTGTCAATTGTGTCGAACCGAGATTTATAATTTACATTGAATTTTAAAAAGGGTTTGTAAGAACGTGTGGAACGCAATTAGAAATAAGTATGTCATATCATTTACAAATTGATTGCCAAACTAAAAGGAAATGGGAACATCGGAAGGCGTGCTAAGCACACAAGAAGTTTTCGATAATGTCATGCGAGGAATCCGCATTGAGCAAGTTATGGATAAGTTAGAAATAATTTAAGAGTAAGGTAATGTTAGGTGGAATTTCAACTGAGGACTCATATGGTGACTAAGTCGTACAAACCTTTGTATGGGTAGGGATTTTGTGCATATACTTGGTTTATCGCATTAATAATCATTGGAATATCGGTATCGCGCTATCAAGGTATATGTGGTGGAAAGGTGATTCTTTTCTCATGTATATATTTGATAGTTAGAGGACTTTTAATATTAAGTTAGGTGATATTAATGTAAGACCCCAACATTTTGAATAAAGATTAAATTTTCTCGAAATATATTTTTGAATATTATGGTGTGGATTTGATATAATGTTATAGTTGTGGGTAATATTTATAAATTTTACAAAGTACGCAAGTTGTTATATAATATTCGATTGGTCGGGGAATATTCATTTTAACAGGGAATATTCGTACAACGGCACAATCATTGGTGGACCCCCACAATGGAATTATTGTCAGATTGAGAAAACGAAAAAAATATTTTATGAAAATAACGGCGGAAGTTTTACCGTTAACTATTGAAACACCCGGTGTTAAAAGTACAGTAATACACGTGGTTGCATAGTAGCACACGGTATTGATTATTGATGCTTACGTGAGAAGTCACTCAGTTATACTCAATTATTGCTACAGTAATTGATGCATCATATCTATCATATTATTGATTCAATTATTGTCACAGTATCATCTGCATAAAATATTTTTTATTAAATCAATACTTAAGACGACAAAGTAATTCATATTATAAATTGCAATATTTATAATGTCTAGAAGTTCTGTCAATGAGAGGTTTGGTCACCTAATTGCGCGCCAATAGGGAGAAATCCTTATTGGAAAGCCCCCTCTTTCCTGGGAATGACCTGGTTGATAAATATTGTGAGTTATAATATTAATAATGAATGTTGTTCGGAGTTGAATTTGGAGACGCGGACGTAATATTTAAGTTCAGAACGACGAAATTAGTAAAAATAGTCTATAAACACAAAATTTTCCGGAATTCACTATTTGGTCAAAAAGTCAATAGTTGACTTTTTCGGGGAAAGTCAAACTTCAAAATTTCAAAATTTAGATTTTTGATAAAAAAAAATAGTTTCATTATGTTGGAATTGTTTGTGTTAGTGTAAATTGACATTTATTCCGATGATAATTGATGTCTATGGGTTATATTGATAAATCGGATAATTTATCGGATAAATGAGCAATTAATTGCTACTAATTCACATGCTTATATAACTATTTGTTCACATATGTTTACTATTGAATCACATTATTTACTATTAGGGGAGTTGGTGCAAGATTGATAATACTTGCATGACTAAGTTAAAAATGGAGGTATAGATGGAGGTACTATACTGTAATTCGTATTTTTCACATGATTATACTATTGATTCACATGATTGAACTATTGATTCACATTATTTACTATTAGGGGAATTGGTGCAATATTGATAATACTTGCAGGACTAAAATATAAATGAAAAAAAAGTTGGAGGTATTGTACTGTAACTTTTGAGCCCCAAAACGTGCAATTATCAAATCTATATTTTTCTATAAATAGAAGCTCATTCTTCCTTCATTTCTCACCAATTAACAAAAGCTTTAGAGTGATTATTATAGAGAGAAATTATAGAGAGAATGAAGAAGAGAAATCTACTACCTCACTATTCCAGTATCCAATTTTTCTAAAGGTAGGGAGTATTATTTCTTTCTTATCTATGAAGAGAACTTCTGTTATTCAATTCTTTATTATTCTGCTGGAATAACCTGTATACGCGGGCTACCCTACACTTGGTGAAATTCTTCTGTTGTTCCATTCTTTATCATTCTGTTGGAACATCCTGTCTGTGCATTCTACGCCGGACCTGATTCCGTCTTTATTATTCTGTTGGAATATCCTGTCTGTGCGTTCTACGCCGGACCTGATTCTGTCTTTATTATTCTGTTGGAATATCCTGTCTGTGCGTTTTATGCCGGACCTGATTCCGTCTTTATTATTCTGTTGGAATATCATGTCTGTGCGTTTTACGCCGGACCTGATTCCGTTATTTATTATTCTGTTAGAATAACTTGCCTGTGCGGTCTATCGCATGCCTGGTGATTTCTTTTGTTATTCCATTCCTTATTACACTCAGTTGGTTAAAGTTTTGACTTCTATACTCCATGAAATTAGTGGAATATCCTTGATATTTGCGCTTCATCCAATATCTTTTCATGAAAATATTCTTCTGAGCATTCTTGAATTTTACTCTACAAAGCCGTATCATGTTGACAATTTGGACGATATTAGTTCCTGGATAAAATAATTCTTGAACTTGTTTTATTGAATTCTTATATCATTGTCATCATCCTCATGTTAATATTTTGTTGAAAGTCATCTGTGGCCTATAGTGCATAGATGGACTTGGTATGATTATGACCAGGGATTATTTAGTGTAATCATGACCGTAATATTACAAATGATGTGGTAAAGGTCCTCATTGGCCCGTAGTGCATTGATGGACAGTGGTTGGCATGATCATGACCATTATTGAATACACAATAATTATTGGCCCGTAGTGCATGGATAATTGTGATCGTGATACTAAAGAATATCATTGGCCGTAGTGCAAGGCTGATTCGATGATGTGGATTATTTATTAAGCTCAGTCCCAGCGATAAAAGTGATGAAAAACCTTCTAAATCCTAAAAGATAGTAGATTTTATTCTCTACTTGACTCTTTTAATGGATTGCTTGTTCCGCTGCAGTTAAAATTGATGGTTGTTATATTGTATCAGTTTAACACTGTTGAAGGCTAACGATAATATATTCTGCATTATCTTAGTCATAATATTTTCTACTGGGCTAGTTGAGCTCACCCTTTTACTTTTATTGTTCTCTTCAGGAAATGAGAACGTAGCAGGGACTAGTCGGGGAACGGAGTGACGGGCCAGATGATAGCATTAGTAGTCCTCACTATTATGTGAAATAGTGTAATAATAATTGTAATAAGGACTCATTTTGAGTTTGTACAATCTCTAGTAGAAAATATTTGTATTCAAACTCACAGTTTATGTTTTGTCATATTGTACACGACAATTGTATTATTAAATTGTATTTGAATTTATGTACCATGTAAGTGGCGACCCAAGATGGGTGACGTATACCTAATTTTGGGGGCGTCACAGTTGGTATCAAAGCTTAGGGATATGATCCTTGGCTAAGATGTGAGACTAGAACTAGGAGGGGAGAGACGGGGAATTCCTTCGTTAGTATGACCTACCTAAGTTTATTTGATATTTGATTGGTCGGTCAGAGTATAGTGATAATATGTTGCATGTCAATTAACCCTTGTTTTGTGGCAGTGTTTGAAAATGGCATCCGAGAATGTTGAGAACATCAATGGAGCACATGAGACTGTTGAGTCTCCACAGATCAATAACCAGGACAACGTGCATCAGGAAGGCGATAATCCTAATGCAAATAACAACACTAACCAAATGATGAACGATGGAATGTTCTGAGTCTTCATGCAATTCATGCAACACCAGGAGAGAGGGGCTCATGTTCAAAATGCAGGTGTAAACGCAGGAAACTCTTGGACGGTCACCGCTAAACAGTTCAAGGAGCTGGGACCACCAGAGTTTATTGGAGAGCCAAAACCACTTAAGGCTGAAGCATAGATAAAGCAGATCACCAAGATATTTGATGTCTTGGGATGCTCCGAGGAGCAAAAGGTTCCCTTCGCCACCTTCATGTTGCGTGAAGAGGCACATTACTGGTGGGAATCTGTAAAACATACCCAGCCTAACGCACTCAAGATGTCTTGGAAGAAGTTCCAAGATCTATTCAACGACAAGTACTTTCCCAAAAGTATTCGTCACATTAAGGAGGTGGAGTTTATCAAGTTGGAACAAAATAATATGACCCTGTCGCAATACGAGGCAAAATTTGCGAAGTTATCCCGGTTTGCATCCCATTTGGTTGATAATGAGGAGCGAATGACGCGAATGTTTTTAAGAGATTTGAAACCGGAGATACGTCAATATATAATTTCTCATAAATTGTGTTTGTACTCAGATGTTGTAAATAGGGCTCAGTTATTGGAGCGTAGTAACGAGTCAACGCAACCAAGAGAAAGCAGCCGGCAGCATAAAAATACCAGTGGTATCAGTCATCGAAGCGATGACAACAAACGTAGAGGGAATCAACATGCCAGAAATGGTAACCACTTCGGTGGTAATCATGGCCAAGATAGTAAAAATGGATATTTCAAGAAAAGGAGATTCAACAATGATGGAAAGACGTCAGCACCAGCAACCGTGGTTAAGGAAGGAGAACGACCACCTATCATATGCTTCAAATGCGGATGGGAGGGACATATCAGTCCAAACTGCGTGATGCAATCTAAAGCGTGTTATAATTGTGGAAGAGAAGGTCACCTAGCCCGATTTTGTTGTTTACCGAAGACAAGTTCAGCTAGGATGGAGGCACCAAAGGCCGTCCCAGAAAAGTCAAAGCCGGTGGTGCAAGGGAGAGCATTTGTTATGACCTCCCAGAAAGCAAGGAACCCGAACGAGGTCATCATGGGTAAGCTTATCATAAACTCTAGTGAAGTCTATACCTTATTTGATACTGGTTCTACCCATTCTTTTATTTCTCCTACTTGCGCTCAACGTTTAAATTTGACTCCAGAGAAATTAGACTTTGACTTATCTATTGAAACTCCATTAGGAGAAACCTTCATTACATCCACTGTTTATAAGTATTGTTTGATTCAAATCAGTAACCGTGCGTTACCTGTCGATCTTATCTCCTTAAAAATACTTGCATTTGACGTGATTCTAAGGATTGATTAGTTAGCTACTGATCATACTAAAATTGATTGTTTTTGTAAGGTTGTTAGCTTTCATATTCCTAATAAACCTATTATGCGAATTTAAGTGACCAAACCATTAAAATCAATCATGGTCATCTCAAGCCATAAAGCTATTCGTTTATTGAAAAACGGATGTCAAGCTTTCTTAGCTCATGTCACAGATTTAAACAAAAATACGTCAGATTAAAAGGATATTTCTATTGTTAATAAATTTCCTGACGCATTCCCTAAATAACTTCCTGGCCTACCCCCAGAGCGTGAAGTTGAATTTTGTATCAACCTTGAACACGGTACAAAACCCATTTCCAAAGCCCCATATCGAATGGCTCCTATTGAACTTCAGGAGTTAAAGACCCAATTGCAGGAATTGTTAGACATTGGTTTCATTCGTCCTAGTACGTCTCCTTGGGGTGCTCCTGTTCTGTTCGTAAAGAAGAAATATGGGAGTATGCGACTTTGTATTGATTATCGGGAGTTGAATCATGTCACCATCAAAAATAGGTACCTATTGCCATGTATTGATGACCTGTTTGATCAGTTACAAGGAGCACAATTTTTTTCAAAGATCGATCTTCGTTTTGGATATCATCAGCTGAAGGTTAAAACTGAGGATATTCCAAAGACTGCCTTCAGAACTCGGTATGGACATTATGAATTATTAGTCATGTCTTTTGGATTGACTAATGCTTCTGCTGCCTTCATGGATATGATGAACTGAGTATTCAAGGAATATTTGGATCATTTTGTGGTCGTCTTTATTGATGAAATCCTTATTTATTCCAAAAGCCGTGAAGATCATGAGGAACACTTGAGGCTGATACTCCAAAAGCTTCGTGAATATAAGTTTTATGCCAAGTTAAAGAAATTCGAGTTCTAGCTTGAGAAAGTAGAATTCCTTGGGCACGTAGTATCAAGTCATGGAATATCCGTTGAGCCGGGAAAGATTGAAGTTATTCAAAGCTGGGAGCAACCCAAATTAGTGACCGAAATACGTAGCTTTCTCGGTTTAGCTGGTTATTATCGGAGATTCGTGGAAGAATTTTCTCGAATCGCTACCCCATTAACTCAGCTGACTCGAAAAGATACAAAGTTCGGTTGGAGCGAGGAATGTGAAAAGAGTTTTAAAGAACTCAAAAAGAGACTCATTTCAGCACCTGTTCTGACAATACCATCTGGTTCGGAGGGATTTGTCACCTACAGTGATACTTCGGGCAAAGGGTTAGGATGTGTTCTCATGCAATATGGAAAAGTCATAGCCTATGCCTCAAGACAACTCAAAGAATATGAGAGGAATTATCCTACTCATGATCTAGAGTTGGCAGTTGTTGTCTTCACACTTAAAATTTGGAGGCATTACTTGTATGGAGAGAAAGTGGAGATCTTTACGGATCATAAAAGCCTCAAATATTTCTTCACTCAAAAGGAACTCAACATGCAACAATGACGTTGGATTGAACTGTTGAAAGATTATGATCATACCATCCAATAACATCCTGGAAAAGCGAACGTGGTAGCTGACGCATTGAGTAGAAGATCATATGCGGGTACGAGTGCAATATTCACAACACAAAAGCCTATTTTGTGTGACTTGCAAAGGATGGAGATAGAGTTAAAGACTCTAGGGACCCATGTGATGATGGCGAATATACGAGTAGAACCGACTTTAATTGATAAAGTTAAAGTTGTTCAAGTTACAGATCCGGAGCTGATGCGTATGAGGAAGAAAGTGCAAGAAGGTGTTATGCCGGAAGCAAGAATCGATGAAGAAGGAATACTTCGAGTCAACTCCAGACTTTGTGTTCCTAACGACCCTGATTTAAAGTATAAAATCATGATGGAGGCGCACAACACACCGTTTGCAATCCATCCTGGGAGTACCAAAATGTATCGTGATCTTCGACATACATTTTGGTGGAGCAATATGAAGAGAGAGATAGCGCTATTTATCTCAAGGTGTCTAATTTGTCAACGAGTTAAAGCGGAGCATCAAGTACCAAAAGGTCCATTGCAACCACTTGAAATTCCAGAATGGAATTGGGAGCACATTACCATGGATTTCGTTACCAGTCTTCCCAAAGTTTCTTAAGGTATAGATGCGATTTGGGTCATTGTTGATAGATTGACCAAGTTTGTTCATTTCTTACGGATACGAGAAACTTATACACTTGAACGTCATGCTCGTATATACATAAACGAGATTGTAATACTGCATGGTATGCCAGTATCCATAGTTTCTGATCGAGACCCAAGATTCACTTCAAGATTTTGGGTTAGTTTGCAAAAATCTATGGGCACGGATTTACGATTTAGCTCGGCATATCATCCTCAGACGGAGGGGCAGTCGGAGAGGACCATTCAAACTCTTGAAGATCTATTAAGACTTTGTGTCCTTGACTTCAAGGGAAGTTGGGATAAGTTCCTACCATTGGTGGAGTTTTCCTACAACAACAGTTATCAAGCAAGTATTGGCATGGCTCCATTTGAGGCGTTGTATGGAAGAAAGTGTCGTTCTCCAGTATGCTGGTATGAGGTGGGTGAAGCAATGTTGTTGGGACCGGAGTTGGTACGTATGACTACGAAAAAGATTCAAACGATCCGACAACGTATAAAGACCTCACAAGATCGACAAAAGAGTTATGCTGGTCTTCATCGAAATGACGTGGAATTCGATATTGGAGATCATGTGTTATTACGTGTTGCTCCATGGAAGGGAGTTACGAGATTTGGAAAGAGAGGAAAGCTCAACCCTAGATTCATTGGCCCATTTTTAATCCTCGATCGAGTAGGAATTGTGGCGTATAGACTCACTTTACCGCCATGTATGGCTCGTGTTCATAATGTTTTTCACATATCTATGTTACGTAAATATGTGAAAGACCCGAACCACATTATTGAATTAGAACCAGATGAGATAGAGGAAGATTTAACGTATGAAGAGTAACCTGTTAAAATCTTGGATAAAAAGGATCATATTCTACGCTCCAAGGTTATACCTCAAGTCAAAGTTTTGTGGAGAAACCACGATGTGGAAGAAATGACCTAGGAGTTAGAATCTGAGATGAAATCAAGATATCCTTACGTCTTAAACATACCAGGTACGCACTCTAATTTCGAGGACGAAATTTCATAAGAAGGGAAGGTTGTAAGACCCCAACTTTTTGAATAAAGATTAAATTTTCTCGAAATATATTTTTGAATATTATGGTGTGGATTTGATATAATGTTATAGTTGTGGGTAATATTTACAAATTTTGCAAAGTACGCAAGTTGTTATATAATATTCGATTGGTCGGGGAATATTCGGTTTAACAGGGAATAAGAGGACCCTAGAATTTGTTTTTGGCTTGTATTTGGGTTGGGGGGTCGTCTGGTCCTCTTAATGACCGGTAATGATCGGTGCCTTTAGTTTTTTTTTTAACCACAATTACAAGAATAATAAATAAAAAATAATAGAACAAGTTTGAACAAAAAATTATAAAAGAAAGTAT
The DNA here is from genome assembly GCA_020205505.1 of Panax japonicus. Lineage (NCBI taxonomy): Eukaryota > Viridiplantae > Streptophyta > Magnoliopsida > Apiales > Araliaceae > Panax > Panax japonicus. The sequence continues at coordinate 72,486,611 of CM035091.1, forward strand.
ATTTTTTATTAAAAAAACACGGTAAAAACACTGTAAAAATTTATAGTATTTTTTCAATAAAAAAATATATTTTTTTATAGTTTTTTGTTCAAACTTGCTCTATTATTTTTTATTTATTATTCTTGTAATTGTGATTAAAAAAAAAAAAGCAAAGGCCCCCAATTCCTTGTATTTGTGTTTTGGGGAAAGGCACATTTTCTCCGTAATTATTTGTCTGCAGAGAGCACATGCACTCATAAATGCCCTTTTCCTACATGCAAATAATTATGAGTCATAATTATTTGTCTGTAGAAAAAGGACACATGCATTTCACGTGTGTGTATTTTCTTATTGTGAGACATTTTTTTATTATGAACTTTATATTTACTTTTAAACATAAAATTTGAATGATATTAACTAAATATATGAAATTCATTTATATTTACTCATATATTTTCCCTTTAAATACACAAAAATGAAAAAAAACAGGCAAACTAGTCCATTCAGTTTGAGCTCGGACCCACCATGTATGGGTGGATAATTAAATAATTATATTTTGTCAAATTATTTTGTAAGATTTTTTTGTTATCGTAGTAATACTCGTTTGACCAACGTTCCATAATTCAAAAATGATAAGGTTTGGAGTTTGGTGCAACCTTGGCAATTGCATTTTTCGATGGTGATGATTCCATCTTTATATTTCTCCGTTCTTAAAAGATTATTATTTTAAAAAAAAAATTATTCTAATAAATTTATCGTTCACAATTTTTGAAAAGAATAAATTATTTAATTTCTTATGTTACCCTTACCTTCTCTCATTGTCCTAATAAATTCTCTTTCTTATATTAATAGTTTTCAATTTTTTATAAAGGGGTAGTGATGAAATTTTAAACAAATTTTACTTAGTAAATGACATTTTCTTAATTTATGTGCCAAAATCTTAAACGATAATTTTTAAAAAACGGAGGGAGTACTTGATTGAGAACTTAAAAATATTAGCAGAGAAAAAATTTCAAGTTTACCAAATTATAGCTTTCTTACCCATGCGAGGCACGGTGGTAAATATAATATTAATTTTGATTGTGATTTATTTAATTTTTTAAAATAATAAAATGTGTAATCATTATTTTTTCTGTTCTAAAATTAGAAATACAATTTGATTTTTGAAGTCAAATGATAACACATTAAATTTCAAAATTGGTATGATTCATAAAAATTTAGAATAAAATAAATTTTGTTATATACTATACAATTATAATAATTATATCAACTAAAATTAAATAAATTCACATCAATTTAAAATTTAGTATGTTATCATTTGAGTCCAAAAATCAAATTGTATCTTTTATTTTGAAACGGAAAGAGTAATAATTTGAAATATTTTTTAAAAATTAATTGTCTTCGTATTAAATTGGAGTTTACAAATATTTCCCATTTATTTTTAAAATGTCAAAATTAATCTTGTATTTTGGAACACATTTATTTTTAAAAAATTAAAATTAATCCTATATTTTATTTCATGTGATTGTTAAGTTCAGATTACATCCACTGATCCACATGACAATATGCCATTCATGAAGGTGGTAAGGGGAATTGGCGTTCCAATGGAAAAAAATTTAAAACTCGACACCAGTACAATTAGAAAACAACTTAGTTCATTTGTTTATGACCCTTGTTAACGCCAGGATCTTTCTCCACGTCCCAATCACAAAAGACGTCCAGATCCTGCACAGTAAACACAACAAACACCACAAGTTTGACGGCCGGACCGCCGGTGGATAGCTCAGGCGTGAGAGTAAGTATATGTATTCAAAAGGTTAACTCAAGAGGATGATAATATCTAGTGTTCAAGAGAATAATTATGTGGTGTGTGTAATATTTTGTTACTTACCTCCTCCTTATGATCACAGCTCCATGCAAACTCCAATTCCGGCTTACCGTGCCACTCATCACTTCCTGACATCTTTTTCCCCACTTCCGGTCATTTCCGCCGAAAGCATGCACCCAGCCTCCATATTTGCTGCCACACCTTTCCTTTCGCCGAAAGCATGCACCCAGCCTCCATATTTGCTGCCACACCTTTCCTCCGCCGAAAGCATGCACCCAGCCTCCTCTCAATCTCATCCTCATTAATGTCATATAGAAAGGTGGCAGAATTAATAGTCAACTATTATTTTGAGTAATGATTACCGGTCAAAGCTGGGTTAAGGAGAAATATGCATAATGGGCTAATTTGATAAGTAAGCCCAAATAAAGGAGATGACCCACGTGACCGGATCCAATCCGCATGGACTTAGTGAAATAAGAAGTAATTGGGCCCAAAACATCCGGATTAACCAGGATAAGAATAATCACAACCCAAGGGAGGAGCCCATTAAATCTGGCCCAATAAGGAAAAGGATCATTGCCTAACATTGCCCCCCTAGTCTTTTATTAAACAGGGGGTTTAATGGAAAACTATAAATAATATAGGCCCATAATATAACGAATTGTGATAAGTCATAAGAGGTCCAAAGTGAAACTCATCAAAGCCCAATTAAGTCGGTCCAAATTGATATCAAAGATAGAACTGGGAAGTCCAACAGATATAAATCCATTCTGATTGGGATATTTAGACCCAAAACCGGGCAGCGCCTCTTCCAATTCACCATCATTACTGTGAATTTACTGTGCCGCCTTCGATTACCGTGTAACTGTCAATATAAAAGACAAACTTTACCAATTTTGACAATTTTATTTGCCAATTCGAATTTCGAACCTTCAAGCTTTCTTTCTATCTCTTGAACTTTCTTTGTAATCTCTGCGAATTGTTAACAATGGCGTCTCAAGATTCTGAACAAGGTCGTCCCCTGCTAGTAAAACCTATTTGCTCCATTGTTCCAGACCCAAATTCTAGCAAAGATGCTTCGAGCTCTGGTCAGGCTGCTGCAACTTCTGCGAAGATACTGACAACAACATTTTCTCCCAGTCCTTCCGAATTTTATAGGGACAACGAGCTGTACGTTCATGCCAACATCCCCTCGAAAGTTATCGAGGCTGATTTGGAAAGGCTTCGAACTCGTTGCCACATTCCGGATACTCACCAGATGAGAGTTCCTAGGTCTGGGGAAAAAATGTATCAACGTCCTGAAGGATGGATGGCTGTTACAACAACCATTCTGGAGAAAGGAATTCGGTTCCCTCTGCACGCCTTCGTGGTGACCCTATTAGGGTTTCTGGGTGTTGGGTTCGCCCAACTAATGCCAAATTCATATATTCATATTTTGGCATTCATAGCTCTGTGCCACGAACTTGGCGTCGAACCTTCGCTCGACTTCTTCTTCACTGTATACAAGGTTGGTCAGTCCAGAGAGAAAGGATTTAAAACCATAAGCAAGCATTCTTCAAAAATAGGGGAGAAGTTTGAGAGACGCTCATTAGTGAATACCCTTTCAAGCAACAAAGGATGGCATGAAAAATGGTTTTTCGTTAAAGGGCCCGAAGTCCTTTCCTTACCGGGCTGGGCCACAGATGAGAAGATTTCCACAGACTTCGGGGATGTTTCTGAAGAACGTGAGGCTGAGATAATAGAGCTTCTGGACAATTTCCCGAGGGAGGAATGGAATTATAGACTTCTTTCCAACCAAGCGTGGTTGTATAACCACAAATGTAAGTACAAATTCATTTTGCGAATATTTGAAAAATTTTTGATATAGATTCTGATGTAGAACTGTTAATCTTCTGTAGTAACTTTGATCAAACCGTCGCTTTCGGAGATGAAAGACTTAGAAGATTTGTTAGCTGGAAAACCGGTTGAAGCCCCCATCGATTCTTTACAACATGAAGTTCCATCCGAAGACAATGCCGGAAAATCTGCAGATGTTGATGCCGGACCTCCACAACCGAATGCTTCCTCCAAATTCAACCCATCTACCGAAATACCAGCTGAGGAGCCTCAAACCCACGCACCAGAAGACGACGAACCTCTTCTTCCGGAAAAAGTTCTTCAACTTCGACGAAAGAAAAGAGCCATTAGAAAGCCTCGGCCAATCTCCATCCCATCAGACTCCGAAGATCTTTCCGAATCCGAACCGTCCTTTAATCCGATACCTCCAACCACCAGTCCAACACCAACTGCTGACCCAATATCACCGAACATAGACCTAATACCGCCAACTGCTGTCCCACAATTGGCCCGAACAAGTTTATTGGATCTTCCTGTGAATGATCGAAGACAACTTCTTCGGATCAAAAAGTTGAGAACCAAAATCATTCCCCTAACCCCCCGATGAGCTTAGGGTTCCTTCTTCAAACATTCAACCTTCAACAAACCCTGTGGAGACTTCAACTGTAAACGAAGAAGAAATAACCGAACCTGTAGCAGTGCCATCTCGAAAGAGAAGACGACCAAATGACAGTCACCCTAGTCCAACGCCTGCAACTCAACCAGTTAGAGATCCTACTCCGGCTCGATCTCCTTCCCCTGAAAACATCTACACGGATCCTTCCCCCCTCCATGACCAATAGATGGCTTCCCCCCCAAGGTCTTCAACACAAAATTTTCATGATGAAGCCACTGGGGAGCCGACCATGTGGCCTCGGTACAACGTCAACTTCCCCTTCCAGCTCTTTGATGCCTTCATTCGGGAAAATGATGATCACCGATTTGATAATCATACGAACGAAAATTTTCTTGATGAAGGCATGAGTTATTTAGCCAAGGTAAGTGAGAGATTTGTTAATTAAACACTTCTTCATTTGCTGAAATATTTGAAACTGACTAGATACTTTTGAATATATGCAGGCGAATGCAGTCTTTGCGCGTTTACGTCCCAGGCATATAAATGCCGAGTCTGATGAAGAGACTTTGAGGAGGGAGAACAACATGCTGAAGGCCACACTAGCCCGAGAGAGAGAGGAACGCGAATCTGTTCTTCATGTCAACGAAAGTCTTCAAAGGGAATTGGCCCAAACGAAGGAAGATATGAAAGAAACTTATGATGTGCTGAGCTCGGTCAGAGAAGAACTGAAGACGACAAAAGCCAGTGAACAGAAATTATCTATGTTGAATATTCGTTTTGTTGCTGAGACCGAAGCCTTGAAGACTACCAAAGAGGATCTTGTTGCAGCCAACCAAAAATTGTCAACCCAGCTCCATGAAGTTCAGACGAAGGCTCGATCTATTAAGAAAGTTCAGAAGGCCAAGCGTCGCAAGCTTCGTGGTAAGATAAAGGCACTTCAAGAACGAGATCCTCCTTTGACCGAAGATCTAATCAATCAAATACGGGCGGATTATCGTACATCGGACGAGCTTGGGTCAGAGATTTTAAAGGTATATTACGAAGGATATGAAGAATGCCGGAGCAGTGGCAAGGAAAAGATGGTGACTGCTCAACTAGATCCATCTCTGCTAGATTCTGAAAGTGAGGCCGCAAGTTGAAGATAATTTTATTTTTATTTGTAGGACTTGTAAAAATTATTTGTTTTTGTAATTAAATCGAATATTAATGAAATTTGATTTCGTCCTTTATGACTTCGATGCATTTACTTTATGCAAATACCTCAATATTAGTGCAACTGAAAAAATATACATAATCGCTTCAAGGATTCAGTTCTAACTGTTAACTAACAATTAAGTATGACATATAATAGATAAAGTGAGGTTAAATAATGAGGTATCCCGAACTTAACACTTGGAAAAAATTTAGGTAATAAAGTTAAGGGATACTTATTAGTTACCGAAGAGTGAGACAAATCTGCTTCATTAGGAACTTGTTTACCCCAAAAGGCTTAATCAAAAATGAGAGATGACATTTGCCTACCACGAAGGGCCTGACAAAGTCTTAAAGATGACACTTGCCTACCACGAAGGGCCTGACAAAGTCTTAAAGATGACACTTGCCTACCATGATGGGCCTGACAATGTCTTAATTGACCACCTGCCGAAGAGGCTACCATCGAATGGTCAACGAGTCCTCCCGAACCTCCAAACACCAATGACGTTTGCCTACCACGATGGGCCTGACAAACTCATAAGGACCTCCTGCCGAAGAGGCTACCATCTAATGGTCAGCGTGTCCTCCCGAACCTCCAAACACCAATGACGTTTGCCTACCACGAAGGGCCTGACAAACTCATAAGGACCTCCTGCCGAAGAGGCTACCATCTAATGGTCAGCGAGTCCTCCCGAACCTCCAAACACCAATGAACAGATCGGCAATAGAGACAAAATTCGTTTGAGAGAAAAAGGGAATTTTTATTGATGATGATGTAAATATTTACAGACTCCCGATGTACTGACATTGTTCTTACTGAAAGTATTTTCTAAGCCTGCCGGCATGCCAAGTATTCTTAATTGCCGACCCATCTAAAGCCTTCAGCCGATAAGTCCCTGGCTTTGGCACTTCAATGACTTCATATGGCCCTTCCCAGTTCGGCATCAATTTTCCCAGATTCTGAGGAGTAGATGCTTCAACTTCTCTGAGGACAAAATCTCCTACTTCAAACCTACGAAGCTTTACCCCCTTATTATAATGCTTGGCTACTCTGCGTTGATAGGCTGCCAATTTGATTAGGGCTGTTTCTCTAACTTCTTCAAGCAAATCAAGATTAGCTTTCAATCCCTCTTCATTGTAGATTTCTCTGAATTGACTAACTCGAAGACTTGGAGATCCAATTTCAACTGGGACTAAGGCATCAGTGCCATAGGCCAATCTGAAAGGGGAATCCCCCGTTGTAGTCCTTGGAGTAGTTCGATAAGCCCATAACACACTAAGTAGCTCTTCTGGCCATCTGCCCTTAGCCTCGTCCAATCGGCGCTTGACCCCATTCAGGAGTGTTCTGTTGGTCACTTCAACCTGTCCGTTTGACTGAGGATGAGCCACTGAAGTCTTTCTGTGCTGAATCCCTAGTTCTTTCAAAAATGCTTCAAACTTCGATCCCACAAATTGACGTCCATTGTCCGATATTATCACTTTAGGAATTCCAAAACGAAATACGACTGATTCTTTCAAAAATTTCAAGCACTCTTGTTCCGTTATTGTCCTAAGTGGCTTCGCTTCTACCCATTTGGTCATATAGTCGATGGCAACTATAACAAAACTGACTTGACCTTTTGCTTTTGGTAATGGACCCAGTATATCAACCCCCCAGACAGCAAAGGGTATGGGAGATAGGATCGTATATAGCTCTTCGGGCGGCTGATGAGGTATCGGACTATTGAGTTGGCATTTCTCACACTTCTTGACGTATTCAGTTGCTTCCTTGAAAATGGTAGGCCAGTAGTACCCTTGACAAAGTACTTTGTAGGCTAATGACTTAGCAGCCATATGATCGCCTCAGATGCCCTCATGCACCTCTTGCAGAGCATATTCAGCTTCAGACGGAGTCAAACATTTTAGTAATGGAGACGAGAAAGCCCTTCGGAACAGATCTCCATCAATCAGAATATAATTAGCACTCTTGTATTTGATTTTCTTGGCTAGCATCTGATCCGAAGGTAAGACGCCGTCTGCCAAATATTCCAAGTATGGAGTTAACCAGCAGTTGGTTCGGTCGACGCACATCCCCACTTCATGATGAACACTAGGATGTTGTAAAATTTCTAAGTAAACCGACCCATCAAAGGTTTTAACATCCGTAGTGGCTAATTTGGAGAGCGCATCGGCAATGGAGTTGTTGTTACGCTCGACCCCCTGAAACTCGTAGGACTGGAAATACTGAAGTCGTTCTTTCACTTCCGCCAAATACTTGATCATTCTCGGGTCCCGAGCTCCGTACTCTCCAGAGAGTTGTTTAACGACTAACTGAAAATCACTGAAGATGACTATTCTCTGTACTTTAAGACTCTTTGCTAATCGTAACCCGGAAAGTACTGCCTCATACTCAGCTTCATTATTGGTTGCTTTAAACTGAAATCTGATGGCCTGCTGCACCTTGAATCCCTCCGGACTTGTCAGAATAATCCCGGCTCCACTGATGTCCGTAGTAGAAGACCCATCTGCATACAGCGTCCATATGCCTTCCTTCTGCTGAAGGACTGCAACTACCCTGTCTGACCCTTCAGCTTCGGCCACGACTTCATCAGCCTCAGAAAACGAACACTCAACCACAAAGTCAGCCAACGCTTGCCCTTTAATGGCGGTTCGGGGATGATACTCAATAAAAAATTGGGACAACTCCATCGTCCATGCAGCTAGTCTCCCCGATACCTCTGGTCTTCCCATAATCTTCTTTAAAGGCTGATCTGTGTATACTATTACCAATCTACCCTGAAAGTATTACCTAAGCTTTCGACTAGCAGTTATTAGAGCAAAAGCAAACTTTTCAATATTTGGGTACCTTGTTTCAGCATCCCTAAGGACATGACTTACATAATAAACCGGGTGCTGCTTACCTCCAATTTCTCGTACCAAAACCGCTCCCACCGCCAAAGAACTAGCTGCTAAGTACAAATATAGAGGCTCTGTAGGAACGGGCTTCACCAGCAAGGGCGCCGAAGATAAGTAAGACTTGATGCTCTGAAAGGAGTCTTCGCACTCTGAAGTCCATTGAAAGGTCTTTGCATTCTTCGGACCTTTCAAAGTATCGAAAAACGGCAAACACCTCTCTGCAGACTTGGACATGAACCTCCGCAAAGCTGCAATCCTTCCAGTCAGACGTTGAACATCTTTAAATGACTGAGGAGTCTTCATGTTCAGGATCGCTTGAATCTTCTCTGGATTGGCTTCAATTCCTCTTCGGCTGACAAGATAACCCAAAAATTTGCCAGCCCCAAGACCGAAGGTGCACTTAGTGGGATTTAGTCTCAAATTATGATGACGAAGTTTCTGAAAGCATTCCTCTAAATCATCTAAATGTTTATGCACCAACATGCTTTTGACAATCATATCGTCTACGTACACCTCAATATTTCTGCCCAACTGATATCTGAAGACATGGTTCATCATCCTCTGGTATGTGGCTCCGGCATTGATGAGGCCGAAAGTCATTTTCTTATAGGCATATACCGAACGATGCGTAATGAACGCCGTCTTCGGTATATCTTCTTTACACATGGAGATCTGATGATATCCAGAGAATGCATCCATAAAACTTAATAAAGCATACCCCGAAGTGGCATCAATGAGTTGATCGATGTGGGGTAGCGGGTAAAAATCCTTAGGACAGGCCTTGTTCAGATCAGTGTAGTCGATGCAGACTCGCCATTTACCATTCTGCTTCTGGACTAGCACTACATTTGTCATCCACTGCGGGTAGTCAATCTCAAAGATGAAGTCAACTGCCAGCAATTTTGCAATCTCCTCATCAATGATCCGCTGTCGCTCAGGCGCAAAGATCCTCCTCTTCTGTCGAACGGGTTTCTTTGACGGATCTACCTCTAGCCGATGCTCAGCGATATCCCGGCTTACTCCAGGCATGTCCTGAGGTTCCCATGCGAAGATATCAACATAACACCTCAGTAGCTCCATGAGGTTCGTTCGGAAGGGTTCTGGTAGACCCGAACCTATTTTCACTGCTTTATCCACTTTGCCCGGGATGAGCTCTATCTCCTCTGTTTCTTCAGCTGGCATGACTAATGGTTCGGAACTGCTCTCAGTAAAAGGCTCGATTTCTATCGCCATGGTTTGCTTCTACTTTGATACTTCTACTCCCGAAGTGATCACAGCATTTCTGTAACACCTTCTGGCCAAATCCAAATCCCCTTTCACCTCGCCAACCCCATGAGCCGTAGGAAATTTGATTTTAAAGTGGGGTATTGAGGTCACAGCTTGTAAAGCAATTAAAGTGGGCCTCCCCAAAATAGCATTATAAATAGAATCTACATGTACAACATAAAATTTACAAATAATCTCTACCTGCTCGGACCCACCATGTATGGGTGGATAATTAATTAATTATATTTTGTCAAATTATTTTGTAAGATTTTTTTGTTATCGTAGTAATACTCGTTTGACCAACGTTGCATAATTCAAAAATGATAAGGTTTGGAGTTTGGTGCAACCTTGGCAATTGCATTTTTCGATGGTGATTATTCCCTATCTTTATATTCCCCCGTTCTTAAAATTTATCATTTTTTAAAAAAAAATTATTTTAAAAAATTTGTCGTTCACAACTTTCGAGGAAAATAAATTATTTACTTTCCTATATTACCCCTACTTTCTCTCATTATCCTAATAAATTCTCTTTCTTATATTAATAATTTTCAATTTTTCATAAAGGGATAGTGATAAAATTTCAAATAAATTTTACTTGGCAAATGACACTTTTTTAATTTATGTGCCAAAACCTTAAACCATAATTTTGTAGGAACGGTGGGAGAATTTCATTGAGAACTTAAAAATATTAGCAGAGAAAAAATTTCAAGTTTACCAAATTATAGCTTACCCATGCGAGGCACGGTGGTAAATATAATATTAATTTTGATTGTGATTTATTTAATTTTTTTAAAATAATAAAATGTGTAATCATTATTTTTTCTGTTCTAAAATTAGAAATACAATTTGATTTTAGAAGTCAAATGATAACACATTAAATTTCAAAATTGGTATAATTCATAAAAATTTAGAATAAAATATATTTTGTTATTAATAAATTTTGTTATATACTATACAATTATAATAATTATGTCAACTAAAATTAAATAAATTCACATCAATTTAAAATTTAGTATGTTATCATTTGAGTCCAAAAATCAAATTGTATCTTTTATTTTGAAACGAAAAGAGTAATAATTTGAAATATTTTTTAAAAATTAATTGTCTTCGTATTAATTTGGAGTTTACAAATATTTCACATTTATTTTTAAAATGTCAAAATTAATCTTGTATTTTGGAACACATTTATTTTTAAAAAATTAAAATTAATCCTATATTTTTATTTCATGTGATTGTTAAGTTCAGATTACATCCACTGATCCACATGACAATATGCCATTCATGAAGGTGGTAAGGGGAATTGGCGTTCCAATGGAAAAAAATTTAAAACTCGACACCAGTACAATTAGAAAACAACTTAGTTCATTTGTTTATGACCCTTGTTAACGCCAGGATCTTTCTCCACGTCCCAATCACAAAAAACGTCCAGATCCTGCACAGTAAACACAACAAACACCACAAGTTTGACGGCCGGACCACCGGTGGATAGCTCAGGCGTGAGAGTAAGTATATGTATTCATAAGGTTAACTCAAGAGGATGATAATATCTAGTGTTCAAGAGAATAATTATGTGGTGTGTGTAATATTTTGTTACTTACCTCCTCCTTATGATCACAGCTCTATGCAAACTCCAATTCCGGCTTACCGTGCCACTCATCACTTCCTGACATCTTTTTTCCCACTTCCGGTCATTTCCGCCGAAAGCATGCACCCAGCCTCCATATTTGCTGCCACACCTTTCCTCCGCCGAAAGCATGCACCCAGCCTCCATATTTGCTGCCACACCTTTCCTCCGCCCCCCTCTCAATCCCATCCTCATTAATGTCATATAGAAAGGTGGCAGAAATAATAGTCAACTATTATTTTGAGTAATGATTACCGGTCAAAGTTGGGTTAAGGAGAAATTTGCATAATGGACTAATTTGATAAGTAAGCCCAAATAAAGGAGATGACCCACGTGACCGGATCCAATCCGCATGGACTTAGTGAAATAAGAAGTAATTGGGCCCAAATCATCCGGATCAACTAGGATAAGAATAATCACAACCCAAGGGAGGAGCCCATTAAATCTGGCCCAATAAGGAAAAGGATCATGGCCTAACAACCCTAATATCGTTTCCAAAGCCTTTGGATTCCAAGATATAACTTTTATTGGCAGACTATGCTAAATGCTAATATCCGAATGGAGAAAGACTGATGGAGATTTTAAAGACGGATTCCACATAATCCAAGACATTATGATCACCACTAAGGAAACTAAAGCTGCTGGCGCCGGACAAGGCCAACTACGTACTAGTTTAGAAAACACGGTAACTGTTTAATTAATAGGATGATCTTAACAGGATGATCTATCATATTAATTCCTAATAATATAACATTAAAATTAACATTTGAGAGCTTCTCTGGCTTTAGCTTGGAAAAAGCAAAATTCTTCTAAACTAATTAATCAAGACTTCACCTTAACTAGTCCTCTCGCAAAGATGTTAGTGAAAGCTTCGACAACATTCTTAGGGAAGCACACTCCAATTTCCACATCTCCTTCCGAATTAAGGGAACATTTCTGGGAAACAACTTCAAGCTTTTTTGGTTTCCCCCACCCAAAATCTGTACTATAATAGTCAAACTTTGGTGATCCAGCAATCATTAAAGCCTTCTTCGTCGTGATCGTTTCAAAGCCAGCGTACCACAACTCTGCGTTTTTCAAGACTCCTCCCTCCTCATTATTTACCTGTGTATGAATTGCCTCTCCTATCCCTTCAGCTGCAGCCAGAATCCCTTCCTCTCCTACTAATTCCGCGCTCTTTCGGTTTGCCGAACAACCCACTAAGCAATTCCCAAAGTAAGTATCAGGTATGGGTGGATCCAAACGAGCGCGACAATCCATCACAAATATGAAACTCTCCTCTTCATTTTCATCGCGCACCTCCTGGCCAATAGCCACGCGTGCTTTTGCCATACAGGACCATAGATAAGCACATACCACCGTAAAAGATGAGACGTGTGCTAATGTTGGCAGTTTGGCTAACACCAAGTTCTTGAGATCTTGAATATCGGCTCGATGCATGACAATTGTGGCTTGAACAAGCTGCGGCGCAGCAGCTGGTTGAGGTTGAGGTTGAGGTTGAGGTCGAGGTTGAGAATTCTCCTGCAGCTTTAATTTTATCTTTAAATAATGGCCCCATAAAATGTTAGTTATCCCCTTTGGATCTTTGATCACACTCCTATCATAAAATGGAACCGGGAACAACATGGATGGTGCCTCATCATTATTATCGCCGGTGCTGCAGAGTTGTTTAGCGATTGACGCCCATGCCCGGATGAAATTGCACATACTTTTTCCATCGGCAGCGACGTGGGAAATTGTAAATCCGACAGTTGTACCATGGTTGGGAAAAAAGGTCACCTGAACAGCGAGGAGTGGAGATACATCGCAGCCTCCCACGGAGGTACCGGGTGGAAGTTGAGGAACAAGAGGAAATAATTCATTGACATCTCGAGCGTGATTCCCTGCTAAATGGTTGAAATCTTTACTAGTGCACTCGGCAACTGTAAGTGAAACCGAGTCCCCATTTAGGTAACGAATTTGGGGGCTGCTGCTAGAAAGACTAGTTGAGGGGATTATGGAGTTACCGGCAAATGGAAAGTAGTGTTTCAGAGCTAGGGATAATGAATTTTTGAGATTTGGAATAAGTGTTTGGATAAACTCGGTTTTAGAGTTGGGTAAATTGTAGAAAAGAAGGCGGTGAACCGGAGGAATCATAAGCCATTTTATGTCGAAAAATGTGAGGGGTAAAGAGGTGTCAGCAACGGCACCAGGTGGTGGCGAGATTCGGCATTGCTCAAGCACACTCACCACCATGTTGGTTGTACCCATTTCATTCCAATCTCACTACTCTTTATAGTACTAGTTTAAAGTAAATGACTTTCAAGTTAAATTGGTGTTTTAAAGGTAATATATATATATATATATATATATATATATATATATATATATATATATATATATATATATATATATATATATATATAGACAGGATCAAGAGTAGACCTCTTAAGTAGTATAACTCTCTTTAATAATAGAACTTTATCAAAACGACGTAGTTTTGATAAAATGCGGTGGCATTTTTGTAAATATCATACCACCGCGTATTATCAAAACTACGTCGTTTTGATAAAATTCTATTATTTAAGGCATTCTGCTATTTAAGAATTTTATTCTTGATCCTTTCTGTATATATATATATATATACGGTCCGGATCAAGTACATACCCCTTATTTTACTCACCCGTGCTTACCCCCCTTTAGGCGACAATTTCGGTCATACAGCCGTCGTCTATACTTTTAGCGACAGACAATATATAGCGTCGCTAAAAGTATAGACGACAGTTGTATGACCGAAACCGTCGCCTAAAGGGGGGTAAGCACGGGTAAGTAAGATAAGGGGTATGCACTTGATCCTTGTTCTCTCTCTCTCTCTCTCTCTCTCTCTCTATATATATATATATATATATATATATATATATATATATATATATACACGATCAAGAGTAGACCTCTTATGTAAGACCCCGAATTTTATGAAATAAAAGTATTCAATTTTTCTTATAATTACTATTCAGTAAATGGCTAAATTGATAAAAAGTTAAAGTTAAGGGTGATATATGAAATTTTTTCAAAAATACGCAGGTGGTTATAAAATATTCATTGTTATCGGGGAATATTCGTTTGGTCGGGGAATATTCTTTCTGTCGGGAAATATTCGTACGACCGGCGCAGTCATTTGTGGGCCCCATAACAGAATAACTGTCGGATGAAGAAAACGACAAAATTAAGTTTTTATAAATAACGGCGTAATCGTTACCATTAATACTGTTAGAATACCCGGTTTGTAAAATAAAGTAATACGCGTTGTTACACAGTAGCACACGGTATTACACAGTATTTTTGAATTATTGATTCTTACGTAAGAATGCACTACTCAATAATTGTTACAATAATTACTGTTCAATATTTTATTTTATTGATTCAATAATTGCTGCGTTAAAATTTTATATTATTGTTGTTTCAATAATTATCACTGCACAATATTTCTCATTATCAGATCAATAATTCGTATTATTTGAATAATATTATTAGATAGCATTATTGGCAATGTCTAGAAAGTTCTGTCAAGGAGAGGTTTGTTGTAAGACCCCAGTTTTTATAAATAAAGATGACTTTTTATAATTATTATTTTTATTATGGAATAAATTTGATATAATGTTATAGTTGTGGGTAATATTTATAAATTTTGCAAAGTACGCAAGTTGTTATAAAATATTCGTTTGGTCGGGGAATATTCTTTTTGTCGGGGAATATTCGTACGACGGCACAATCATTGGTGGACTCCACAACGAAAGTATTGTCGTACTTAGAAAACGACAAAATTATCTTTCTATAAAATAACGGCGGAGGTGTTACCGTTAAAACTGTTGAACTACTCGGTAGTAAAAGTACAGTAATACGCGTTGCTGCATAGTAGCACACGGTATTGATTATTGATGCTTACGTGAGAAGTCACTCAGCTATACTCAATTATTGCTATAGTAATTGTTGCATCATATCTCTTATATTATTGATTCAATTATTGTCACAGTATCATCTGTATAATATGTTATATTATTTAAACAATAATTGAGACGACAAGTTATAAATGATTAATAATTGTTGAAAGATTAAATATGTGTTGATTAAAAATAAAATGATTTCTGGTAATTTTTTATTCAATCCTTGATGTATATAAAGAGTCTATTATTAGACGTTTGTGGTAAGTTTAATTATTTATGGGGGGGCCATATGTCATCATCTAAGAGTCTCTTTCATAAATAGTAATTACCTTTGTAAATAGTAATTACCTTCGTAAATAGTAATTACCTTAGTAAATATTAATTACCTTCGTAAATAGTAATTACCTTAGTAAATAGTAATTACCTTCGTCAATAGTAATTACCTTCGTCAATAGTAATTTCCTTCGTAAATAGTAAATACTTTCGTAAATAGTAATAAATCTTCTATAAATAGAGGCATAGGGCTTCATTATTTTTCACGAATTCGTTCAAGCTATAGAGAGAGAAAGTATAGAGAGAATAAGAGAGAAAGAAGAAGAGTATTCGATTACTACACTACTGCAGTATTCAATCTCCTAATAAAGTAAGGGGTGTTATTCTTTCTTCTTGAAGAGAACTTATGTTATTCCATTCTTTGTTATTCTGTTGGAATAACCTGTAAAAGTGGCATACCCTATACATGACCTGTATACGCGGTATACCCTATACTTGGTGAAATCCTTATGTTATTCCATTCATTATTATTTTGTTGGAATAACCTGTATACGCGGAATACCCTATACTTGGTGACATCCATTTACTATTCTGTCTTTATATTTCTGTCGGAATATCATGTCTGTGCTATACGCCGGACCTGGTTCTATTTACTATTCCGTCTTTTCATTTCTGTCGGAATATCCTATCAGTGCTATACGCCGAACCTTGTTCCATCATTTACTATTCCGCATTTATTATTTTGTTGGAACATCCTGTCGGTGTAAATTTCACCTGACCTGGTTCCGTTATTATTATTCTGCCGGAATAACCTGTTTGTGCGGTCTATATCGCATGCATGGTGATATCTTTTGTTATTGTATTCGGTATTACTCAGTTGATTAAAATTCTGACTTCTATACTCCATGAAATTAGTGGAATATCCTTGATATTTGCGCTTCATCCAATATCCTTTCATGGAAATATTCTTCTGATCATTCTTGAATTTTACTCTACAAAACAGTATCATATTGACAATTTGGACGTTAATAATTTCTGGATAAAATAATTCTTGAACTTGTTTTATTGAATTCTTATATCATTGTCATCATCCTCATGTTTATATTTTGTTGAAAGTCATCTGTGGCCTGTAGTGCATAGATGGACTTGGTATGATTATGACCAGGGATTATTCGGTGTAATCATGACCGTAATATTACAAATGATGAAAAAATTAAAAATCCTCATTGGCCCGTAGTGCATTGATGGACAGTTGTTGGCATGATCATGACCATTAATGAATACACAAATATTCTTGGCACGTAGTGCATGAATAATTGTGGTCGTGATACTAAAGAATATCATTGGCCTTAGTGCAGGGGTGATTCGATGATGTGGAATATTTATTAAGCTGAGTCTCAGCTATAACAGTGATGAAAAATCTTTTAAATCATAAAAGATAGTAGATTTTATTTTTTACTTGACTCTTTTAATGGATTGCTGATTCTGCTGCAGTTAAACTTGATGTTTATTATATTTCATCAGTTTAACACTGTTGAAGGCTAATGATAATTTATTCTGCATTATCTTAGTCATAATATTTCTTACTGGGCTATTTGAGCTCACCCTTTCTTTCACTGTTCTCTTCAGGAAATGAGAATATAGCTGGGACGAATCGGGGAACGGAGTGATGGACCAGAGAATAGTATTAGTAGTCCTCACTATTCTGTTAAATAGTGTGACAATAATTGTATTGAGGACTCCTTTTGAGTTTGTATGATCTCTAGTAGACAATAATTGTATTCAAACTCACAGTTATATTTTGTCGTATTGTACACGACAGTGGTATTAGTAAGTTGTATTTGAATTCTGTACCATGTATCTGGCAACTCAAGATGGGGGATGTATACCTAATTTTGGGGGCGTCACATTTGGTCACCTAATTACGCGCCAGTAAGGAGAAATTCTTATTGGAAAGCCCCCTCTTTCCTGGGAACGGCTTGGTTGTCATAATTGTGATTCTGTAATATTATTTGTGAATAATTAATTATTAATTTATATGATAATGAAATATTTATTTGATGTGGATATAAATAATAGATTTATTAATGTGGTTACAAATGAAGGAATTAATGTTGAGGTGTTTTATCAGTATTTTGTCGGATTGGAGGTATTAAAAAACTCAAATCGGTGTTCTTAAAGCTTTACTACGTGAGTTATAATTTTAATCTGACCGTTAGATCGTTGTGATTTTTGGATATGTTATACATATATGAGTTGAGTATATGTCCACAAATTTTGAACCGTTAAAAATAAACGCATGATTTGTTATGAATTTTAAAAGGTGTAGAAACGGTGTTTAAAATCATCCGTTTGTGGATTTCGGTCAATTTTTGTTTGGAATTTGGAAAAACTTCCTTCTGTAAAGTTGTAGATTATTGAATTTCCTATAAAAACTCTCGAGATTTGAATTTTCTGATAAAAGAGCTATTTATTGTGAATTATTGAAGTTCCGGAGTTCTGAAATAATTGATTTTTGAAAATTTTAATTATTTTATTTAAGAAAAACGTTTGTGTGTTTGTTGGCACATGGGTGGCTGATGTTTTTGACCAAAGATGGCTTTCAAAATTGGTTGGTGAAAGTTGGTGTGGAATAAAAAAAGAAAATGATATTTTATTATTTTAGTCTCCTTTGGCGTTCTAGCATTTTTCTATAAATAGAGGGCTAAGTTAGAATTGAAAATCACACCAGAAACATAAGCTTTCTCTCTACTTCTCTCTCTATATATCAAGCGTGTTCTTGTGAGTATACTTTGAGTGTTGCTATACGGTGAAAGGTTTCTTCGGCTTTTCATCCGATATTCCATTCAGAAGTACTGCTATTTTGAGGTAAGGGATTTTAAGGGTTATTATGTTTTTCAGTTCGTACTTCTTCCGTCCTTCAGAAAATTCTGGAAAAATTTGAAATGATATTTTGATGAGTTTTATTGATTATTTCCAAAAATGGCGATTTTTGGATGTATAGATTAAGAGTTATGAATTTTACAGGAAAAGACTATTTTAAAAGTAACCGCTTATAACTCCCTGTGGTTAACTTCAAAATTGATGAAATTTTTATTGGGAGTACATCTATATAATATCAGTATACTTTGTGAATTTCATAATTTTTGGACAAATGTACAATTTATGATAAATGTCTAAATATTTGGCAGTTTTGGCCATATAATAAATAGTAAATGACTTTTAAAAATTCTGAGAAAAATATATGTTCAATATGGGACTATATTCTGCTAAATCCCGGAAAAGAAATATTTTTAAAATTAATTTGGTATTTTTCATAAAAATGGACTAGTTATGAGTAAATGAATTAAATATGTTATGTGAAGTAAGAAAATTGGAAAATAGGATTTTATGGCTTAAGAATCTTATATAAGGTATATGCATATTTTTGATGAGGGTTTTGGTTATTTGGTGATCAAATCTTATGAGTTTGGCATTTTAAGATGATTAAATGCATTATTTAGTAAAGTGTAAACAATTAAAATAAATTGTTTATAAGCTTAAGAAATATTATTCTTTCAATATCATTATACCAAAGTATTGGAATGGATTTTATTGTGGAATTTCTACCTTTTTCATGTCGGGATTACTATTCACGAGTTACTATTCATGAGTTACTATTCACGAGTTACTATTCACGGGTACTATTCACGAAAAAATTGGTTTCTTTTTCTAACCAAATTATAGTTGATTTATGAATATTACTCTTGAGATTAAAACTATATGTTGATCATATTATTTTTATTATCATATATAACATTTTTATAACCTTAATGATGACATTTCTCTTTGACTTGAGTGTAAAGATGGGTAGATTTTTGGTATGATCATGACTATGGGTTCTCTTTGGCCAGTAGTGCAAAGTTGAATTGTTGACTGGTATGATCACGACCATTGAATTTATAATTGAATATCTTTAGCTTAAGTACAGAGGTGAAATGATCAACACGGTTATAATTATTGTTTATATAAATTTTGAAATGATTATATATTTCTTTGAGATAATAATATATTTGGCATGTAGTGCAAATATGAACTGTTGATGAATATATTTGGCCTGTAGTGCAAATATGAACCGTTGATGAATATATTTGGCCTGTAGTGCAAATATGAACTGTTGAGGAATATCTTTGGCCTGTAGTGCAAAGATGAATTGTTAATGAATATCTTTGGCCTGTAGTGCAAAGATGACATGTTGTTGAATATCTTTGGCCAGTAGTGCAAAGATGAACATGTGTTGAGATGAACATGACCAACTGGTGATACAAATGAATATCTTTGGCCGTAGTGCAAAGATGAAATTATTAGTATGATTATGAACAGGAAATGTGATTTGGTGTAACCATGATCTTTGATGTTTCAGGTAAAGATAGGTGATGAAAATTATCCTCGTCCTGGATGAGAAAAGGAATTTAGGACAACAATTATGATTATGAGTTATTCATATGATTGTGGACTAGAATTGTTGATTGATGTTACAGGGATAAAACATTGTTGGTGGATTTTTAACATGGAGAAGATAATAGACTTTATAGTCTATTTGACTCTTCCAATGGATTGCTTGTTCCGCTGCAACTATGGTTGAAATTTTTATCATCTACCATATGTTCTAAATCTCGGATTTATTATTGATGAAGGCTATTGATAATTTAATTATCTTTAGTCATGATATTCTTTACTGAGCTAGTTGTGCTCACCCTTTTGCTTCACAATTCCTTTCAGGTAATAAGAGTGTAGCTGGGTCGAGCGGGGGTAACAGTGGAATAGGACGGTGGTCATCATTTAGTTGTTATATTTGGTGAATCAACTTGGGTGAGGCGAACCCAACGTTGGAATGGTGTTTTGTCACTATCATACAAGATGTCTAATGACATACAACCTCGTGTCATCATAAGACAGGGTTGTGCTCATCCACTTACTGAGTATATTTACGAGCACTACCTATATAATCTTAGTGTTTGTTTGAAGTATAATTCTCAATTTGAGACAGTGGAGATAATGATAAATAAAGAGAAGACTCACCATTGGGAAGAATATGATAGTAATCTTCTCGTTTTTCTTTGGGGTATATTGGGTCAACCAAGGATAATTCGGTGGCCATATGATATCTATCATAACCTAAAAGCATGGCCTCACATGTATGAAGATTTCCTTGAGCACTTCCCAAAGATTTTAGTTTCTAAAACAGTTTTTGACTATACATTTATGTAAGGTGTCACTGTGAGGTGTTTTCCACGGGTGGGACATGTGTCACATTTGGTATATATTTGTATCCAAACTCACAGTATATGTGTTGTTGTATTTTGCACGACAATTATTGTAATAAAGTTGTAGTTGTTTTCTGTACCATGTATTTGGCGACTCAGAATGGGTTGGATTGAATGGACCTATTTTGGGGTCGTTACATTTGGTATCAGAGCTTAGGGATATGGTCTTTGGCGGAGATCGGGGAATAGGACTAGGAGGGGAGAGATGAGTAAATCCTTCGCTAGTGTGTCCTACCTAAGCTTAAATTGTTGGTTGGTCATAATATATGGATATTATGTGATACGTTAATTTGCTTAATTAACCCTTGTTTTATGGAAGTATTTGAGAATGGCAGCTGAGAATGCTAACAATGGAGTGAATGAGACTGTGGGGATACCTCTAATCACTAACCATGATAATGTGATGTCAGACGAAGAAGGAATTAGAGATATCCATGTGGTGAGTGAAGAATTGATAGTTGCACCCGAGATAGTCACAGAGGTGACAGTTGAGAGTGAGGAAGAAGAGGAAGAAGAGGTACCTGAGGAGAGTTTATTAGAGGTATTATATGATCAAAATGTAGAATTTCAAAATTGTATTCATGAGTTAGAAGAGCAGGCTGAAGAACGACAGGCGGTCGTGGAACAAGAGGATGCAATAATTCAAGCTTTTGTTACCCGATATGTGATTCTTGAACAAAAGCATTCTTTGGCAGAGTATAAGATGATAAAGATGGAATCTGAGCTGAAAGAAGAAAAAACTGAACGAGTAAGAATGAGTGATGCATGGGTAAAAGCTACACGACACGTGGATATTGTGGAAAGAGATGTCCGATCTAAGAAGGCTAAAATAGATGACATGAATTTGTCTTTTTGGAAAGCAATTGGGAGAACCCAACATCGAGTTTTGAATTACCCTGTACATAGCGGTCAATCTGAATTCGATATGGATCGAAGATTGATGATTCAGATCATGAAACATGAGTACGATGAGGCAGTTGATGGAGGAATATGTCCTATAGAAAAATATATTCCAACGGTAGTGATGACGCCAAATGCTGCCCCAGACAAGTCAAAGCCGGGTAGTTCGAGGGATGGCGGTTGTCATGACTTCCAACAAATGAGGAACCCAATGAAGTTATCACGGGAGATGAGCAATGGAGAAATCATGATGACCAGGGAGATAGAATCTGAAATGGAAGCAAGGTATTCTCAACTTTTCGAAATACCAGGTACGTAAATTTCGGGGATGAAATTTCATAAGGAGGGGAGATTGTAAGACCCCGAATTTTATGAAATAAAAGTATTCAATTTTTCTTATAATTACTATTCAGTAAATGATTAAATTGATAAAAAGTTAAAGTTAAGGGTGATATATGAAATTTTTTCAAAAATACGCAAGTGGTTATAAAATATTCATTGTTGTTGGGGAATATTCGTTTGGTCGTGGAATATTCTTTCTGTCGGAGAATATTCGTACGACCGGCGCAGCCATTTGTTGGCCCCATAACAGAATAACTGTCGGATGAAGAAAATGACAAAATTAAGTTTTTATAAATAACGGCGTAATCGTTACCGTTAATACTGTTAGAATACCCGGTTGGTAAAATAAAGTAATACGCAGTTGTTGCACAGTAGCACACGGTATTACACAGTATTTTTGAATTATTGATTCTTACGTAAGAATGCACTACTCAATAATTGTTACAGTAATTACTGTTCAATATTTTATTTTATTGATTCAATAATTGCTGCGTTGATATTTTATATTATTGTTGTTTCAATAATTATCACTGCACAATATTTCTCATTATCAGATCAATAATTCGTATTATTTGAATAATATTATTAGATAGCATTATTGGCAATATCTAGAAAGTTCTGTCAAGGAGAGGTTTGGTCACCTAATTGCGCGCCAGTGAGGAGAAATTCTTATTGGAAAGCCCCCTCTTTCCTGGGAACGGCCTGGTTGTCATAATTATGATTCTGTAATATTATTTGTGAATAATTAATTATTGATTTATATGATAATAAAATATTTATTTGATGTGGATATAAATAATGGATTTATTTATGTAGTTACAAATGAAGGAATTAATGTTGAGGTGTTTTATCAGTATTTTGTCGGATTGGAGGTATTAAAAAACTCAAATCGGTGTTCTTAAAGCTTTACTGCGTGAGTTATAATTTTAATCTGACCGTTGGATCGTTGTGATTTTTGGATATGTTATACATATATGAGTTGAGTATATGTCCACAAATTTTGAACCGTTAAAAATAAACGCATGATTTGTTATGAATTTTAAAAGGTGTTGAAACGGTGTTTAAAATCATCCGTTTATGGATTTCGGTCAATTTTTGTTTGGAATTTAGAAAAACTTCCTTCTGCAAAGTTGTAGATAATGGAATTTCCTATGGAAAGTCGAGTTTCAAATTTTCTGATAACCGAGCTATTTTCTATGAATTGTTGAAGTTTCAGAGAATAAAATAATTTTTATTATATTTATGGGTGGGACCCACTTTGGTTGGTGTTAATAACATGTGGGCTGCTATTCCAAGTTGGCTGGGCTGCTGGTGGCTTTTAGGTGGCATAGGAAAAATGAAATAATAATAATATATTTTATTAATTTAGTCTCCTTTGGCGTTCTAGAATTTTCCTATAAATAGGTGCTTATGCTAGAATTGAAAATCACACCAGAAACATAAGTTTTCTCTCTTCATATTATCAAACACATTTTTGTGAGTATTTTGATATCTTGAGTGTTGCGATACGGTGCAAGTTCGTTCAGCATTATATCCGATATTCCAGTCAGAAGTACTGCTCTTTTGAGGTAAGGAATTTTAAGGGTTATTATGTTTTTCAGTACGTACTTTTTCCGTCCTTCAGAAAATTTTGGAAAAATTTGAAATGATATTTTGATGAGTTTTATTGATTATGTCCAAAAATGGCAATTTTTGGATGTATAGATTAAGAGTTATGAATTTTACGGGAAAAGACTATTTTAAAAGTAACTGCTTATAACTCCTTGTGGTTAACTTCAAAATTGATGAAATTTTTATTGGGAGTACATCTATATAATATCAGTGTACTCTGTGAATTTTGGAATTTTTGGACAAAGGTACAATTTATGATAAATGTCTAAATATTTGGCAGTTTTGGCCATATGAAAAATAGTAAATGACTTTTAAAAATTCTGAGAAAAATATATGTTCAATATGAGACTATATTCTGCTAAATCCTGGAAAAAAAATATTTTTGGAATTGATTTGGTATTTTTCATAAAAATAGACTAGTTATGAGTAAATGAATTAAATATATTATGTGAAGTAAGAAAATTGGAAAATAGGATTTTATGGCTTGAGAATCTTATATAAGGTATATGCATATTTTTGATGAGGGTTTTGGTTATTTGGTGATTAAATCTTATGAGTTTGGCATTTTAAGATGATTAAATGCATTATTTAGTAAAGTGTAAACAATTAAAATAAATTATTTATAAGCTTAAGAAATATTATTCTTTCAATATCATTATACCGAAATATTGGCATGAATTTTATTGTGGAATTTCTACCTTTTTCATGTCGGGGTTACTATTCACGAGTTACTATTCACGAGTTACTATTCATGAGTTACTATTCATAAGTTACTATTCACGGATACTATTCACGACAAAATTGGTTTCTTTTTCTAACCAAATTATAGTTGATTTATGAATATTACTCTTGAGATTAAAACTATATGTTGATCATATTATTTTTATTATCATATATAACATTTTTATAACCCTAATGATGATATTTCTCTTTGACTTGAGTGTAAAGATGGGTAGATTTTTGGTATGATCATGACTATAGGTTCTCTTTGGCCAGTAGTACAAAGTTACATTGTTGACTAGTATGATCATGACCATTGAATTTATAATTGAATATCTTTAGCTTAAGTACAGAGGTGAAATGATCAACATGGTTATAATTATTGTTTATATAAATTCTTAAATGATTATCTATTTCTTTGAGATAATAATATATTTGGCCTGTAGTGCAAATATGAACTGTTGATGAATATCTTTGGCCTATAGTGCAAAGATGAATTGTTGATGAATATCTTTGGCCCGTAGTGCAAAGATGACATGTTGTTAAATATCTTTGGCCAGTAGTGCAAAGATGAACATGTGTTGAGATTAACATGACCAACTGGTGATACAAATGAATATCTTTGGCCGTAGTGCAAAGATGAAATTATTAGTATGATTATGAATAGGAAATGTGATTTGGTGTAACCATGTTCTTTGATGTTTCAGGTAAAGACATGTGATGTAAATTATCTTCGTCCTAGATGAGAAGAGGAATTTATAAACACACTTATGGTTATGAGTTATTCATATGATTGTGGAAAGGAACTGTTGATTGATGTTACAGGGATAAAACATTGTTGGTGCACTTTTAATGTGGAGAAGATAATAGACTTTATAGTCTATTTGACTCTTTTAATGGATTGCTCGTTCCGCTGCAACTATGGTTGAAATTTTTATCATCTACCATATGTTCTAAATCTCTTATTTATCATTGATGAAGGCTATTGATAATTTAATTATCTTTAGTCATGATATTCTTTACTGAGCTAGTTGTGCTCACTCTTTTGCTTTACAATTCTTTTCAGGTAATAAGAGTGTAGCTGGGTCGAGCGGGGGTAACATGGGAATAGAATGGTGGTCTCTAGCTATGGAGTTCTCCCTAAACAGTATAGACAAGTGTGTTGTATACATCTTTTAGTAGTTATATTTGGTGAATCTAATAGGGTAAGGTGAACCCAACGTTGGAAGGGTGTTTTGCCACTATCATACAAGATGTCTAATGACATACAACCTCGTGTCATCATAAGACAGGGTTGTGCTCATCCACTTGCTGAGTATATATACGAGCACTACCTATATAATTTTGGTGTTTGTTTGAAGTATAATTCTCAATTAGAGACAGTGGAGATAATGATATGTCAAGAGAAGACTTACCATTGGGAAGAATATGATAGTAATCTTCTCGTTTTTCTTTGGGGTATATTAGGTCAACCAAGGATAATTCTGTAGTCATATGATATCTATCATAACCTAGAAGCATGGCCTCCCATGTACGAAGGTTTCCTTGAGAACTTCCCAAATATTTTAGTTTCTAAAACAGTTTTTGACTATACCTTTATGTAAGGTGTCACTGTGAGGTGTTGTCCACAGTTAGGACATGTGTCACATTTGGTATATATTTGTATCCAAACTCACAGTATATGTGTGACAATCCAAGAATTTAGACAATTTATTAAAATCTTAAATGATTGATTTAAGGTCAAATATTAGACCTTGACTTAAAATAAGTGTATGCGTTTGATATTATTAGGGTGAAATTTTGATGATTTCAAAATTTTATGAAGGATATAGGAGAATTATTCAGGATTAAGGATTTATGTGATTATGTTCTGTGTTTATGGTTATGTATGTGTGCTGAGTGTGGTTAAGGGTCAGGGGTTGACCAGATAAACGATATCTGTAAAAAACCCTAATTATATATTAAGAACTTTAACTTTCGGTTAGAAAACCCTAGCGATTAATAAGAAATCCTAGAAACCGGTTCTGAAACCCTAATGTCAGTTCCGGGAATTTAAAACCCTAATTTGGATATTAAAAACCCTAGATTGGGAATGCAATGATATGTATAAGGTTAAACGTCATTAATTATAAATTAATTAGGGAAAACCCTAATGAATTATTGGAAACCCGATTTGATTATTCGAAAACCATAATAGTCGATCTGAAAATCCTAGTTTCAGATTTCGAATATTTGGAACCCTGATCTGGGAATTTAAAGGAGAATTATAATGCTTAAGTACAATTAATTATTAGGGTAAAACTTAATTAATTAGCAAACCCTAATTTCAAACTTTAAACCCTAATTGTACAGTGGTGGATTTAATTGCTAAATTATCAATATTAATTAGGAAAATATTAATCCTAATTGGTTTAAGACCTAATGTAATTAGGAAATTATAATAATTAGGAATCCTTAATTATAATTTTTAAATCATGATTTTCTATTTTAAAATCTAATTAGAAAATCTTAAAAATCCTAGTTTAAAATTAGGGTAGACCACATGGTTAATTTAATAATGTTAATGTTAATTAGGAAATATAAATCCTAATTTTCAAGTTATTAGAAACCCTTATCTAATTACGAGATTTAATTTCTAAATTAGAAAATTATTTTTTTCTATTAGAAACCCTAATTAGTGGTTTATAAACCCTAATGACCATTTTTCTATTTTTGAAAATCTAATTTGAAAATTTTAGAAAATCAAGTTGCTAAATCTTTAAGGGTTAGATTTTAAACCCTAAACCCTAACAAACCCTAAACCCTAAGGGTTTGCAATAAATAGCAATTTCTAGAAATAAAAGAAAAAGTCCAAAATGCCCTTTTCACTTTCTTTAAATGGTAACTTGCAAATTTGGCTATACCTTTAGTTGTTCAACCACTATTTTGACTTGGGGGCACTAAAATTTCCAGCAAATCAGTCTACCTAGCTAGCAACTCAGCCACATGCATTGAATTAGTCGATATAAAAGATTAAAAAGAGAGAAAAGTAAGACCCTTCTCTCTCCTCATTCTCGAATTATAGAGTGAGAAAGTGAGATTTGATAAGCAAGTATCAGCCTTTAACTTCACAAGATCAGAACATCAAAATCAGAAAATCAAAATCAAGCTCAAAAGGTATAAAACCCTAAAATTTCAAAATCTGTGATTTGATGTTGTTTGATGTTAGTGATTGTTTAAAGTTGTGTATTAGGGTGTTAGTAAGTGATCTGGATTGATAGATCATGGATCTATAACACTTAGATGCACGAATCTATCATTTTTGAAAATCTGGAAATTTGGAAAAATTTGAGTCTGACAGTCAAATGTCAGACGTCATAAATCTGTGTGTGTTTGATGATATATGTATTTTAAGTTATGGACCTATTCTTTGCCATGTAGGTTTCAATCTGGAAGTGAAAATAGGGTTATATCATGTCTAGATAATGAGTTATAGGCAGTCAAAGGTCGTTGACCGACCATGACAGAATGAATCTGGGTAACCCAGATTACCCAGAAAAGTCTGACAACTAGTTTTGAATGCTCGGATCTTGCAGTCTGTTACTGTTTATGATATTTAGTTGGTTTGATCGTGTAGCATGACATGAATACTACATACTGCAGTCTTCATACCACTCAGATACTTGTTAGAATCATAAATATTTATGGTCAAACGTAGTTGACCGAACTGCTTCAAGAACAATATAGAAAACCCAGATTTGTTCAAGAACAGTGTCTGGCCCATACTTTGACTGGCTTGAATCTTGTTCATCCGTTGTTGTTTAGATGATTTGGTGATTGTTTATTGTACCTTTACATAACTACTCAAGGATTGAACATTAATATCACATGAAACATGATCGGATCATGTACTTAATCAAGTCACAAACTGGCCACTCGAACCTGTCTGGGAATCTGGAAAACCCAAAATTCCCAGCAGGCCTCTGACAAGGATTTTGATGGTCTAAAACTTGCTGATATGATGCAGGATGGCCATGAAACTTGATATGTAGTTGTAGTATTACATAAATACTACAACATGAAATCAATTGCAAGCCTAGAAACATAAGGAACACTGAATTAAACCCGGTCAAACTAGGTCCCTCGCACACTGTCAGAATTCTGGGTTTGGGCTCAAGAACACCTATAGCGACGGTTCTGTCGCTATAGGTCCCTTTAGTGACAATTTTATTTTCTATTTTCTAAAAATTATTTAATAAATAGAAATAAATAGTTTTTAATTATTAAAAATACATAATAAATTCTAAAAAATTATTTTATGGTCCGAAAAATAGTTTTTAATTATTTTGAGTATATTTCGAAAATATTTAATATTTTTGGAATATAAAAGGTATTTATTTATTTAGTTATAATATTAAATAAATTATTTAAAAATAATTTTAATTCATGAAAAATCATGAAAAATTATTTTATGATATTAGAAAATATTTTAAGTTATTTTTGATGACTTTTGATATTTTGTGATGAAATTCATTAATATTTTAATATTAATGATAATTAGTTTATTTAATAATTATATTAAATAAATTATGGAAAAATAGAATAAATGATTTATAAATCATATAAAATGATTTAAGGGTTAGAAAAATATTTTGAGTTATAAAATATAACTTTTGATATTTTGGCATGAAAATGTTAATATTTTAATATTAATATCAATTATCGGATAATGGATTTAAGTGTTTAAAAATCATATAATTATGATTTTAAGGTATTAAAAATATTTTGATATATTATCATTATATTATAATATTATGTAATGATTTTCATTAATATTTTATATTAAATGAATATTAATGATTAAGGAATTATGGGGTATTTAATTTATTTAAATATGGTATTAATGATTGAAAATTGTTGATAAATGATATTAATTATCTGAAAATTATTTCAAGTCTTTGAAAATTATTTTGACTAATAAGAAATTATCTGTGATAATTGTTAAGTGTTCAGGAAGAGTTTAATTGAACTTAAACTTGATATTCGTCCGACTAGACCGTCGGGATGATAGAATTGTGTCGGTTTCAACTCAGACTTAAATAGTTTGAATCGATGCTTTATTTTATGTGTTGTATAGACTGATAGGCTTATGTGTTATGTGTTTAGGTTATTCTGTGTATATAAATATAACAGTATTATACTGTAATGATATTATTCTAATATTGGAGATCTATATTACTAATATTAGGTCTTCTGGTAAAGCGTTATAAATTGTGTTGCGGTAATCAACGGTTCAGGCAAGTTTCTTTTTACTAAACTCTACTAAGAGTGTTTTATTCAAGCTTATGGTTAATCATTGCTGATTGCCACAAAATTTGTACTCTGTACATCTTGCATGTATAAGTCAGGTATAAAAGGCTGATCACCTTCATTACCAGTTGGTTTAGAAATGTTTGTTCATGTTTAAAACTTGTTCAGTCAAAAGTTTGTTCGTGCTAGTTCTCAATTATATTGATGAATTAAAAGCCAGCTTATTATTCATACTCTTCAATCATGATATATCGTTATATTGTTGTATTTAAACTTGATGGGCAACCTTTATGCTCACCCTTGCTATATCATGATAAAATATTGCAGATAAGGCGAATGCGTTCGGATACAGGAAAAGATAATGCCAAGTCCGGCTTGGGATAAAATGTGCGGCTAGTTTGTAATAGTATACTTTGATAAATATTGTTGTGTGATAAATAGTTTATGATTTGTGTATAAGTTAAGGTTATTCGATTTTGGGAAAAATAGTGTGTAATATAATGTATAAACAATTTATATTTATATCTTCTGCAAATAGTTATAGAAATAGTATACCGGATCTAAGGTGATTTGGGACCTGGATTCGGGGCTGTCACAATATGTGTTGTTGTATTTTGCACGACAATTGTTGTAATAAAATCGTAGTTGTTTTCTGTACCATGTATTTGGCGACTCAGAATGGGTTGGATTGAATGGACCTATTTTGGGGTCGTTATACCAAATGTAACGACCCCAAAATAGGTCCATTCAATCCAACCCATTCTGAGTCGCCAAATACATGGTACAGAAAACAACTACGATTTTATTACAACAATTGTTGTGCAAAATACAATAACACATATACTGTGAGTTTGGATACAAATATATACCAAATGTGACACATGTCCCAACCGTGGACAACACCTCACAGTGACACCTTACATAAAGGTATAGTCAAAAACTGTTTTAGAAACTAAAATCTTTGGGAAGTGCTCAAGGAAACCTTCGTACATGGGAGGCCATGCTTTTAGGTTATGATAGATATCATATGGCCACAGAATTATCCTTGGTTGACCCAATATACCCCAAAGAAAAACGAGAAGATTACTATCATATTCTTCTCAATGGTGAGTCGTCTCTTGATTTATCATTATCTCCACTGTCTCAAATTGAGAATTATACTTCAAACAAACACCAAGATTATATAGGTAGTGCTCGTAAATATACTCAGCAAGTGGATGAGCACAACCCTGTCTTATGATGACACGAGGTTGTATGTCATTAGACATCTTGTATGATAGTGACAAAACACCCTTCCAACGTTGGGTTCGCCTCACCCTAGTTGATTCACCAAATATAACAACTAAATGATGACCACCGTCCTATTCCACTGTTACCCCCGCTCGACCCAGCTACACTCTTATTACCTAAAAAGGAATTGTGAAGCAAAAGGGTGAGCACAACTAGCACAGTAAAGAATATCATGACTAAAGATAATTAAATTATCAATAGCCTTCATCAATAATAAATCAGAGATTTAGAACATATGGTAGATAAAAATTTCAACCATAGTTGCAGTGGAACGAGCAATCTATTAGAAGAGTCAAATAGACTATAAAGTCTATTATCTTCTCCATGTTAAAAATCCACCAACAATGTTTTATCCCTGTAACATCAATCAACAATTCTGGTCCATAATCATATGAATAACTCATAATCATAATTGTAGTTCTAAATTCCTCTTCTCATCTAGGACGAAGATAATTTTCATCACCTATCTTTACCTGAAACATCAAAGATCATGGTTACACCAAATCACATTTCCTGTTCATAATCATACTAATAATTTCATCTTTGCACTACGGCCAAAGATATTCATTTGTATCACCAGTTGATCATGTTCATCTCAACACATGTTCATCTTTGCACTACTGGCCAAAGATATTCAATAACATGTCATCTTTGCACTACAGGCCAAAGATATTCATCAACAATTCATCTTTGCACTACAGGCCAAAGATATTCCTCAACAGTTCATATTTGCACTACAGGCCAAATATATTCATCAACGGTTCATATTTGCACTACAGGCCAAATATATTCATCAACAGTTCATATTTGCACTACAGGCCAAATATATTATTATCTCAAAGAAATATATAATCATTTCAGAATTTATATAAACAATAATTATAACCATATTGATCATTTCACATCTGTACTTAAGCTAAAGATATTCAATTATAAATTCAATGGTCATGATCATACCAGTCAACAATTCAACTTTGTACTACTGGCCAAAGAGAACCCATAGTCATGATCATACCAAAAAATCTACCCATCTTTACACTCAAGTCAAAGAGAAATATCATCATTAGGGTTATAAAAATGTTATATATGATAATAAAAATAATATGATCAACATATAGTTTTAATCTCAAGAGTAATATTCATAAATCAACTATAATTTGGTTAGAAAAAGAAATCAATTTTGTCGTGAATAGTAACTCATGAATAGAACTCGTGAATAGTAACTCGTGAATAGTAACCCCGACATGAAAAATGTAGAAATTCCACAATAAAATATATGCCAATACTTCGGTATAATGATATTGAAAGAATAATATTTCTTAAGCTTATAAACAATTTATTTTAATTGTTTATACTTTACTAAATAATGCATTTAATCATCTTAAAATGCCAAACTCATAAGATTTAATCACCAAATAATCAAAACCCTCATCAAAAATATGCATATACCTTATATAAGATTCTCAAGCCATAAAATCCTATTTTCCAATTTTCTTACTTCAAATAACATATTTAATTCATTTACTCATAACTAGTCCATTTTTATGAAAAATACCAAATCAATTCCAAAAATATTTCTTTTCCGGGATTTAGCAGAATATAGTCTCATATTGAACATATATTTTTCTCAGAATTTTTAAAAGTCTTTTACTATTTTTTATATGGCCAAAACTGCCAAATATTTAGACATTTATCATAAATTGTACCTTTGTCCAAAAATTCCGAAATTCACAGAGTACACTGATATTATATAGATGTACTCCCAATAAAAATTTCATCAATTTTGAAGTTAACCACAAGGAGTCATAAGCGATTACTTTTAAAATAGTCTTTTCCCGTAAAATTCATAACTCTTAATCTATACATCTAAAAATCACCATTTTTGGACATAATCAATAAAACTCATCAAATTATCATTTCAAATTTTTCCAGAATTTGTGAAGGTCTGAAAAGTTACGAAACATGAAAAACATAACAACCCTTAAAATCCCTTACAATACCTTACCTCAAAATAGCAGTACTTCTGACTGGAATATCGGATATAATCCTGAACGAACTTGCACCGTATCACAACACTCAAGATATCAAAATACTCACAAAAATGTGTTTGATAATATAGAGAGAGAAAACTTATGTTTCTGGTGTGATTTTTAATTCTAACATAAGCACATATTTATAGGAAAATGCTAGAACGCCAAAGGAGACTAAATTAATAAAATATATTATTATTATTTCATTTTTCCTACGCAACCTACCAGCCACCAGCATCCCAGCCAACTTGGAATAGCAGCCCACATGTTATTAACACCAACCAAAGTGGGTCCCACCCATAAATATAATAAAAATTATTTTATTCTCCGAAACTTCAACAATTCATAGAAAATAGCTCGGTTATCAGAAAATTCAAAACTCGCGACTTTCCATAGAAAATTCCATTATCTACAACTTTGCGGAAGGAAGTGTTTCCAAATTCCAAATAAAAATTAACCGAAATCCATAAACGGATGATTTTAAACACCGTTACAACACCTTTTAAAATTCATAACAAATCATGCGTTAATTTTCAACGGTTCAAAATTTGTGGATATATACTCAACTTATATATGTATAACATATTCAAAAATCACAACGATCCAACGGTCAGATCAAAATTATAACTCACACAGTAAAGCTTTAAGAACACCGATTTGAGTTTTTAATACCTCCAATACGACAAAATACTGATAAAACACTTCAACAGTAATTCCACATAAATAAATCCATCATCTATATCCACATCAAATAAATATTTCCTTATCATATAAATCAATAACTAATTATTCACAAATAATATTACAGAATCACAATAATGACAACCAGGTGGTTCCCAGGAAAGAGGGGGCTTTCCAATAAGAATTTCTCCTTACTGGCGCGCAATTAGGTGACCAAACCTCTCCTTGACAGAACTTTCTAGACATTGCCGATAATGTTATCTAATAATATTATTCAAATAATATGAATTATTGATCTGATAATGGAAAATACTGTGCAGTGACAATTATTGAAACAATAATAATATATAATATCAACGCAGCAATTATTGAATCAATAAAATAAAATATTGAACAGTAATTACTGTAATAATTATTGAGTAGTGCCTTCTTACGTAAGAATAAATAATTTAAAAATACTGTGCAATACCGTGTGCTACTGTGCAACAACGCGTATTATTGTATTTTAACCACCAGGTATTCCAACAGTGTTAACGATAAAAACTCAAACTTATCGTTTTCTTCATCCGACAGTTATTCCGTTATGGGGCCCAAAAATTACTGCGCCGTCGTACGGATATTCCCGACAAAAGAATATTCCACGACCAAACGAATATTCTCCGACAACAATGAATATTTTATAGCCACTTTTGTGTTTTGTAAAATTTGCATATTTCACCCATAACTTTAAACTTTTATCAATTTTAACATTTACTGAATAATAATTATAAGAAAAATTGAATAATTTATATTTCATAAAATTCGGGGTCTTACAATCTCCTCTCCTTATGAAATTTCGTCCCCGAAATTTACGTACCTGGTATTTCAAAGAGTTGAGAATACCTTGCTTTCATTTCAGATTCCATCTTTCCTGTCATCATGATTTCTCCATTCCTCGTCTCCTGTATTTCAGATATCATTCTAGAATACAACTTCAAAACAAGGGTTAAATAAACAAATTAACATATCACATAATATCCCGATATTATGACTGACCAACAATTTAAGCTTAGGTAGGAAACACTAGCGAAGGATTTACTCATCTCTCCCCTCCTAGTCCTATTCCCCGATCTCCGCCAGAGATCATATCCCTAAGCTCTGATACCAAATATAACTACTAAAAGATGTATACAACACACTTGTTTATACTGTTTAGGGAGAACTCCACAGCTAGAGACCACCGTTCTATTCTCCTGTTACCCCCACTCGACCCAGCTACACTCTTATTACCTGAAAGGAATTGTAAAGCAAAAGGGTGAGCACAACTAGCTCAGTAAAGAATATCATGACTAAAGATAATTAAATTATCAATAGCCTTCATCAATAATAAATCAGAGATTTAGAAGATATGGTAGATGATAAAAATTTCAACCATAGTTGCAGCGGAAAGAGCAATCCATTAAAAGAGTCAAATAGACTATAAAGTCTATTATCTTCTCCACATTAAAAGTCCACCAACAACGTTTTATCCCTGTAACATCAATCAACAGTTCCTTTCCACAATCATATGAATAACTCATAACCATAAGTGTGTTTATAAATTCCTCTTCTCATCTAGGACGAAGATAATTTACATCACCTGTCTTTACTTGAAATATCAAAGATCATGGTTATACCAAATCACAGTTCCTGTTCATAATCATACTAATAAATTCATCTTTGCACTACGGCCAAAGATATTCGTCAACAGTTCATCTTTGCACTACTGGCCAAAGATATTCAACAACATGTCATTTTTGCACTACGGGCAAAAAATATTCATCAACAATTCATCTCTGCACTACAGGCCAAAGATATTCCTCAACAGCTCATATTTGCACTATAGGCCAAATATATTCATCAACAGTTCATATTTACACTACATGCCAAATATATTATTATCTCAAAGAAATATATAATCATTTCAGAATTTATATAAACAATAATTATAACCATGTAAATCATTTCACCTTTGTACTTAAGCTAAAGATATTCAATTATATATACAATGGTCATGATCATACCAGTCAACAATTCAACTTTACACTACTAGCCAAAGAGAACCCATAGTCATGATCATACCAAAAATCTACCCATCTTTACACTCAAGTCAAAGAGAAATATCATCATTAGGGTTATAAAAATGTTATATATGATAGTAAAATCAATATAATCAAAACATCTAGATTTAATCTCAAGAGTAATATTTATAAATCAACTATAATTTGGTTAGAAAAAGAAACCAATTTTGTCGTGAATAGTACTTGTGAATAGTAACTCGTGAATAGTAACTCGTGAATAGTAACCCCAACATAAAAAGGGTAGAAATTCCACAATAAAATCCATGCCAATACTTCGGTATAAAGATATTGAAAGAATAATATTTCTTAAGCTTATAAACAATTTATTTTAATTGTTTACACATTACTAAATAATGCATTTAATCATCTTAAAATGCCAAACTCATAAGATTTAATCACTAAATAACCAAAACCCTCATCAAAAATATGCATATACCTTATATAAGATTCTCAAGCCATAAAATCCTATTTTCCAATTTTTTTACTTCAAATAACATATTTAATTCATTTACTCATAACTAGTCCATTTTTATGAAAAATACCAAATCAATTCTAAAAATATTTCTTTTCCGGGATTTAGCATAATATAGTCTCATATTGAACATATATTTTTCTCAGAATTTTTAAAAGTCATTTACTATTTTTTATATGGCCAAAACTGCTAAATATTTAGACATTTATCATAAATTGTACCTTTGTCCAAAAATTCCGAAATTCACAGAGTACACTGATATTATATAGATGTACTCCCAATAAAAATTTCATCAATTTTGATGTTAACCACAAGGAGTCATAAGCGGTTACTTTTAAAATAGTCTTTTCCCGTAAAATTCATAACTCTTAATCTATACATCTAAAAATCGCCATTTTTGGACATAATCAATAAAACTCATCAAATTATCATTTCAAATTTTTCCAGAATTTGTGAAGGTCTGAAAAGTTACAAAACATGAAAAACATAACAACCCTTAAAATCCCTTACAATACCTTACCTTAAAATAGCAGTACTTCTGATTGAAATATCGGATATAATGCTGAACGAACTTGCACCGTATCGCAACACTCAAGATATTAAAATACTCACAAAAATGTGTTTGATAATATAGAGAGAGAAAACTTATGTTTCTGGTGTGATTTTTAATTCTAACATAAACACCTATTTATAGGAAAATGCTAGAACGCCAAAGGAGACTAAATTAATAAAATATATTATTATTATTTCATTTTTCCTACGCAACCTACCAGCCACCAGCATCCCAGCCAACTTGGAATAGCAGCCCACATGTTATTAACACCAACCAAAGTGGGTCCCACCCATAAATATAATAAAAATTATTTTATTCTCCGAAACTTCAATAATTCATAGAAAATAGCTCGGTTATCAGAAAATTCGAAACTCGCGACTTTCCATAGAAAATTCCATTATCTACAACTTTGCAGAAGGAAGTTTTTCCAAATTCCAAATAAAAATTAACCGAAATCCATAAACGAATGATTTTAAACACCGTTACAACACCTTTTAAAATTCATAACAAATCATGCGTTAATTTTCAACGGTTCAAAATTTGTGGATATATACTCAACTTATATATGTATAACATATCCAAAAATCACAACGATCCAACGGTCAGATCAAAATTATAACTCACACAGTAAAGCTTTAAGAACACCGATTTGAGTTTTTAATACCTCCAATACGACAAAATACTGATAAAACACTTCAACAGTAATTCCACATAAATAAATCCATCATCTATATCCACATCAAATAAATATTTCCTTATCATATAAATCAATAACTAATTATTCACAAATAATATTACAGAATCACAATAATGACAATCAGGTGGTTCCCAGGAAAGAGGGGGCTTTCCAATAAGAATTTCTCCTTACTGGCGCGCAATTAGGTGACCAAACCTCTCCTTGACAGAACTTTCTAGACATTGCCAATAATGTTATCTAATAATATTATTCAAATAATATGAATTATTGATCTGATAATGGAAAATACTGTGCAGTGACAATTATTGAAACAATAATAATATATAATATCAACGCAGCAATTATTGAATCAATAAAATAAAATATTGAACAGTAATAACTGTAATAATTATTGAGTAGTGCCTTCTTACGTAAGAATAAATATTTTTAAAAATACTGTGCAATACCGTGTGCTACTGTGCAACGACGCGTATTATTGTATTTTAACCACCAGGTATTCCAACAGTGTTAACGATAAAAACTCAAACTTATCGTTTTCTTCATCCGACAGTTATTCCGTTATGGGGCCCAAAAATTACTGCGCCGTCGTACGGATATTCCCGACAAAAGAATATTCCACGACCAAACGAATATTCTCCGACAATAATGAATATTTTATAGCCACTTTTGTGTTTTGTAAAATTTGCATATTTCACCCATAACTTTAAACTTTTATCAATTTTAACATTTACTGAATAATAATTATAAGAAAAATTGAATAATTTATATTTCATAAAATTCGGGGTCTTACAATCTCCCCTCCTTATGAAATTTCGTCCCCGAAATTTACGTACCTGGTATTTCAAAGAGTTGAGAATACCTTGCTTTCATTTCAGATTCCATCTTTCCTGTCATCATGATTTCTCCATTGCTCGTCTCCTGTATTTCAGATATCATTCTAGAATACAACTTCAAAACAAGGGTTAAATGAACAAATTAACATATCACATAATATCCCGATATTATGACTGACCAACAATTTAAGCTTAGGTAGGACACACTAGCGAAGGATTTACTCATCTCTCCCCTCCTAGTCCTATTCCCCGATCTCCGCCAGAGATCATATCCCTAAGCTCTGATACCAAATATAACTACTAAAAGATGTATACAACACACTTGTCTATACTGTTTAGGGAGAACTCCACAGCTAGAGACCACCGTTCTATTCCCCTGTTACCCCCGCTCGACCCAGCTACACTCTTATTACCTGAAAGGAATTGTAAAGCAAAAGGGTGAGCACAACTAGCTAAGTAAAGAATATCATGACTAAAGATAATTAAATTATCAATAGCCTTCATCAATAATAAATCAGAGATTTAGAACATATGGTAGATGATAAAAATTTCAACCATAGTTGCAGCGGAAAGAGCAATCCATTAAAAGAGTCAAATAGACTATAAAGTCTATTATCTTCTCCACATTAAAAGTCCACCAACAACGTTTTATCCCTGTAACATCAATCAACAGTTCGTTTCCACAATCATATGAATAACTCATAACCATAAGTGTGTTTATAAATTCCTCTTCTCATCTAGGACGAAGATAATTTACATCACCTGTCTTTACCTGAAACATCAAAGATCATGGTTATACCAAATCACAGTTCCTGTTCATAATCATACTAATAAATTCATCTTTGCACTACGGCCAAAGATATTCGTCAACAGTTCATCTTTGCACTACTGGCCAAAGATATTCAACAACATGTCATCTTTGCACTACGGGCCAAAGATATTCATCAACAATTCATCTTTGCACTACAGGCCAAAGATAATCCTCAACAGCTCATATTTGAACTATAGGCCAAATATATTCATCAACAGTTCATATTTACACTACATGCCAAATATATTATTATCTCAAAGAAATATATAATCATTTCAGAATTTATATAAACAATAATTATAACCATGTTGATCATTTCACCTTTGCACTTAAGCTAAAGATATTCAATTATATATACAATGGTCATGATCATACCAGTCAACAATTCAATTTTACACTACTGGCCAAAGAGAACCCATAGTCATGATCATACCAAAAATCTACCCATCTTTACACTCAAGTCAAAGAGAAATATCATCATTAGGGTTATAAAAATGTTATATATGATAGTAAAATCAATATAATCAAAACATCTAGATTTAATCTCAAGAGTAATATTCATAAATCAACTATAATTTGGTTAGAAAAAGAAACCAATTTTGTCGTGAATAGTAACTCGTGAATAGTAACCCCGACATGAAAAAGGTAGAAATTCTACAATAAAATCCATACCAATATTTCGGTATAATGATATTGAAAGAATAATATTTCTTAAGCTTATAAACAATTTATTTTAATTGTTTACACTTTACTAAATAATGCATTTAATCATTCTAAAATGCTAAACTCATAAGATTTCATCACCAATAATCAAAACCCTCATCAAAAATCTGCATATAACTCATGTATAATTCTCAAACCATAAAATCATATTTTCCAATTTTTTACTTCACATAACATATTTAATTCATTTACTCATAACTAGTCCATTTTCATGAAAAATACCAAATCATTTCCAAAAATATTTCTTTTTCGGGATTTAGCAGAATATAGTCTCATATTGAACATATATTTTTCTTAGAATTTTTAAAAGTCATTTACTATTTTTTATATGGCCAAAACTGTCGAATATTTAGACATTTATCATAAATTGTACCTTTGTCCAAAAATTCTAAAATTCACAGAGTATACTCATGTTATATAGATGTACTCCCAATAAAAATTTCATCAACTTTGGAGTTAACCACAAGGAGTTATAAGCGGTTACTTTTAAAATAGTCTTTTCCCGTAAAATTCATAACTCTTAATCTATACATCCAAAAATCGCCATTTTTGGACACAATCAATAAAACTCATCAAAATATCATTTCAAATTTTTCCAGAATTTTCTGAAGGACGGAAGAAGTACGAACTGAAAAACATAATAACCCTTAAAATCCCTTACCTCAAAAGAGCAGTACTTCTGATTGGAATATCGAATATAATGCTGAACGAACTTGCACCGTATCGCAACACTCAAGATATCAAAATACTCACAAAAATGTGTTTGATAATATAGAGAGAGAAAACTTATGTTTCTGGTGTGATTTTCAATTCTAACATAAGCACCTATTTATAGGAAAATGCTAGAACGCCAAAGGAGACTAAATTAATAAAATATATTATTATTATTTCATTTTTCCTACGCCACCTACCAGCCACCAGCAGCCCAGCCAACTTGGAATAGCAGCCCACATGTTATTAACACCAACCAAAGTGGGTCCCACCCATAAATATAATAAAAATTATTTTATTCTCCGAAACTTCAACAATTCATAGAAAATAGCTCGGTTATCAGAAAATTCGAAACTCGAGAGTTTCCATTGGAAATTCCATTATCTACAACTTTGCAGAAGGAAGTTTATCCAAATTCCAAACATAAATTGACCAAAATCCACAAACGGATGATTTTAAACACCGTTACAACACCTTTTAAAATTCATAACAAATCATGCGTTAATTTTCAACGGTTCAAAATTTGTGGATATATACTCAACTTATATATGTATAACATATCCAAAAATCACAACGATCCAACGGTCAGATCAAAATTATAACTCACACAGTAAAGCTTTAAGAACACCGATTTGAGTTTTTAATACCTCCAATCCGACAAAATACTGATAAAACACCTCAACAGTAATTCCACATAAATAAATCCATCATCAATATCCACATCAAATAAATATTTCCTTATCATATAAATCAATAACTAATTATTCACAAATAATATTACAGAATCGCAATAATGACAACCAGGTGGTTCCCAGGAAAGAGGGGGCTTTCCAATAAGGATTTCTCCATACTGGCGCGCAATTAGGTGACCAAACCTCTCCTTGACAGAACTTTCTAGACATTGCCAATAATGTTATCTAATAATATTATTCAAATAATATGAATTATTGATCTGATAATGGAAAATACTGTGCAGTGACAATTATTGAAACAATAATAATATATAATATCAACGCAGCAATTATTGAATCAATAAAATAAAATATTGAACAGTAATTACTGTAACAATTATTGAGTAGTGCCTTCTTACGTACGAATTAATAATTCAAAAATACTGTGCAATACCGTGTGCTACTGTGCAATACCGTGTGCTACTGTGCAACCACACATATTACTGTATTTTAACCACCAGGTAACCCAACGGTGTTAACGGTAACAATTTACGCCGTTATTTATAAAACTCAATCTTTATCGTTTTCTTTCATCCAACCATTTTTTGTTATGGGCCCACAAATAACTGCGCCGTCGTACGGAGATTCCCGACAATACGAATATTCCACGACCAAACGAATATTCCCCGACAATAATGAATATTTTATAACCACTTGCTTATTTTGAAATATTTGCGCATTTTACACATAACCAAAGCATTATATCAAATTAACCCTTATTAATTTAGAATAATCAATAGAGAAAAATTTAATTTATTTATAATAAGTTGGGGTCTTACAACCTCCCCTCCTTATAAAATTTTGTCCTCGAAATTGACGTACGTACCTGGTGTTTTGAACAGGTGAGGGTACCTCGCTTTCATTTCTGATTCCAACTCCCATGTCATTTCCTCAATTGCATGGTTTCTCCACAAAACCTTAACTTGTGGTATAACCTTCGTGCGTAGGACATACTCCTTTCCATCCAAGATCTTGACTGGTACCTCTTCAGTACGTTAAATCTTCTTCTATCTCGTCTGGTTCTAACTCAATAATGTGGTTCGGGTCATCCACATATTTACGAAAAACATTGTGAACACGCGTCATACTTGGTCGTAAAGCGAGTTTATAGTCTACGTTTCCTATTCGGTCAAAAATCTCAAATGGAGCAACAAACCTTGGATTGAGCTTTCCTCTTTTCCCAAATCTTGTAACTCCTTTTCATGGAGCAATACGTAACAATACATGATCTCCAATATTAAACTCCACGTCCTCTCTATGAAGATCAGTATAGCTCTTTTGTCGATCTTGTGAAGTTTGAATACGTTGTCGAATCATTTGGATCTTTTCTGTAGTCATGCGTACTAATTCTGGTCCCAACAACGTTGTTTCTCCCACCTCGTTCCAGCATACTGGAGAATGACATTTTCGTCCATACAATGCCTCAAATGGAGCCATGCCTATACTTGCTTGATAACTGTTGTTGTAGGGGAATTCCACCAGTGGTAGGTACTTATCCCAACTTCCTTTGAAATCTAGGACACAGAGTCTTAATAGATCTTCAAGAGTTTGAATAGTCCTCTCTGATTGTCCGTCCGTTTGAGGATGGTATGCTGAACTGAATCGTAAATCCGTGCACATAGCTTTCTACAAGCTAACCCAAAATCTTGAAGTGAATCTTGGGTCACGATCCGAAACTATGGATACTGGCATGCCATGCAATCGCACAATCTCATTCACGTACATA
Organism: Panax japonicus; assembly: GCA_020205505.1. NCBI lineage: Eukaryota > Viridiplantae > Streptophyta > Magnoliopsida > Apiales > Araliaceae > Panax > Panax japonicus. The sequence goes on from CM035091.1 coordinate 72,529,570, forward strand.
CGAGCAAGACGTTCAAGGGAATAAGTCTCGCGTATCGGTAAGAAATGGGCAGACTTAGTTAATCTATCAACAATAACCCAAATTGCATCTACGCCTTAAGAAACCTTGGGAAGACCTGTAAAGAAATCCATTGTAATGTGTTCTCACTTCCATTCCGAAATCTCAAGTGGTTGCAATGGACCTTTTGGCATTTGATGCTCCGCCTTTACACGTTGACAAGTTAAACACCTCGAGATAAACTCCGTGATCTCTCTTTTCATATTGTTCCACCAAAATGTGTGTCGAATATCATGATACATTTTGGTACTCCTAGGATGGATTGCAAACAGGGTGTTGTGTGCCTCAATCATGATTCTATGCTTCAAGTCAGAATCGTTCGGAATGCAAAGTCGAGAGTTGAATCGAAGTATTCCTTCTTCATCGATTCTTGCTTCCGGAATAGCTCCTTCTTGTACTTTCTTCTTCATACGCATTAGCTCCATGTCAGTAGCTTGAGCAGCTTTAACTTTATCGATTAAAGTCGGTTATACTCATATATCATCACATGAGTCCCTAGAGTCTTTAACTCTATATCTATCATTTGTAAGTTATATGAAATGGGTCTTTGACAATATCGCACTCGTACTCGTATACGATCTTTACTCAACACGTCAGCTACCACGTTCGCTTTTCCAGGATGGTATGGTCAGAACATGTGCCGAAATGAGTCTCCTCTTGAGTTCTTCGAAGCTCTTCCCACATTCCTTGCTCCATTCGAATTTTGTATCTCTACGAGTCAGCTGCGTTAATGGAATAGCGATTCAAGAATATCCTTCAACGAATCTCCGATAATAACCAACTAAGCCTAGAAAGCTACGTATTTCGATTACTGACTTAGGTAGCTCTCAACTGTGACTCATATCCCAACCTTGGATAACACGTCACAATGACACCTATTAGTTTACTATCGCACGAATATGGCATCCCCTACAGAGAGTCTGGCTTCGGTGTATTCCACAAAGGAAGTCACCAGATAAAGGCTCGGGTACAAACTTCTACAGTTGAATTTTTAACTCCTGAAGTTCAATAGGAGCCATGAGATTTTAGAAATGGGTTTTGTACCGGGTTCAAAGTCGATACAAAATTCAATATCACACTTTAGGAGTAAGCCAGGAAATTTTTCAGGAAATACGTCAGGAAATTTACTAACAACAGAAATATCATTCAAATCTGACATATTTTTGTTCAAGTCCATAACATAAACGAATGACTTTATGGCTTGATATGAAAGTGTTTGACTTCAATGGTTTGGTTGCTTAAATTCGAATAACAGGTTGCTTAGGAATATGAAAACTTACAACCTTACGAAAGCAATCAATTTTGGCATGATGAGTAGTTAATCAATCAATCCCCAAAATCACATCAAAAGCAAGTATCTTTAAAGAGATAAGATCAACAGGTAATGTGATAGTGCCAACTTGGATCATGTAAGATTTATAAACTGTAGATGTAACGAAGGTTTCTCCTAACGGAGTTTCAACAGATAAATCTAAATCTAATTTCTCCGGAGTCAAGTTTAAACGTTGAGCACAAGTAGGAGAGATAAAAGAATGGGTAGAACCGGTATCTAGTAAGGTATAAACTTCGCAAGAATTCAAGATTAGCTTACCGTGATCACCTCGTTTGGGTTCCTCATATTTTGGTCAGTCACGACAAACGCTCTTCCAGGAACCGCTGATTTTGACTTATCCGGGACAGCCCTTGGAATCACCACTCCCGCTGAACTTGGTTTCTCTATAGTACAATCTCGAGCGATGTGGCCTTCCTTTCCACAGTTGTAACATACCTTGGATTATTGTGGACAGTTTGGGCTGATATGTCCCTCCTTCCCGCATTTGTAACATCTAACTGGCGGTCGTTCTCCTCCCCTAGAATTTGTTGTTGGTGTTGGTGCTGCTGTTGATATCTTCCCGTCATTGTTGAATCTTCTCTTTCTGAAATTTCCACTTGAATCACCTCTCCTATTATCATGTCCACGATTACAACCTGAGTGGTTACCGCCTTTGTCCGTATTTTTTCCTCCTCGCTGGTTATCATCGTTCTGATGACTACCCTAGTTGTGGTCCCTCGGTTGAGTATACTCACTATCTCGCTCTAATAATTGAGCCCTGTTTACAACATCTGAATATAGAGAAAATTTATGAGAAATGAGGTATTGACAAATTTCGAGTTTCAAACCTCTCAAAAACATTTGCGTCATACGTTCCTCATTCTCTACCAAATGAGGTGCAAACCTGGATAACTCCGCGAACTTCGCCTCGTACTGGGACACCGTCATATCGTTCTGTTCTAGTCTAATAAACTCAACCTCCTTCATATGACGAATACTTTCAGGAAAGTACTTGTCATTGAACAGTTTCTGAAATGTTTCCCAAGACATGCTGGGTGCAGCTGGATGGGTACGTTTCACAGATTCCCACCAGTAATCTGCCTCATTACGGAACATAAAAGTAGCGAATGGAACCTTCTGTTCCTCCGTGCATCCCAAGACATCAAATATCTTGGTAATCTGCTTGACCCATGTTTCCGCTATGATCAGATCCGACTTTCCCTTAAATTCTGGTGGTCCCAACTCTTTGAATTGTTTGGCCGTGAAAAACCGCGCGTTACTATCATTTCCACCCGTATTTTGTACACGAGTCTCCCTCGTCTGATTTTGCATGAACTGCAAAAAGCTTCTAAACATCCCATCGTTCATCATCTGCTCAGTGGTGTTGTTCACAGAAGGAACATTGCCAGCCTGTTGGACGTTCTCCTGTTTGGTGAGTACATGCGTCTCCACGGTCTCATTTAATCCACTGTTAACATTCTCAGTCGACATTCTCAAATACTGCCATAAAACAAGGGTTAATTAAATAAATTAACATACCACATAATAATCATATACTCTAACCAACCAACAAATAAGCTTAGGTAGGACACACTAGCGAAGGATTTACTCGTCTCTCCCCTCCTAGTTCTATTCCCCGATCTCCGCCAGAGATCATATCCCTAAGCTCTGATACCAACTGTGACGATCCCAAAATAGGTTCATTCCACCCAACCCATTCTGAGTCGCCAAATACATGGTACAGAAATAACTACAACTTCAATAATACAAATGTCGTGTGAAATACGACAATACATACTGTGAGTTTAAATACAGATATTGTCGTCTAGATAATATCCACACGCAAATAAATCCCCATCATAATTATTGATACATTATTTTACAAAAATGGTGAGGACTACTAAACAACTCTCTCTAGAACCTTCATTCCATACCCCGACTCGATCCTGCTATGTTCTCACCTCCTGAGAAAAAAATGGAACAACAAGGAAAAGGGTGAGCTCAACTAGCCCAGTAAAGAATATTATGACTAAGATAATATACAACAAATTATCGTTAGTCTTCAACAGGGAAAAATCTAATAGAATACAATAGACAACAAGTTTTAGGTCAACAAATGCAGCGGAAACAGCAATCCATTAGAAGAGTCACGTAGAGAATGAATTCTACTGTCTTCCAAGATTTAAAAGTCCATCATCAATATTTCATCCCTGTAACAACAATCAATATACATCTTTAATCATCTTTGCACTACAGGCCAAAGATATTCATTTGTATCACCAGTTGGTCATGTTCATCTCAACACATGTTCATCTTTGCACTACGGGCCAAAGAGATTCATCAGTTTAATTATTCATCTTTGCACTACAGGCCAAAGATATTCATCAAGTATCACCATTAAGGACTGAGGATGATGAAAAACATTTTTAAGAACGAATCCAGTGAGATAGAAGGACAAATATTAGGGATTCTTACAACAGTTTATCCAAGATCAATAATACTTCATAATAAACGATTTTGAAGCAGAACTCAAAAATAACGATCAAAACATGGATACAATCAAAGATAGTAGCTAAAATAGATATTTTGGACAAAAAGAAGAAATTTCATTTTTCGATGAATAGTACTGTATTCGTGAATAGTGTCGTATACGTGAATAGTGCCGTATACGTGAATAGTGCCGTACACGTGAATAGTAACTCCGACACCAAAAGATAGAAATTTCACAAAAATATCATCACGCTTCGTGAATAGTACTCGTGAATAGTAACTTATGAATAATAACTCGTGAATAGTAGTAACTCGTGAATAGTAACCCTGACATGAAAAAGTTCCAAATTTGATAAAAAGTTCAGAACAATATTTCGGCATAATGATATTGAAGAAGATAATATCATTTAAGAAAAAACAACATCCCTTACCTCAAAATAACCGTACTTCTGACTGAATTTCGGTATAGTGCTAACAGAAACTCGCACCGTATAGCAACACACAAAGTATACTCAAAAGAATACGCTCGATAATATAGAGAGAGAAAGAGAGAAAACTTTGTTTCTGGTGTGATTTTCAATTCTAACTTAGCCCTCTATTTATAGGAAAATGTTAGAACACCAAAGGAGACTAAATTAATAAAATATATTATTATTTATTCAAAATTCCTACACACATGTTTTGAAAACTCTAGCATGCCTTCTTTGGTCAAAAACATCAGCCACCCATGTGCCAACAACCAAAAAAAATTTTTCTTATATAAAATAATTAAAACTTCCAAAAATCAATTATTTCGGAACTCCGGAACTTTAATAATTCATGATAAATAGCCCTTTTGTCAGAAAATTCGAATCTCACGACTTTTTATAGGAAATTCAATTCTCTACAACTTTGCAGAAGGAAGTTTTTCGAAATTCCAAACAGAAATTATCCGAAATTCACAAACGAGTGATTTTACAGTCTATAATCAATTTTCGGTCAAGAATTGTGTCCACCGACACACAAAACATATGTTTAACATTTAATGCCACAAAAATACTCTTCCTCCTCATATACTCATATATCCCACATTCATTGTAAAAATATCACCGTTAATATATTATTAAAATAATATATTTAAATGAATTATTTTATCAGAAAAAGATAAAATATTAATTTTCAACAATTGTCACATTAAAAAATTTTCTCCATCTATATCCACATAAAATGAATATTTTCTTTATCATAATAATAAATAATTAATTATTTAAAAATAATATTACAGAATCACAGTACTGACAACCAGGCCGTTCCCAGGATAGAAGGGGCTTTCCAATAAGAATTTCTCCTTACTAGCGCGCAATTAGATGACCAAACCTCTCCTTAGACAGAACTTTCTAGACATTGCCAATAATATTATCTGATAATATTATTCAAATAATATGAATTATTGATCTGATAATGGAAAATACTGTGCAGTGACAATTATTGAAACAATAATAATATATAATATCAACGCAGAATTATTGAATCAATAAAATAAAATATTGAAAAGTAATTACTGTAATAATTATTGAGTAGTGCCTTCTTACGTAAGAATAAATAATTTAAAAATACTGTGCAATACCGTGTGCTACTGTGCAACAACGCGTATTATTGTATTTTAACCACCAGGTATTCCAACAGTGTTAACGGTAAAAACTCAAACTTGTCGTTTTCTTCATTCGACAGTTATTCCGTTATGGGGCCCACAAATTACTGCGCCGTCATACGGATATTCCTGACAAAAGAATATTCCACGACCAAACGAATATTCTCCGACAACAATGAATATTTTATAGCCACTTGTGTGTTTTGTAAAATTTGCATATTTCAACCATAACTTTAAACTTTTATCAATTTTAACATTTACTGAATAATAATTATAAGAAAAATTGAATAATTTTATTTCATAAAATTCGGGGTCTTACAATCTCCCCTCCTTATGAAATTTCGTCCCCGAAATTTACGTACCTGGTATTTCAAAGAGTTGAGAATACCTTGCTTTCATTTCAGATTCAATCTTTCATGTCATCATGATTTCTCCATTGATCGTCTCCTGTATTTCAGATATCATTCTAAAATACAACTTCAAAACAAGGGTTAAATGAACAAATTAACATATCACATAATATCCCGATATTATGACTGACCAACAATTTAAGCTTAGGTAGAACACACTAGCGAAGGATTTACTCATCTCTCCCCTCCTAGTCCTATTCCCCGATCTCCTCCAGAGATCATATCCCTAAGCTCTGATACCAAATATAACAACCCCAAAATAGGTCCATTCAATCCAACCCATTCTGAGTCACCAAATACATGGTACAGAAAACAACTACGACTTTATTACAACAATTGTCGTGCAAAATACAAAACACATATACTGTGAGTTTGGATACAAATATATACCAAATGTGACACATGTCCCAACTGTGGACAACACCTCACAGTGACACCTTACATAAAGGTATAGTCAAAAACTGTTTTAGAAACTAAAATCTTTGGGAAGTGCTCAAGGAAACATTCGTACATGGGAGGCCATGCTTTTAGGTTATGATAGATATCATATGGCCACAGAATTATACTTGGTTGACCCAATATACCCCAAAGAAAAACGAGAAGATTACTATCATATTCTTCCCAATGGTGAGTCTTCTCTTGATTTATCATTATCTCCAATGTCTCAAATTGAGAATTATACTTCAAACAAACACCAAGATTATATATGTAGTGCTCGTAAATATACTCAACAAGTGGATGAGCACAACACTGTCTTATGATGACATGAGGTTGTATGTCATTAGACATCTTGTATGATAGTGACAAAACACCCTTCTAACGTTGGGTTCGCCTCACCCTAGTTGATTCACCAAATATAACAACTAAATGATGACCACCGTCCTATTCCCCTGTTACCCCCACTCGACCCAGCTACACTCTTATTACCTGAAAGGAATTGTGAAGCAAAAGGGTGAGCACAACTAGCTCAGTAAAGAATATCATGACTAAAGATAATTAAATTATCAATAGCCTTCATCAATAATAAATCAGAGATTTAGAACATATGGTAGATGATAAAAATTTCAACCATATTTGCAACGGAACGAGCAATCCATTAGAAGAGTCAAATAGACTATAAAGTCTATTATCTTCTCCATGTTAAAAATCCACCAACAATGTTTTATCCCTGTAACATCAATCAACAATTCTGGTCCACAATCATATGAATAACTCATAATCATAATTGTAGTTCTAAATTCCTCTTCTCATCCAGGACGAAGATAATTTTCATCACCTATCTTTATCTGAAACATCAAAGATCATGGTTACACCAAATCACATTTCCTGTTCATAATCATACTAATAATTTCATCTTTGCACTACGGCTAAAGATATTCATTTGTATCACCAGTTGGTCATGTTCATCTCAACACATGTTTATCTTTGCACTACTGGCCAAAGATATTCAACAACATGTCATCTTTGCACTACAGACCAAAGATATTCATCAACAATTCATCTTTGCACTACAGGCCAAAGATATTCCTCAACAGTTCATATTTGCACTACAGGCCAAATATATTCATCAACGGTTCATATTTGCACTACAGGCCAAATATATTAATCAACAGTTCATATTTGCACTACAGGCCAAATATATTATTATCTCAAAGAAATATATAATCATTTCAGAATTTATATAAACAATAATTATAACCATGTTGATCATTTCACCTCTGTACTTAAGCTAAAGATATTCAATTATAAATTCAATTGTCATGATCATACCAGTCAACAATTCAACTTTGCACTACTGGCCAAAGAGAACCCATAGTCATGATCATACCAAAAATCTACCCATCTTTACACTCAAGTCAAAGAGAAATATCATCATTAGGGTTATAAAAATGTTATATATGATAATAAAAATAATATGATCAACATATAGTTTTAATCTCAAGAGTAATATTCATAAATCAACTATAATTTGGTTAGAAAAAGAAAACAATTTTGTCGTGAATAGTACACGTGAATAGTAACTCGTAAATAGTAACTCATGAATAGTAACTCGTGAATAGTAACCCCGACATAAAAAAGGTATAAATTCCACAATAAAATCCATGCCAATACTTCGGTATAATGATATTGAAAGAATAATGTTTCTTAAGCTTATAAACAATTTATTTTAATTGTTTACACTTTATTAAATAATGCATTTAATCATCTTAAAATGCCAAACTCATAAGATTTAATCACCAAATAACCAAAACCCTCATCAAAAATATGCATATACCTTATATAAGATTCTCAAGCCATAAAATCCTATTTTCCAATTTTTGTACTTCACATAACATATTTAATTCATTTACTCATAACTAGTCCATTTTTATGAAAAATATCAAATCAATTCAAAAAATATTTCTTTTCCAGGATTTAGCAGAATATAGTCTCATATTGAACATATATTTTTCTCAGAATTTTTAAAAGTCATTTACTATTTTTCATATGGCCAAAACTGCCAAATATTTAGATATTTATCATAAATTGTACCTTTGTCCAAAAATTCCGAAATTCACAGAGTACACTGATATTATATAGATGTACTCCCAATAAAAATTTCATCAATTTTGAAGTTAACCACAAGGAGTTATAAGCGGTTACTTTTAAAATAGTCTTTTCCCGTAAAATTCATAACTCTTAATCTATATATCCAAAAATCGCCATTTTTGGACATAATCAATAAAACTCATCAAAATATCATTTCAAATTTTTCCAGAATTTTCTGAAGGACGGAAGAAGTACGAACTGAAAAACATAATAACCATTACAATCCCTTACCTCAAAATAGCAGTACTTCTGACTGGAATATCGAATGAAAAGCCGAAGAAATCTTTCACCGTATAGCAACACTCAAAGTATACTCACAAGAACACGCTTGATATATAGAGAGAGAAGTAGAGAGAAAGCTTATGTTTCTGGTGTGATTTTCAATTCTAACTTAGCCCCCTCTATTTATAGGAAAAAGCTAGAACGCCAAAGGAGACTAAAATAATAAAATATCATTTTCTTTTTCTTATTCCACACCAACCTTCACCAACTAGTTTTGAAAGCCATCTTTGGTCAAAAACATCAGCCACCCATGTGCCAACAACCACAAAAACGTTTTTCTTAAATAAAATAATTAAAATTTCCAAAAATCAATTATTTCGGAACTCCGGAACTTCAATAATTCACAATAAATAGCTCTTTTATCAAAAAATTCGAATCTCGCGTGTTTTAATAGGAAATTCAATTATCTACAACTTTGCAGAAGGAAGTTTTTCCAAATTCCAAACATAAATTGACCGAAATCCACAAACGGATGATTTTAAATACCGTTTCAACACCTTTTAAAATTCATAACAAATCATGCGTTTATTTTTAACGGTTCAAAATTTGTGGACATATACTCAACTCATATATGTATAACATATTCAAAAATCACAACGATCCAACGGTCAGATTAAAATTATAACTCACGCAGTAAAGCTTTAAGAACACCGATTTGAGTTTTTTAATACCTCCAATCCGACAAAATACTGATAAAACACGTCAACATTAATTCCATCATTTGTAACCACATAAATAAATCCATTATTTATATCCACATCAAATAAATATTTCATTATCATATAAATCAATAATTAATTATTCACAAATAATATTACAGAATCACAATTATAACAACCAGGTGGTTCCCAGGAAAGAGGGGCTTTCCAATAAGAATTTCTCCTTACTGGCGCGCAATTAGGTGACCAAACCTCTCAATAATTATAACCATGTTGATCATTTCACATCTGTACTTAAGCTAAAGATATTCAATTATATATTCAGTGGTCATGATCATACCAGTCAACAATTCAACTTTGCACTACTGGCCAAAGAGAACCCATAGTCATGATCATACCAAAAATCTACCCATCTTTACACTCAAGTCAAAGAGAAATATCATCATTAGGGTTATAAAAATGTTATATATGATAATAAAAATAATATGATCAACATATAGTTTTAATCTCAAGAGTAATATTCATAAATCAACTATAATTTGGTTAGAAAAAGAAACCAATTTTGTCGTGAATAGTACCCGTGAATAGTACCCGTGAATAGTAACTCGTGAATAGTAACCCCAACATGAAAAAGGTAGAAATTCTACAATAAAATCCATGCCAATACTTCGGTATAATGATATTGAAAGAATAATAGTTCTTAAGCTTATAAACAATTTATTTTAATTATTTACACTTTACTAAATAATGCATTTAATCATCTTAAAATACCAAACTCATAAGATTTAATCACCAAATAACCAAAACCCTCATCAAAAATCTGCATATGCCTCATATAGGATTCTCGAGCCATAAAATCCTATTTTCTAATTTTCTTACTTCACATAACATATTTAATTCATTTATTCATAACTAGTCTATTTTCATGAAAAATACCAAATCAGTTCCAAAAATATTTCTTTTCTGGAATTTAGCAGAATATAGTCCCATATTGAACATATATTTTTCTTAGAATTTTTAAAATTCATTTACTATTTTTCATATGGCCAAAACCTCCGAATATTTAGACATTTATCATAAATTATACTTTTATCCAAAAATTCTGAAATTCACAGAGTACACTGATACTATATAGATGTACTCTCAATAAAAATTTTATTAATTTTGAAGTTAACCACAAGGAGCTAGTCCACAAACGGATGATTTTAAACACCGTTACAACACCTTTTAAAATTCATAACAAATCATGCGTTAATTTTCAACGGTTCAAAATTTGTGGATATATACTCAATTTATATATGTATAACATATCCAAAAATCACAACGATCCAACGGTCAGATCAAAATTATAACTCACACAGTAAAGCTTTAAGAACACCGATTTGAGTTTTTAATACCTCAAATCCGACAAAATACTGATAAAACACTTCAACAATAATTCCACATAAATAAATCCATCATCTATATTCACATCAAATAAATATTTCCTTATCATATAAATCAATAACTAATTATTCACAAATAATATTACAGAATCGCAATAATGACAACCAGGTGGTTCCCAGGAAAGAGGAGGCTTTCCAATAAGGATTTCTCCTTACTGGCGCGCAATTAGGTGACCAAACCTCTCTTTGACAGAATTTTCTAGACATTGCCAATAATGTTATCTAATAATATTATTCAAATAATATGAATTATTGATCTGATAATGGAAAATACTGTACATTGACAATTATTGAAACAATAATAATATATAATATCAACGCAGCAATTATTGAATCAATAAAATAAAATATTGAACAGTAATTACTGTAATAATTATTGAGTAGTGCCTTCTTACGTAAGAATCAATAATTTAAAAATACTGTGCAATACCGTGTGCTACTGTGCAACAACGCGTATTATTATATTTTAACCACCAGGTATTCCAACAGTGTAAAGAATATCATGACTAAAGATAATTAAATTATCAATAGCCTTCATCAATAATAAATCAGAGATTTAGAACATATGGTAGATGATAAAAATTTCAACCATAGTTACAACGGAACGAGCAATCCATTAGAAGAGTCAAATAGACTATAAAGTCTATTATCTTCTCCATGTTAAAAATCCACCAACAATGTTTTATCCCTGTAACATCAATCAACAATTCTGGTCCACAATCATATGAATAACTCATAACCATAAGTGTGTTTATAAATTCCTCTTCTCATCTAAGACGAAGATAATTTACATCACCTGTCTTTACCTGAAACATCAAAGATCATGGTTATACCAAATCACAGTTCCTGTTCATAATTATACTAATAAATTCATCTTTGCACTACGGCCAAAGATATTCGTCAACAGTTCATCTTTGCACTACTGGCCAAAGATATTCAACAACATGTCATCTTTGCACTACGGGCCAAAGATATTCTTTTGTATCACCAGTTGGTCATGTTCATCTCAACACCTGTTCATCTTTGCACTACGGGCCAAAGAGATTCATCAGTTTAATCATTCATCTTTGCACTACAGGCAAAGATATTCAACAAGTATCACCATTAAGGACTGAGGATGATGAAAAACATTTTTAAGAACGAATCCAGTGAGATAGAAGGACAAATATTAGGGATTCGTACAACAGTTTGTCCAAGATCAATAATACTTCATAACAACTGATTTTGAAGCAGAACTCAAAAATAACGATCAAAACATGGATACAATCAAAGATAGTAGCCAAAATAGATAATTTGGACAAAAAGAAGAAATTTTATTATAATTATCACTGCACAGTATTTTCCATTATCAGATCAATAATTCATATTATTTGAATAATATTATTAGATAACATTATTGGCAATGTCTAAAAAGTTCTGTCAAGGAGAGGTTTGGTCACCTAATTGCGCGCCAGTAAGGAAAAATCCTTATTGGAAAGCCCCCTCTTTCCTGGGAACCACCTGGTTGTCATTATTGCGATTCTGTAATATTATTTGTGAATAATTAGTTATTGATTTATATGATAAGGAAATATTTATTTGATGTGGATATAGATGATGGATTTATTTATGTGGAATTACTGTTGAAGTGTTTTATCAGTATTTTGTCGGATTGGAGGTATTAAAAACTCAAATCGGTGTTCTTAAGGCTTTACTACGTGAGTTATAATTTTAATCTGACCGTTGGATCGTTGTGATTTTTGAATATGTTATACATATATGAGTTGAGTATATGTCCACAAATTTTGAACCGTTAAAAATAAACGCATGATTTGTTATGAATTTTAAAAGGTGTTGAAACGGTGTTTAAAATCATCCGTTTGTGGATTTCGGTCAATTTCCTATGGAAAGTCGCGAGTTTCGAATTTTCTGATAACCGAGCTATTTTCTATGAATTATTGAAGTTTCGGAGAATAAAATAATTTTTATTATATTTATGGGTGGGACCCACTTTGGTTGGTGTTAATAACATGTGGGCTGCTATTCCAAGTTGGCTGGGCTGCTGGTGGCTGGTAGGTGGCGTAGGAAAAATGAAATAATAATAATATATTTTATTAATTTAGTCTCCTTTGGCGTTCTAGCATTTTCCTATAAATAGGTGCTTATGTTAGAATTGAAAATCACACCAGAAACATAAGTTTTCTCTCTCTATATTATCAAACACATTTTTGTGAGTATTTTGATATCTTGAGTGTTGCGATACGGTGCAAGTTCGTTCAGCATTATATCCGATATTCCAGTCAGAAGTACTGCTCTTTTGAGGTAAGGGATTTTAAGGGTTATTATGTTTTTCAGTTCGTACGTCTTCGTCCTTCGGAAAATTCTGGAAAAATTTGAAATGATATTTTGATGAGTTTTATTGATTATGTCCAAAAATGCCGATTTTTGGATGTATAGATTAAGAGTTATGAATTTTACGGGAAAAAAACTATTTTAAAAGTAACCGCTTATAACTTCTTGTGGTTAACTTCAAAATTGATGAAATTTTTATTGGGAGTACATCTATATAATATCAGTGTACTCTGTGAATTTCGGAATTTTTGGACAAAGGTACAATTTATGATAAATGTCTAAATATTTGGCAGTTTTGGCCATATGAAAAATAGTAAATGACTTTTAAAAATTCTGAGAAAAATATATGTTCAATATGAGACTATATCCTGCTAAATCCCGGAAAAGAAATATTTTTGGAATTGATTTGGTATTTTTCATAAAAATGGACTAGTTATGAGTAAATGAATTAAATATGTTATGTGAAGTAAGAAAATTGGAAAATAGGATTTTATGGCTTGAGAATCTTATATAAGGTATATGCATATTTTTGATGAGAGTTTTGGTTATTTGGTGATTAAATCTTATGAGTTTGGCATTTTAAGATGATTAAATGCATTATTTAGTAAAGTGTAAACAATTAAAATAAATTGTTTATAATCTTAAGAAATATTATTCTTTCAATATCATTATACCGAAGCATTGGCATGGATTTTATTGTGAAATTTCTACCTTTTTCATGTCGGGGTTACTATTCACGAGTTACTATTCACGAGTTACTATTCATGAGTTACTATTCACGAGTTACTATTCATGGGTACTATTCACGACAAAATTAGTTTCTTTTTCTAACCAAATTATAGTTGATTTATGAATATTACTCTTGAGATTAAATCTAGATGTTTTGATTGATTTTACTATCATATATAACATTTTTATAATCCTAATGATAATATTTCTCTTTGACTTGAGTGTAAAGATGGATAGATTTTTGGTATTATCATGACTATGGGTTCTCTTTGGCCAGTAGTGCAAAGTTGAATTGTTGACTGGTATGATCATGACCATTGTATATATAATTGAATATCTTTAGCTTAAGTGCAAAGGTGAAATGATCACATGGTTATAATTATTGTTTATATAAATTCTGAAATGATTATATATTTCTTTGAGATAATAATATATTTGGCATGTAGTGCAAATATGAACTGTTGAGGAATATCTTTGGCCTGTAGTGCAAAGATGAATTATTGATGAATATCTTTGGCCTGTAGTGCAAAGATGACATGTTGTTGAATATCTTTGGCCAATAGTGCAAAGATGAACATGTGTTGAGATGAACATGACCAACTGGTGATACAAATGAATATCTTTGGCCGTAGTGCAAAGATGAAATTATTAGTATGATTATGAACAGGAAATGTGATTTGGTGTAACCATGATCTTTGCTGTTTCAGGTAAAGAAAGGTGATGAAAATTATCTTCGTCCTGGATGAGAAGAGGAATTTAGAACTACACTTATGGTTATGAGTTATTCATATGATTGTGGAAAGGAACTGTTGATTGATGTTACAGGGATAAAACATTGTTGGTGGATTTTTAACATGGAGAAGATAATAGACTTTATAGTCTATTTGACTCTTCTAATGGATTGCTCATTCCGCTGCAACTATGGTTGAAATTTTTATCATCTACCATATGTTCTAAATCTCTGATTTATTATTGATGAAGGCTATTGATAATTTAATTATCTTTAGTCATGATATTCTTTACTGAGCTAGTTGTGCTCACCCTTTTGCTTCACAATTCCTTTCAGGTAATAAGAGTGTAGCTGGGTCGAGCGGAAGTAACAGGGGAATAGAACGGTGGTCTCTAGCTGTGGAGTTCTCCCTAAACAGTATTGAAAAGTGTGTTGTATACATCTTTTAGTAGTTATATTTGGTGAATCTAATAGGGTGAGGCGAACCCAACGTTGGAAGGGTATTTTGTCACTATCATACAAGATGTCTAATGACATACAATCTCGTGTCATCATAAGACAGGGTTGTGCTCATCCACTTGCTGAGTATATTTACGAGCACTACCTATATAATCTTGGTGTTTGTTTGAAGTATAATTCTCAATTTGAGACAGTGGAGATAATGATAAATCAAGAGAAGACTCACCATTGGGAAGAATATGATAGTAATCTTCTCGTTTTTCTTTGGGGTATATTGGGTCAACCAAGGATAATTCTGTGGCCATATGATATCTATCATAACCTAGAAGCATGGCCTCCCATGTACGAAGGTTTCCTTGAGCACTTCCTAAAGATTTTAGTTTCTAAAACAGTTTTTGACTATACCTTTATGTAAGGTGTCACTGTGAGGTGTTGTCCACGGTTGGGACATGTGTCACATTTGGTATATATATGTATCCAAACTCACAGTATATGTGTTGTTGTATTTTGCACGACAATTGTTATAATAAAGTCGTAATTGTTTTCTGTACCATGTATTTGGTGACTCAGAATGGGTTGGATTGAATGGACCTATTTTGGGGTCGTTACATTTGGTGTGACGACCCCAAAATAGGTCCATTCCACCCAACCCATTCTGAGTCGCCAAATATATGGTACAGAAATAACTACAACTTCAATAATATAAATGTCGTGTGAAATACGACAATACATACTCTGAGTTTAAATATAGATATTGCCGTCTAGACAATATCCACACGCAAATAAATCTCCATCATAATTATTGATACATTATTTTACAAAAATGGTGAGGACTACTAAACAACTCTCTCTAGAACCTTCATTCCATACCCCGACTCGATCCTGCTATGTTCTCACCTCCTGAGAAGAAAATAGAACAACAAGGAAAAGGGTGAGCTCAACTAGCCCAGTAAAGAATATTATGACTAAGATAATATACAACAAATTATCGTTAGTCTTCAATAGGAAAAATCTAATAGAATACAATAGACAACAAGTTTTAGATCAACAAATGCAGCGGAAACAACAATCCATTAGAAGAGTCACGTAGAGAATGAATTCTACTGTCTTCTAAGATTTAAAAGTCCATCATCAATATTTCATCCCTGTAACAACAATCAATATACATCTTTAATCATCTTTGTACTACAGGCCAAAGATATTCATTTGTATCACCAGTTGGTCATGTTCATCTCAACACCTGTTCATCTTTGCACTACGGGACAAAGAGATTCATCAGTTTAATCATTCATCTTTGCACTACAGGCCAAAGATATTCATCAAGTATCACCATTAAGGACTGAGGATGATGAAAAACATTTTTAAGAACGAATCCAGTGAGATAGAAGGACAAATATTAGGGATTCGTACCACAGTTTGTCCAAGATCAATAATACTTTATAACAACTGATTTTTGAAGCAGAACTCAAAAATAACGATCAAAACATGGATAAAATCAAAGATAGTAGCCAAAATAGATATTTTGGACAAAAAGAAGAAATTTCATTTTTCGATGAATAGTGCAGTATTCATGAATAGTGCCGTATACGTGAATAGTGTCGTACACGTGAATAGTAACTCCGACACCAAAAGATAGAAATTTCACAAAAATATCATCACGCTTCATGAATAGTACTCATGAATAGTAACTCGTGAATATTAACTCATGAATAGTACTCGTGAATAGTAACTCATGAATAGTAACACTGACATGAAAAAGTTCCAAATTTGATAAAAAGTTCAGAAACAATATTTCGGCATAATGATATTGAAGAAGATAATATCATTTAAGAAAAAACAACATCTCTTACCTCAAAATAACCGTACTTCTGACTGAATTTCGGTATAGTGCTGACAGAAAACTCGCACCGTATAACAACACTCAAAGTATACTCATAAGAATACGCTCGATAATATAGAGAGAGAAAGAGAAAAAACTTTATTTCTGGTGTGATTTTCAATTCTAACTTAGCCCTCTATTTATAGGAAATGTTAGAACGCCAAAGGAGAC